>JAKMXA010000073.1:0-191080 GCA_025328625.1 Colletotrichum sp. SAR11_240 | reverse complement strand
CCCCCCCCCCCCCCCCCCCCCCCCCCCCCCCCCCCCCCCCCCCCCCCCCCCCCCCCCCCCCCCCCCCCCCCCGTGGAGACTACGAGATGCGGGCAACAGAGCGATATTTCTATGACTCGGTGGCGTACAATGGGGATTTGGAGACAAAATTAGAGATTGAAGGGAAAGGAAAACATAAGCGCTATGCATACCTCTGTGAGATCAGAGTACTCAACCCTTGGGCTGCGAGAGTGCGGCTAGAACCGTGCTAACGTCAGACCAATCCTGTCCGAAGCACAACAAAACGTCCGCAATCGCTTAACCGTAGCTGCACACAGGAAGGAGCTCGGTTGTTGTATGGTGGGATGGACTGAGACATTATTTTGTCCGCGATCGTTACGACCGTGAACGAGAACGCCACTGATTACTGGGGTGGCAACGCTTGGATAGAGCAGCGCGGAGGGCAACGTTGAAAAATGGCCAGGGTGGGTAACAATGGAGCTGAGCAGGGAGTCACCAAGGATGATGTAGTCGAGGAGTGCACCGCTGAGATCAAGGACGCACCGTTGACACCACGACGCGTATCGGCCAGCCGCTCCATCCGAGATTTTCTTTGATTGCACTTTTCGAGCCTTTTAAGCCACCAGACGGTGCAGGCCATTATGTTGTTGGCCGAGCATGGTGAGAAAGCACCCTATCTCCCTGGGTGGGAGCCAAAGCATAGCTGTATCGATGGCATCGTTGCGGATGCCGACCCCAAGGTAGGCCTCGACGGACCGAGATCGTAAGATGGGCCGACTTGTGCATGGAAGACTCGGAGACAATGTCATGAGAGGGGTGTGGCGGCCTACAGTGATGATAATCAGGGGCGGTCAAGCCAGCACAGAAAGGACGGAGCAGTAACGCATCGTCTGTAGGGAGCTGCATCAGATCAAATGCGTTGACTCGGGTCCGCTCGCGCAGAACTGATCGCTGACGAAGCTCGATGTTCGGGGGGGTAATGCGATGTGCAATCTTCGTTTTCGCGCTTGCGCTGATGGTGCTGTCGTAGGTGCAGTTGGGAAGTTGGCCTTGTGGTTTTCGAAACATGGATGGGCTGCTGGCAAGTTTCTAGATACCTTTGGTATGTGAATGCAGGGGTCCCTACCTCAAGTGCCCTCCAGTATGCCTTTGAGGAGGTGGGCGGGTTCGTAAAAGTAGACTAATGTGCTCCTCAGCATGTACAATGGTCCACTTACACCAACTGCATCAATGCATCTGCATTAAATTTCAAGTCTTAAAGCTCCCACTGCCGTGGGAGCTTTTGAGAATGACCTCAAAGCCAGCCAGATCCATCAATCAGATTACTCACGAGATAGCCGCGGCGGAAGGTAATAATTAAACAATAGGAAATGAACTTGTTGGCCTTTTTCCCGGAAGCCTTCGTCGCCATCGTACGTGACGACGCAGCTTGGCGGGTTTCAAGCATCTTCCCGGGTCTGCCGCCTTCCCGTCTTCTTCACAAAAGCCTTTTATAATGCGAAGGGCAAAGAGCTTGTCGATTCGCGTATGTAAACCTTCAAGCGCGGCCCCGCAGCACATGCCGCATTGTACAGGCGGGCCTGACCGCCCTGTCTGGACCGTCCTGTCTGGATTCGGCAGCGACCCAGTCGATCTTGAGGATCTCAACAAAGGGTACGAACTCCAGCGGGTTATCGTCGCAGCTGGGTCAGAAGAAGGCCTTTTTGTTTTACAGAAGCTGTGAATGTAGCCAGTGAAGTAAGCCTTCTTGCCTTGTTTGTGAAACGGGGTGGTGGTGGGCCGGAACTTTTCACACGTTTGGGTCAAGTGCGGCTTACACTTGGGTATCATGGCATAGACGTAGTTGCCATACCACCCAGCCCTTGACGTAAATGTCGAGTCAGAGGCAGGGAACCTTGACCACGTCTTGAAGACGGCGGACGACTTCAGAGTGACGTCGTCAAGGCCGATGCCTGGGTTGTTAGCTAGGGGGAGGCAATCCAAGTTGTCAGAGAGCGCGGTGACCAGCAGAGTGATAGAATCTCGTATCTGTAATCCCGTAGTTGAAGATACGGTAGAGGTAAGGTACAACTGGAGGCAGGCCAGACTCCTATATAGCCGTTGGCCCTACATCCGGCAGGTAGAGGTCCCATAAGTGCGGGGATCTCTGACACAAGTCGACGAAGCCGTGGAATGTGACAAAGACGGTTGTCTGCGGGAAGGTGTCTGCCAGCGAACCGCAGGACCGTTCCGCGAGCCTGGAATGTCCGTTGCGAAGGGGATATCAGGGAAGAACACTCACGGCTTAGTATCGTCATCAGGGATCCAAGCCAGGCGCTTGTAGACAACGTCGTCATCCGGCGACGGCTTGCACGGGACGAAGCTAACGTGTGCCTTGCAGATGACCTGAATCCACTGGTCTTCCCAGTCTTCGATCAGGGAAACAGAACCAAAGTGAAAGCACAAGAGGTCGAGCGTGAAAGACTGAAGATCGTCCAGCATACCACCGAAGTGCTGCCGGATCAAGGTATGTACTTTGATCGGAAGCTTGACTTTGACCCAACCGTTTTCGGGAGCGAAAGAGCTGAGTCTCGCAGTCGAAGGGCTCGACGCCGACGAGTTTACCCACACCGATGAGTAGAACTCTCTGATTGGGGAGTGGTCGAGAGGGTTTGGGTCAGGGCGGACGCCCTGCAGGACGTTCTACGGAGCGATCTTGACCTCTCGCCGCCTCTGGCGTGACAGCAGCAGACCCTACCGCTGATAGAAGCCAGAAGACTGCCGCTCTGTTGCCTTTTCTCTAAAGAGCTCGTACACCAGTGTATAGTTGGCGAACCTCTCGTTAGCCTGACTGCTGCCGTGGGTTACAGATGGCTAACACAGCCGCTTTGTTGCGGGTGAATACATAGACAGCCCGATAGTCAAGCCTCTCTTGTGGCGATTTGACCGTTTCAGCCAGTACTGCCAGCTCTGCTGCGTATGGGTTCTGCCCTGTTCTCAGACCGAGTGTGCATGAGGCCGTCATGATACAAACGCCTCCCTTCACTACGAAAGGTAGCGTAGTAGCCGTTCTGTGACCCACAACCCCACTTCTTGCCAAGCTCCCCGTCACTAACCTCACTACCTATCCTAACTGGATGGCCTCTGAGGACTTGACTGTGTGGTCGTCGACTGCTGTATGCACTCTTTCTTCCCACAGAGCCATCAAAAATGCTTTGATGGTCTCTAGCCTTCAACAAGCAGGTCGCGGTAGGCCTCTGCTATCATCTGAAAGGGTGATGGAAACCATGTAAATGTCACCGCCCTCAGACGTCGCAGCAGATAAGTCTTAGGGAGACTTCACATCCGCCCCTAGAACGTCGTTAACTTCCTGCTGTATCTTTCTTGCGCTGGTTTTATGCTTGCCTCTACCTCAGCAACCGCCGTGGCCACGGTATTGAATATTCCGATAATCGCCTGGGCACCGATCCTCTGCCCCCAGTTGATCTCTCTCATCTGCGCTACTCAACATCTATATCTCCAGACGTTCGACGCGTAGTCCATCGTCGGTGCCACGGCCGAGCGAAAGGAAAGCTGTCTGGCCGTCGCCGGAGACAGACCTTTGAGTCGCCTGAGCCCCAGCACGGCCTCCAGCCCTTTTTCGTCGCGTCTGCGATGTGCTCTTTGAAACGAAGTTTTGTGTCCATCGCCTCCCCTAGTATTTTGACGTCGTCCTTTAGTCGGACAGTGTCGCTTTTGATGACGAAGCTGTTTGAGTCTGCCGGCAACATCCAGTTGCGCGTGAAGTGGATGATAGCCGTCTTGTCCGTCTCGAACGTCGCCGCGCTTCGCCGTTACCACTCGAGTGCTCTGTCGATGATATCTTGAATGCCCAGATGATTTTCTTCTCACAATCGGCCGGTGACACATGCCGTGTGGTAGTTGACAAAGGCCAGCGCGCCTCCGTTCTCGTCGATCTGGTGTTGTACGAGGTCGAAGTTGAAGAAGAGGAAGAGCACCGGTGATAGCGACGAGCCCTGAGGCAGCCCGTCTTGTGGTAGTGGACGAGCCTTGGACTCGTGGCCGTTGACCAGGATGCTCACCGTTCTATGGGAGCAGCAGGCGTCAACCCATCTCGCCAGCTTCTGTGGGATAGGGAAGAAAGGTAGTCTCTCCATGTACACCCGTTGTATGCTCCTTTGACATCGAAGCTGACAAGACTCACAACCTTCCTCATTCTACACGCCCTGTAGATATACTCCTGCAGCAGTACCAGCGCCTGCTCTGTGGACCTATGCTTGCGAGCACCAAAGTGGCTTGTGGGAAGAAGGCCGAACGTCTCGACAGCATATGAAATGTGCTCTGCCAGGGCCGATTCGAGCACTTCCCCTTTGCTGTCGTCGAGGTACTTCGCGGGCTTCCAGATATTGGAGTTGTCGGCCATAAAGCCCTCCCAGTGGCTTTTCTTCTGTTATCGGGTAGCGTCGTGATATTGCTTGGCTGCTATACGTGCTCGTTCTTCAAGTTTCGGCCGTCTGTTGCCTGCTCTTCTATCCGCCCTTGCCCGGTTTCTCCACTGGGTGTGGATCTGCCGGAGTTAAGTCAGGTCGGTCGTCCACTATCTCTTGGCATACCGAGACGGCTTCGCTGTCAGTGTCAATGCCTCTACTCCCTCGCACACAGCCGACATCAGTCGATCCGTCTGCTCTTGCGCCGTGCCTCCAGACAGCGTCTGCCGAAGACTTGTTTCCATACTCTCGTTCATCTGCCTCTCCATGACGCATTCTTTAGTAGCAGTTGGGGACGGCTTTCCGTCTCGGGTGCCGCAATTTCCAAAATCGTCTCAATCGCGCGGTGATCTGAGCCGTGGTCCGTCTGATGTATTGCACATCGTACTACTGTCCTGGCCATCTCCTCAAATGTAAGAGATAGGTCAATCGTCGTTGCTGCCTTGTCCTTGTCCCACGTCTTCGTGTCCCGTGAGAAGGTTCTGCGAAGCGAGTACTCGCTCATCAGATCGATGATCGGATTCGCCTCGCCTTGCCGATCCTCCGACACATCAACGCCTCCTCCCAAGGTAGTCGTGCCGATTGAAGTCCCAGTACTAGGACCACGTCCACCCTTTCATCCTCCTCGTACATTTGTGATAGCTTGCCTCAGCAGGTCGCACGCCTGCCAAAGCATCTCCGTGTTCTGCACTGGCACACATACCGATGCCACCAGCAGCCTTCGATCCGGAAGCCGTCGACAGCCGCCGTGATGTCCGATGATGCTATTGGCACCTGTTCCACCTCTGTTTCTCTGTTCACCCACAGCAAACTCCCGATCCCCCATCTTGCTTCTTCTCTCCACGCCGTCAGCACCATCCTCATGCACCTGCTATGTCCCATCGGGACCGTGGTTACCTTACCTTCTCCCTTCCATACCCACAGCTCCTGTACTGCTATGGCCGTGAAGTCGAGCAACGCCTCGTCGTTCACCAAACTCTCGTGGACTGCAGCCTGTTTCCTCACCTTCAGCTGAAGGATCCGGACCTTCCTACTCATGGAAATGCGGATACAGCTTCGGGCAGGTCCTGCTGAACGAATCATGTGGTCCGCCACAGGACACGCATTTCACAATCGCCTCACGACATTCGCTGTAGTGGTGGCCTTCCTTGGCACAGCGTCCATACACCTGGGGGTTTACGCACTGGTGTGCCTTGTACCTGGTAACCTGCTGGCAGTTAGTACTGTTGAGGACATGACCGCCTTTCAAACGCCGTTGTCGTGCCAGACTCCTTTCCAGCGTGGAAGAAGCCCTCGGAAAATTAGTCTACGCGCATCACTGGTCTTGTACGCCTTGGGCATGTCTTTCTGTTCAGCCAGGATACCTTGGCCACCGTGATCTCACTTTCTCAGCTAAATTCCTTTGCCACCTCAGCCCTGACATTGCCCTTCTTATCCAGTACCTCAGTTTTCTTCACATTGTGGACCTTCACGGGATAGAGCTTGTCTCGTAACACGCGTGTTCCGGGACTGAGGCCCTTCTCCGCGATCTTCTTAAAAGGCTTGTGCTCAGGATCATCCCGACAAATGATTCGGATCCTACCCACGTTCTTTGGGTCTATTATGATCGCCCGACAGCGCCAGCTGCCCCGTCCTTCCATCGCGCGAATCTCCTTTTCCACCACCGCCCGGATCTGACCTGCGATAGGCTTGTCGCTGACTTCTTCAACTCGTGATGTATCAATTGTACAGAATAACAAGTCCCTGCGGCTTGGGAGCGTCGCATTACATGGCGTCCATACCTGCAAGTCGCGACCTTGTCCGCCTAAGCCGCTTCGCGTGACGTCTACATATGAAACACTTGGTCTGTTCCGACTCGAGCAGCTGTCGCGAGTGCTTCGAGATTCTGGTTCGTCTTGGCGCTTCCGTCCTGCATACGTTCCTTTATCGCTTGTAGCTCTCTTTTGATAGACTGTAGCTCGCTCTTGATTGTGACCACGCGAAGCTCGGCATAACGTTTTTGTTCCGTGTTTCAGATTCCTTCCATGTATCGAACATGATCTTGATCGCTGTATGCAGCTCTTTGATGTGTTTGCCCATCGTTAGGAGCAGCCCTTTGTCGTCATCTTCAGCGGGCTTCGCGCGTTCCTTGGCCAGGGTTGCGGCTCGGGTTGTGGTCGCCCGCCGGCCACCACCAGCAGTCTCGATCGCTCTCTCGATCACATTGTCGGTTGTCTCTTGATACGTTTGGTTCAGTCGAGCTTTCGCGGATGTGTTTTGGACCCTTCGTGATAGGCGCTCTTCGTCGTTCGCTGCCGCCAGAATGCGAGTATCCCATCGGCATGAGGCTAAAGGCGCACTACCGCTCAGTCGTCCATGGGCTAATCAGAGGCGAGGGATCTGAACGGTTAATTGACCCATCCCTTGCGCCCACGGGCTATTCTAGACGCAACAGTCTACACAAGAGACAACGCAAAGCGCCAGCTTTGCTTTATAGGGCCTAAGGAACAAGACGGCCACCGTTAGCGGCGACAGAGTTTCCAGGTAGTGGGCTGTTGACTTTTTGTAATGAAGCATCGGAGCGGCAAATGCATGTGTCAGGTGTAGTAGGTTTTATCACGACCTTTTGTAAATAAGGGTATGGGTCATAAATGGTTTGCATCATGAGATGATGGGAGGAAGATTGGCATCTAGAGTTGGGTTGAAAACTGCCATGGTTTAATTTGGGTGTCTTTTTGTGGCGGCTATGGCGTTGTAAGGATATCTTGTGAGGATCATTTGGAATTGATGAACGCGTTGTTCGGCTTTCATGATCAGCGCAATGACAAGGTCTAATTACAGCAACATCAGAATCCTTAGGTCTACGCTATTTGTTGCAGAGACTTCTACTATCGAATCGATAAAAGTTACGGATTTAACAACCTTGAAAAACGCAGATGTGGAAATTAACACCTTTCGAGAATATGTCGAGGAAACAGAAGCAGGTGCCCGCGAAGTCAGGAGAGGGAACAGCTCATCGCTGCACGTGGAAATGAGGTCGTTTTTCTAAATATGGGTGGCAATATCTTGAGCGGTGTGATTTCTATTGAATTTCCGTACTTCCCAGAGTCTCAGGACACATTCAGTTCCCCTTCAACCCGATATTCTGTACCGGTGGTTGGAGGGCAAGATAAAAAATATCGAGTGCGTGATGCGTGACGCCACTTTCTTTGAGCCCGGCCCCGAAACACACTGTGGGCCTTGCCGCGCGCGACGAAAACCACCCCGCTTTACCTCATGAAACTGAGTTCAACACTGCTATCCCGAGGGAAACTTCGGCGTGTTCCGAGCAGCATCTCAACTTGAGACTGTCTCTGCTGGAATAGGCAATCGTGTGTTGCTTGTGGCTGGCGGCGTGGGTCTGGAAAGATCTCCGGTGGCAGGATACGGTCGTTTTCCAAATTTCTCTCTTTCTTATCCACCTCACGGGAGTCTTGAATCACAGAGGTATCTCATTCGCTCTTTACCGCTCATGACGGCAACTTCAACTCGATGGATTTTGCCGAACCGAGCCCAGACCTGAGTGACTTCATGGATTTTAGCTGGCCTGAGGTCAGACCCCGAGCCGGCCCTAAACGGGGACCCGGCGGCCTACCGGAGCTCGCTGCTCCGAGAACCGGTGGCCTTAGCCGCCTTTGCCTGGGTGACAGGTCATTATCAACTGATGGGGAGGTGGCAGTGGGGGACGCGGCAGACCCGGCAGCCAGGCCCCCCAGCGGCGGGGGAGACGAAGATAAGGGAGACGAGGAGAAGGCTATGGCAGGGCCAGATAGCGAAAACAACAGAGCCGGGGAGTCCTAAACATATTCATATAATAAGCCCCAACGCCCGTGGCAGACAACAATTAGGGCCCGCCGGCGGGGTCTCCCTCCACTGCAGCGTTTGCTTGCGCCGACTACGAAGTCCAGTCACGGACGTCAAATAATGCCGCACTAGAGCTGCGAAGGAATCGGGGGACGTCAGCAACACCATGCAACCCATACAGCCTCTACGTCCAGCTCTCGCGGTGCCGTTCACACAAAAAATCACACTCCATTCACCCGCCAGGAGTGCAGACCTCGTGGAAAACATCGTGAAAAGGGAAATGCGAGAGGCAGAGGAAAGGTAAGCGGTGCTAAGAAATCAAACAATACAACGAGTACAGCAATAGAAGAAATTGGGAGCAGAATAGAAACAGAAATGTAAATGCAAGCGGTAGAATCCGAATAAATGCAGAGGTGGAAATGCAACCCAAAGTTAGCGGGCCTCAGGTGCCTCACATAACGGTTGAGGTAAATGATGTAGAAGACTGGCGAAACATTGCCGAGAGCCCGCCCTACAGGGACAGTAAACTTCTCAGGATAACACCAGTACATCAAACTTGAAAGCGTCAACACATCCCTAGATACATCTGTTGTTACAGCTAACAAGAGGCTGCTCGGGTTAGATCTTCCGCAACTCTTTGAGGCTTTCCTGGTATATTATTAGGATCTGAGTTTGGCTTTCGACGCAGCCCACTTGCAACCAGCGCCTTGTGCAAGAGACGCTAAATCCTGTCACAGAACAAGATGGTGTTGTTGACCTGATAATTGCAAGTGGGCCAGCTAATTGCGCTGGTCTGGTCCCATGTCACCACCTCTGGAGGGAGAGACTGAGACTGGTACTTGAGCCGGATGGCACCAGTGTACAACTTAGCTACAGAATGGCGAAAAGAGAAGATTCAAGTCGGAAAAGGCCGGCTGAAGATTCTGATCGAGTATCGAAGTCCCTCGAGTTCATAATGGGTAATCCAATCCTGATCGCTTTGTTCATATAGACTTCTACATTTTCCATAACACGCTCTCTAAATTAGAATGCTACAAGACGTACCTTTCTACCACCTACTTCATCGTTGTGGTTGCCCACTTGCCAGCGACATTCACTGGGCTTCCCGAGACTGCTTCCGACGGGTTCTACGTGTCTTGAGTCAACTTCACTGGCCACGAAGTCCACGTCAAGTCCCCGGGCCTCGACGCCCTAGACGCCACTCTCCCCACCGGGGACGAACCGTGTCAGCTCCAGGTCAAAGCCATGGCTGCCCGGCATTCTAAACGCGCCGGGACCACCTGGTGCTGCTGCCTACAGAAGATGAATTTCCGCGACTGCGAAAATGCCGTCTCGGACCTCAAGGCTCAGTTCGACAAGCAGTTCTAAGGAAAAGCCACAATTTCGTCCAATTCGGCATGGTGGGCTTGCCGGGGCGGCGTCGTCGCGTTCATCTGCAACCGCAACCGGAACAGGGTCGCGCCCATGACAGCGATCATGTACGCGGCGGGCCTCAGGGAGATTACGTCGGGTTATGGGTTGTACACCGCGGGGACTCTGGACTACAGCATCGGCATTAACGTGTGATACATGATCGGGGCGCCGGGTCTGGACTTTTGCGGGCCCGCGCGGACATCATCGGCATGCTCGTGTCCACGTCGTCTAATTGACTGAGTGGAACCACCACGATTACATGTCATGCATTCGCGCCCTCCATGTACCATCTCGCCACAAGTCGGAATACGAAACGGGAGATTTGAGATCAGCAGCCATGAATAGTGAGCGTTTAGGTATCTGTCAGCCGGTGATGGAATGTTGGTGGTATTGAGTCCAGCCTGTGGTTGTTGGACTGGTTAACAACCTTGGTTTCTTGAACTGTCAGTTTTTACTGGTTTGAGCTTTCATACATAAGATAACTTCATTCGTTCCTCTCCTGAAGCGATCCGGCAGCATGGTTCCACAGTCTCTTGTGTGGAGGGACGATACTGCTGTATTGCTGTGGTGGTGATGATGCTGGTGGAAAGGAACTAGGCTGAGCCAGGTGGGCTGGCGGAGACTGAAACACCCTGGGGCCGGGTGGCATGACAGGCATGGGCACCTGGTGGCGCCCGGGACCCAACACCTTCTGACTCGGGCCGTGTGGGGCCGCGGGTCATGGCTGATTCGTCGAGGGGGACTGTTGAAACGAAGTACTGCTTTCAAGGGTGCTCTTCACAAAAGCCCTGGAAAAGAAGAGAAGTTAGTCGCAATGAATGCGCATAATACGGATACAACGAGCAGCTAAGACGGCATGTTAATCAACTTAGTCGGTGACGCACCCGTGGAGCGGACAATTCGGGCCTGGCCCCACCTGTTCAATCTCGACGGCCCCGTATTCGGAGAAGACGGACAACTTCAGTGTTCCCAAAATCGACGAATCGAGCAAGTTCACGAGTAGATGTACCCAATCATTTCTCTAATCCAGCTATAGAATTCGTGAAGAGGTCTTGAATTATGCGCTGCCATAGGTTCTGTTTTCCGCTTCATTAAGACGCGACACTGTCGCTGGGTTTGCAGGTGGGTCCTGATCTTTCTTGATGCGCGAGCAGCGAGGTCCCCACCAAGACCCGCCTTTTGCTTGATGTCACGTTCGGTGTGGCAGTGTGAGAGCAGCAGTAATTCAGGGACGATTAAGATTGCGAGGGCGTCTCAAAGTAAGAACCTTGTCCATCCCTCAGATCCCAAGGAGACGGGAAACGCTTGTCCTGTCGTGAGTCCCTCATCTACCCTGATCCTCAAAAATGCCCGCAGAATCGGTTCTACGGAGCGGAGCGGGAGCGCGGTGTTTCTTATCCCTGCAGCGTGTGCTGCCATCCAACATCAACTGACTTTGGCCGCTGTCGACATGCGGTGCCGTGTCACGATGCCGTTATGAGCTGCTTCGTTTTGCAATACTGCCACATACGACCATACTTGCAAGGAAACTCGGAATCCCATCCGCTTTCCCATAGATAAGTCAATGGGGGCTGGATTGGTAGTTGGATCGATCACTACCAGCGAATATCTGGTGTTATACGTGTCTTTGTTGTTTTTGTTCAGCGCGATGCTGAACAACACCGCCCATCCCACCAACAGATGTTATCTTCCTCTCCTCAATGTTGGTTTATCCTCAAGCCGCATAGGGTTTAAAGAATGCTGTTCAATTCAGCGTCTTCTAAGTCTTCCACTCGTGCGTTTCGGTGCTTCTAATTCTACTCAGGCTGGTGGACCGGGCTTCTCAGGGCGCTTTTTGTGAAAGCCATTCAGAGCACAATCGCAGCCTCGCATACAGTGAACAGTCCTCAGGTTCCCATGTCTTCTCATCATGATACTTCCACTTGATCTTGTAGGTCAAACCGTACTGTGCACCGTGCTTGTCGTGGGCGTCCAAGATCTTCTCGAAGAGCCATCTTTCTTCCATATCACCGTCGTCACCTCGGTGCGAAACACGGCCAGCGACGTTGCGGCGCTTCTTGTTGATTTTTTCGCTTGTTCTGGGATACCTTCTGGTAGCCACAAGCGTACTCTTGACGTGTGAAAAGATTTGTTAACCCTGGTGTGGTCGGGTAAGTCAACAACAACAACAGCTCTCTTTTAGACGGCGCGGGCTGGGAATAGTTCGTCCCAATTGTCGTCCCATTTCTTTTTGGGCCTATTAGTCTTCATGTTTTCCAAGCTGACCATGACTATGTCATCAACTTTGAAGACGGAACTTTCATCCCTCCTAGCATTAGTGTCGTCTTCGTATCTCTGCTGTGAGATTCTGGCAATCGTTTTCAGCTGGCTCAGAATTCGGTCGAAGCGGCGAGCGACAGCATCGGCTCTCAGGACTTCTCTTCTCGCGTTGGATGATAGTGATGGCGAATAGGTTGCGGGTGATTCGATGCCCAAACGTGGGTTGTATCCGTAATTCGCAAAAAGAACGGTGAAACGCCAGTGGTTTCGTTGACCTGGTTGTTTGTGGCGACCTCGGCAAGAGGGAGCCAGTCAACCCAGTCATCCTGAGTGAAGCTGACGTAGCCGCGTAAATACTTGTTCATAACGGCATTGATGATCTCGGTTTGGCCGTCTGTTTCTGGGTGGACGTTGAACTTGGACGAAGCGTTGTCTTGAGTCGTTGACTAATGCGGCGCCAAAAGTCGGGGACGAAGGCTGAGCCATAATCAGACACAATGTTTTCCGGGGCTCCGTGAAGGCTATAGATTCTCCAAATGAAAGCTTCCATAGGCTCTTCAATGTGTAGGGAAGTGACGGCAATAAAGTGTTGCATTTTCGTCAATCTATCGACGACAACAAGTACTTGATGCCGTGACGAGTGCACTCGGGAAGGTCCGTAACATGGTCAATGGAAATATCAACCTAGGGGCCGGAAGTTCAAGTGGCTTCAGGGGCAGCGGAGGGTGGCGTCTTGGTTCGGAAACAGAGGGCGCAGTCGCGAACGAATGTAGTTGTGGACTGTGACATGCCGGACCTCCAGTATGTGCGGTTGAGCAAATCCAGTGTCTTAATACGGCCAGGGTGACCGGCCGTACCGGTTCTGTGCGTTTGGTGAAACACTTCCAGTCGTAAATATGGGATGTCGGGGACAAGAAGTGATTTCTGAAATAGCACGAGGAGGCCATCCACAACAATGCATTCCGATTCGTCGCATCGAAAGACCTTGCGAATCAATTTTGACTAACGCCTGGCAGTACGGTTCTCACTACGTCCTTCCTGTTCCCTCAGGGCGGCAATACTTTGCTGGGCTAGGCTGTCTTACTTGTAGCCTTGGCGGATTAGTTTGTCGATTGACTTCTGCTCGGGTTCGGGGTCTATGGCGATATTGAACTCCAGATCACTCTCCTGTCTGGACTGCTGGAACAGTCCTTCAAGTATAGCAGGTTCGATTTTCTTGGGCAGCAGCGGGACCTGTTCTCGGTTGTTTGTCGTCGGCTCCAGAGGGTTTCCGTCAGGGAAGCCGGCTGAGAGCGTCAGGAATCGTTGCTTTCGACCCATGGTGATAGGTGATGACGAAGTTGAACTGGGATAGAAACTCAGCCCAGCGGACTTGTCTTTGATTGAGCTGCTTTGTCGTCATGAAAGTCTGCAAAGCCTTGTGATCGGTGATAATGTTGAAAGCTTCCTCTATACCTTGGAGGCCTGGGCGCTATTTCTCAAGTGCTTTGATAATGGCTAAGAGCTCTTTGTCATAGATCTCGTACTTGCACTCGGGGGCAGTATGCGTGGAGGAAAAGAAGGCAACAGGGCGCAGTGTTCCGTCGTCGTCTTTTTATGAAAGTACGCCTCCGGAGATTCAATTGGAGGCATCGGTTTCGACAACGGTCTTCTTGGTATAGTCGCAGTAGGCTCGAACTTGAGCAGTGGCGAAGGCGTTTCTGAGTCTTTGGAATGCAGATAATTGCTCCCCGCTCCAATTTCACGGGACAGCTTTCTTCAGAAGGCGACTCGTTGGTTCAATGACTGAGCAGTATTCCTCGAATAAACGGCGGTACAAGTCTGCAAAGCCTAGAAACTGCTGTAACTCTATGACTGAAGTAGGGACTTTCCAGGCTCGAACAGCGTCGACCTTTTCAGGATCCATCGTCATGCCATCTGTCGAAATAATGAGACCGAGGTACTTGGTTCTTGTGGTGTAGAATTCTGACTTGCCGATATCGATGTAAAGGCCTGATGTGCCCAGCTGTCGGATAACTTCGTTTACATGGCCTGTGTGCTCCTTCCGTGTCTTGGAAAAGATAAAGACGTCGTCCAGGTAGGCTGTGCAGTATACATCAAGGGCATTGTGGAGCACGTGATTGATGTAGTTCTGGAAGGTCGCAGGTGCGTTGCAGAGGCCGAACGGTATTACGAGCATTTCGAAGAGTTCGAAACGGGTGACAAAGGCCGTCATCTATTCATGGCCTTCGGCCACTCGGATTCTATTGGATAGTGCTATTACATCGAGTTTAGTGCAAAACTTTGCGCCGCAAAGGGAATCGAGTGTCTCTTGGATTGATGGCAGCGGCTACCCGTTCTTGATGGTCACCTCGTTCATGCCGTGGTAGTCATAACAATTTCTCACTCCGCCGCCTGATTTCGCGGCGAGTAGCAGTGGTGCTGCGTCTTGGGAGGTTGATTTGCGGATGAAACACTTGTCGAGCATCTCGTCGATCCATTTCTTGATACATCGTAGCTCCACTGGTGAGAAAGGTCGGTTCCTTTGGTGCGGCGGCTGTTTACCGGGCATGACCTCAATCTTATGGTCCCAGGGGCAATGTGGCGGCAGAGATTCGTCGTTCTTGGCCAGAAAGTGTTCAACATGGTGAGCAAACTCGGGGGGGATTTTCTTCAACACATCTTCCCGTGTAACTGGTGCTTTGTCCTTGAGGAACCTCTGTACGTCTTCATTGACAATTCTGCGCTCGAGTAGCTCAGAGTTCTATTCTAGGTTGTGTCCAAACAGTCGTGTAAGTATTCTTGGAAGACCTTCGTCCCCTCTCTGATAGTGTAGTTTCCCTCAACTAGACGGCGATAAGAGTCTTCTGAGAGCGGCGGGAGCACGATGGACGCCATTGGTAGTTCCTCGCACAATAGGCGGTTTTGCCCTGCCTCAAATTTTCTGTTCAGCTCCGCCATCTGTATCCTCATCATGCGGACTCCCTTTTGGTTGCAAAACTGGGCAAAGTTCACGCCGCGAACGCAACGGATATCGTCCATATCTGGGCCCTCGATTGACTACGCGAGGTCTGGGCTAGCACGCCTTGGCCGACTACGAAGAGCGGGCGAACGCCGTTGGCAGTGGACGGTACGTGCGGGTTGTAAGAGCTGGTAAGGCCGTCTCGGCTGCTCTGGTATCTGGGCCAGGGGGTGAGATAGCTCTCGTCTTCCGCACGCCTGGCCGAGCGAATGGAAGCAAGCGTTGTAATGGATGGCGTAGTGGTCCATCACGTATCGGGAATGGTGCATTGGTGTTTGGGGATAGTGGCGGTGAAGGGGATGGTATGCTTGGGATGGTGGTTTCCAAGGGTTCAGAGAACCGTATTTTCCGCGTCGGTCGCGTACAGACCGTCCAATCTTCTGAAGCTCCTCTTGTATGGAGTGCGTTGGGGTGGTCATCGCTGTCATCTGTGTCGTTCGCGTCTTCCAGTCAACAGTAAGTTGACGATGGCGGAGGCGAGGGATAGGCAGACTACCAGCAAGCACACGGTAGAGTACTGGTCGCACATTCTGTGGCAGGCAGTGACGGTTGCAGAACGCGGAGTTGAAACTGACGCCAGGGTGACGGAAGTCTAGGACTGGAATATATTTTCGAAGCCAAGGGAGGCCGAGGATAATAAGAAAGTTTTGGGAGAGTTTTGTGACGGAGAAAAATGCGAGTTCTGAATGATGGCTAATGGTCATCCGGGACACAAAGTCATGTTTAGCATGGCTGAATGGCAGGCCATCTGCAAAGCGCAGTGGCTTCAGGCGTGGGAGCAGCTTCGTCTTTGCGCGATATCGACGTGCAATGTTCACGTCGTCGGCGAACGCATATGCTTCACTGCCAGTGTTAATAAGGCTAACAGTTTTAATGGTGGAAGTAGGACATGGTGTACGCGATGAGGAGAGATAGGTTTGGAGCAAGATAGAATTCTCATTGTTGGTACCATCTGCGGAACGCAGGTCAAGGAACTGCTGTCCTAACACCAGCGGTGCGAGATCGAGTATCATAGCCCTGATTGCCTTGTCCTCTTCCTTACAGGGATTTGACCTTTGCAAGCGACTTAAGACTAAGGTGTGTCTTTTGCCCAAAGGCTTGGGGTGGAGTCACGACTTGGGTCCAGGCTGGCCTGGCTACCAGTGTCTGCTTCGGCAGGCGGATTTGGTATGATTCCTCCTAGAATTTGACGGCGTTCGAAATCAGTGGAACTCAAACTGGTGTTGGGCTTGGTACTGGTCCGGATGTTCTGAGAACGGAAGTCGGCGCTGCTGACCATACCAGCCGCCGCGGGTGAGAAGAGTGCCAGAGAAGGCAACCGGCATGTTGCCCGGCATGTTGCGACCGGGGAAAACGGGAGTCATGCCGCGGCCCCGATCACCTCTGTGAAGATGAAGGTGATGAGGGCGAGGGGGCATGGGCAGCGGGTTGGCGTTGGCAACTGGGTGGAAGCGATGTGCCGCTTTCTGATGGCCGGCATCGCCGCAAGCCAGACACAAGTTGCTGTCGCAGTGATGTAGTATCAGGCTCTCTGGCAGGCGATCAGCTGGACCGTATCGAGCTGTGCTGAGGTCCATGAGATCGTCAGTGACAGCGGATTGCTGAGGAGCGCGGGGGAGGCTGAGAACAGGTTTGGCCTTATCGATCTTGTCAAGGTGGTTGCGGTGTGATATATTGCGACCGGATTTGTCGACGATTTTAGACGGCGCTTCAATCCGATCAGTCAAATCAAATCGCGGGGTTATGTGTGACTGTTTTATAGAAGAACAGGGCTTCGTTTGACTGTCTGATCAAATATGTATTTGATTTGGTATCATACACCTAATCCAGAGGTTGTTAAGGCTATCGCTAGGTCAAAAAGGCACCTAACTTACTGATCTATAGTTCTGAGTCCTTCTCATCCAGAATACCTTGTAAGTTATGCCTTCGGATAGAAGTGCTGGCCTCTGAAGTTATTATAAGAGATGTAAATAACCCTTGTGCTGAGGCTGAAGATCGACGACGGGTAGGATTATCGACATACCAACGTTTCCAGTAAATATATAACCCATTTTTGGCATTGCGAAGCCATATCTGTTGCTCTGGCGAGTTCCGTTGCTTCTCAAGCCATCGTAACCCTCGATCTGGGTGTAGAATAACTGACGCGGCGTAGAGGCTTCAGTCCTCAAGCATCGTGTAGTACTGATCGAGCAGTACTAAGCGCTAAGTACTGACAGCCGAAAGTAACCTTGAGATTCTAAGTGTTCATCGCGGAGTTCTGGGACGTAGATATATTGTTGACCAGGGGCGTAATGATTTCATTCATGGTCGGGTATCCTGTTGAGTAACGGTCCCTGCAATACTGTAGTTCGTCATGATCTCGAGCTTCTTCTTGACGTTGAGAGTTGTGATGGGGTGGTCTGTGAAGCAGTGAGATTGATCTCTTCATTGATTGGTACCATAAGGCTTCTTCTGTCACGGCTCGGACAGCTGGGAGCATTCAACCGCGTGACCGCTGCGCCAACAACGCAAAAGACTGGGATGTGGAGTCAGCACTCTACATTGCTCTCGCATACATGTAGCCAGGACAGGCAGGACAGTCAGGACAGGCAGGTAGAGATCTGTGACATCTTCCATTCTTCAAGTCGATCGATAAGGTACTCCGCACCCGTCATGACCTTCCAGAGTCGACCGTGATCATCCTTCTTATCCCAAACCTGGCATCGCGTAGTCTCTATGTAGAGAAGCTTAAGAGCCTCTTTGATTTTGATTAGCAGGTGCCAGTCATCTTCAGTGAGGTTGTCCTCGTCTAGGATACGGTCTTGGGCCGCTCGTGGATAGACCGGCGCTGGAGGAGGCGGCTGCAGCACAGCCTCCGATACTAGCCCTTCAAACCTCCAAGGCACACTAGTACGGTGGAAATGGTCGACGATAAGTAGACAGATGACAATATCCCCTGTCGACGACCCTTGAGCCGAATCCAAAGTAACCATGTCCGTTTATTCGGTTTCTGAGGGCTTGGTCCGCTCGTTTTCTGAAGACTCCGACCGGAACATCGAAGTGATGATCTTCCAATCCCCTCTTGTTTTGAATGTTGAATGTTGGATCATCTTTGCGGCTCTGTCCTGTGTCTGTGAGATCATGTGCTTCACGCGGCCCTCATCAGTGGTATTCTTTTTATAAAGCGCCACCTTGAGAACTCCTTCTAGCACCAGCCCGTCGTTTTCTGCCTTTCTAAGCCTGTTTGTGCCGCCAAGGCTAGAGGTGTTGATACAGATGGTCTTCAACACCCCCGCCCTTTGCGGATACCAGTTCCCGAACGATGTCGGAGTGTTCAAAGTCATCCACGACCAAGACGGCGCTAGTAATTAAGTGGCCCCCCTTGAACCTTTTCTCGAGGACACCAGAGCAGAGCCCAGGGCAGTCTCTCGCCTATCCATAAGCCATAGGCTTATTTAGTGTCTCGCTTCTCCAGTAACTGATTAGGCAGGCCTGAAAACGCCACGTCCCTGTCACTGGGGTACGTGAGCTGGGTTTGGAGCACTGTTGAACCGTTTTCGACCACTCAGCCTCAAAGGGCTTGCCACCGGCGCTCTCGAGGATCAGGTTTCGAAAACGTATTCGGTCGCCGATAAACTGCCACCAGATCTGGTCGGGCTGCGACGGGACGCCTTCGGGAAATGACTCGCAGAGATCATACTGGCCGCATCCCCATGGTATCTGATGCTTGCAGAAAAAGAGCGTCCGCGGAGAGAGAAGCCGCTCCTGGAAGACCCAAGCACGTTGATGCAGGGGAACTTCTGGAATGTCCCTGTTTCATCTGTCTTCCAGCTTTTCCCCATGGATGAGGAACGGTGGCGCATTGGAGTCCATCGAGAATGGATATGGCACGACGCACGGCAAGACGGTCCGAGGATTTCTGTCGGAGAAGCAGCCGCCAGACCCGTCCACAGCATGGCTGAGCGTCATACATCGAATGGGACGCTGTAGGTACTGCGTTGACACAAGCCTGGGCGCGTGGGAAGGAGACTCTCGTAGTTCAATCAGATGTGTTGGGGCGCAGCCGTCGCCGTTCGGCATTCAGCAGCTGTGTGATGCCAAACAGTCGGCGAAAAGCTTTTGGGGGAGGCTGATAGCTTGGTCCGAACCAGTATTGATGTTTAGAGCCACTTCTGACTGCTCTCTTAGGATTGAAGCCGCCAATTCATCTGGGAATTGAGTTAGCCTTCCATGTACTGCAACCAAAATCACTACCCTTCAGGTACGTCACAAAAGTGTTGTTTCTTCAACGTTGAAGAAAACGATCAGCATTGTAGTGTCACCCTTTTCGTTCCATCTCCACACGCCCATAGCGGTATAACCGTCCCTTCCGCTTCACACCGATGCTCGATACTGTCTTGTGGTTGCAAATCATCCCAGTCCAGCCACGGAATCTTGCTTTTCCTCCCCAAAGTTCAGGCGGCGAAGCCAGATGAGACTGCACAAGCGATAGACAGCGCCTCTCGGGGCTCTCTTTTGTATATGGAAGCCAGTAGACATCTTCCGAATCATCTCCGAAAGGACTGCATGGCCTGCACCCCGGAGAAAGTGTCGACATCGTAGCCGAAGGTCAGAGCACATAAGCTCATGTAGCTGAGAAATGCAATTCCACATTAGGAGGTGGTCCTCGACCGGAACAAATCACGGGAGGCCTTACAACATGATGAAGACCAGCCTGCCATTGAACAACTTCAAGCGTTGAGACAAGGATAGCTGGCACTGATCCGGGGCAGGATTTGCGGTACTAACGGCCATCTTACATGATGATCTGCTGGGGAAAACGCACGGGCTTGTCGTGGATGGCTTCAGAGAAGAGTGAGGTGGAGGGTTTCTGAGACTTGAAAAAAAGTCGCGCCGACGAGAATCAGTTGAATGAAAGCCCAGGGAAGCTGTCATGTCAGGACGCCTTGGTATTAAGTAGATCATCTCTCTACGAGGAGAGATGAGAACAATATGGACACGCACGGGTAAACCTCGGAACTTTCATTGTTGTCAACAATCGATGGGATGCTAAAGGCAATGCGAGGGCTACAAGCCACTGGGCCTCCGGAGTAATCTCCATATCCCAATCCCAAGTATAAGTCCGTAGATCGCCTCATCCACCCACTGAATTGGGTTACTGGGAGACAATTTATTCAGCGATTTGGCTGCACGATGGGTTAATTCTCTAGCCTGTGGAGTTCAATTTAAGGTTTTATCTGGGACTCCCTGGTTTCCTGAACCTGGTTCCGAAGGGCTTAATTGGTAATTGTGAGCATTATTGGTTTTGAAGCCTTCGGAAAAAAGCTTAGTAGCTGACTTCTCACTGTTCACTAGTAAGGCTGTACTCGGATATCCTCCCGGAAGATATAAACTTCAGACGCCGTCGGGTCGAAGTCTATTTCGCCAGCGTCCATGCCGTCGGAGCTCTTTCGTTCTTTCACAAACCATCGTTCATGCATGCTTTTACCAAGGGCACTATGACCGAGGAGTATGGATCCACTTCTCTACCCCATGTGCGCGTTGGGGGCGAGTTTGGATTACTATGTTATATCAACAGTTGCAAGCTGGAAAGCCCCGAAACTGATATTGATAGCCCGAACAAATGCCTAATTTTTGTTGGCAGTCAAGAGAGATCAGTGCCTCGCGATGTCCAAAGTCGTAGATGCGCGCCGGGAAAAGAATGGTCAGAGCGAGAACGCGAACGACTTCTACTAGACGCTCACATGCCTTCCACCAAGTAACTCATGGTTTGTTACACTTCCATCCCGATGTCCCATCCTTGTGACAAAATTGATAAACGCATATTAGGCCAAGGCATTTCTTTGCGAACACGGCATGAGAACTGGGCAGAGCGCCTTTGTCTTCATCTTACTAGGCATGATTGAGACTTCTCGGCCTGGACGTCGACGTTTCGATACGGCTCACCCATGCTCCATCGGCTACGGAGTTCCTTCAGAGCGAAATCAGGAGAAGCCTTTTGTGGTATTGCTATGCCGTCCACACCCTAGCTGCACCCGGAGTCGCGGCGAACTCTTCATGGCCCCATAAAGCACCTGAAATCTCTCTGCCATGTAACGACGGAGATTCCCTCGTCCGTTGCCCTTCTCGCTCGGAGGTATACCTAAAGGACCTGGACCAACCCAAGGGGCTTTCTCAAGCTGTTGCTCAACTTAATCTTCCAACCCTATGTCTGGTCCTATGGAACTTGCGGGCCCAAGCTCCCAGTTAAGCCCAAATACTTTAAATTGGTATCCATTCCAATCAACGTGAGCATGGCTGTGGAGTAACCCAACTGAATATCGCATCGCAACAGACTCATCAGAAGCCACCCATCCAACCATTACAACATCGCCTTTCTCAATTCTACTGTCTAAGCTTGACGATTTCTCTCGTTGAAATCCCGAAAGATTCCGGGTCAACGAATTGAATACGTACGTCCACAAAGACCAGGGCATTCTCGGAACCGTCTTCTGCCCCCACTTCATGCTCTACTCTACCTACTGCGATTTGGCACGCATATCGTTGTCTGGCTTTAAAACTCCGCTGGTAGACGCGCTCCGAGATGCTCCGTCTTCCTTCCGACTACAGTGTCAACAGCTTTGCCACGCCAATGCCACGAGCGTTTCAAACCTCACTTGACAGGGCTTTTCGCATACTCCCGTCGCCTTCGACAATCCGTTCTGTCTTGCTTGTTCCTTGGAATCCATCAATGTTCAGGTTATTTACGCCGCCACGGTCGACAACAGCGCTGTGTTACTCGAGGACATGAGACACAATGTGAGAACGAATCTTGAACTGATGCAACTTCTCAGTGGTGCAGAGCGTGGTCAGAGCCCTTACGTGAGTAATTCTCTTGAATAACGTGTTTTCACTGAGCTAATGTTTTTGTAAGATTTGTGCTGCGACTCATATCTACGTGCTCTTTGGCTTTGATGATATTGCCGATGAATGGCGCCATCCAAAAGGTTGAGTTTTAATCCCCCCTGTCTCTGCTTTTCGGGCCCAAACCCTGACGTTTCAAGTTATTCTGACAGTTTCATCCACAGACAACTTCCAGATGATCCTCCAGAGGTTGTGGGCCGAGCCGAAACGCACCACCTGATGAATTTTGCTTTTTTCCGCCTATCTAGAAAGAAGGCGCTTGAACGACCGCCTGAAATAGTCTCTCAGACGAGAGAACCATCATCTGTCGAGGAACAGTCGGTATCGACCGACGGTCCGTCCCATTCACAGAGTCACATAGGGGCTGTAGGACCTTGCTCTGCTATGAGAATTATGCCTGGCTTCCACCATCATTCCAGTAGTTACAGCGACCAACAGCACCCCGCTTGACACGGGGACTTCGGGAAGCATCGCGGGACGGATTCGCCCAACATGCTTCTCGTAGGAACCGACCAGCAAAATTCCATCAGATACCACTTCAGAGTGCCACCTGCAGCGATGGCATCCGGGCCCCTGTCTCTCCAACTTCTTCGACGGCACTCCATCCATGATAATTGAATCGAGTTGGCAAACACTCGAACATATCGGCGGCAGTGGTTCTGCGGCTTGTTTCTTTATCCGTTGCGATTCTCCGTCATGGAAAAACGGCAATCTAAGTCCAAAAAGCCCAGCCCAGAAGCAGGCTTTGTTTCAAGTTCGAATACAGACTCACCAGCAAACCCATAGCAGCCCTGCAAGTTCACGTAATCTCAAGCTGGCCACTGTTTTTGCCATGGAGATGACGCTGATGACACCAAATGGAAAAGGCGGATCGTTTTGAGCAGAGATCCTTGCCGCACATTAAACGCGGCAGAGGCTGCGCACGCGATCCTGTTTAAAAGAACTTCCTCCGCAGGGATCTGACTGGAGAGCTGCTTATTAGACTCCGTCAAGAGGCTTCACCTAGACGAATAGCACCTTGTTACCTTCTCGGTGGAGGAATAGAGTCATATCTTCGTTGGCGCGGCAGAGTCGAGAAGGGCCAAAGTTCATGTAGGATATCGACCGGCGGTGCTGCGGGGTGCCGGCAATGAATGTCTGTGTTGGCTACCAGAGAATTGGATGAAGATGGCAGCCTGCGGTTTGAAGAAGCCGTCTTCGTGGGTGTAAGACGCTTCTTTGAGCCAGAGTCTGCGTAACTGAACAAACTGCCATGATCTGCTGATTCGGCAGCCTCGGCTGGGCGATTGAAAAGTCGTAATGTTCATCTATATGTAGACTCATCATACCAGAAAGATCATGAGGAGAGTCTGTTTCCGCAAGACTCTGATATTCGTTTTGTGGAACCAATTCTTTTCCTGGTTCGTGATTCACAGCAGTATCGTTTGTCGTTTAGCCTCCAGTATCCCGTAGCCATGCGAAAATGCTGCTCTGTTGAAACAACAACAAAGTTGCTGAACGGTTTCTGTGTACCAGCATTAACCATTCTCCGCTGCACCTCTTCCGTTTCCAGATCCAAAGGCAGTCAATATCACCAATCGCGCATCCCGGCTCATATCTGATCATTTGGTTATGAGCCATTCCAAAAGGCCAATTAGGTTGCTTCGGATGCACCCTACGGTATTACTATAGAACCACACAGGTGAGACGAATGCTGCGCGCTTAAATCTGTGACAGAGATGTCCAAGTTCCTATCTCGCCAATCCCTTTTTCCCCTCAGTACCTTCATTATATCGGACGTTGACCTCATAGTTTATTGAGACCGTTTCCGCCGCGCAGACATTCATGTTGCCGATTTCATGCTCTTGAGGTCGGGGTGGAGCTATTTGGAACACGAGGACAACATGGCTGTCGACTAAAAACAGGACCTGCTCGTTGCATGAACTCTTCGGATTGCATGAGCCACATCTGTTGAGCCATGACGGCCAGGAAAAATTGAATGCGCCTTCTAATGCAGCACTGCTTGACACTTCAAGTGGTCACAAGGATGATCCCATGCTATTTAGTCATGCAGCAATCGAGCGGCTGGCTCTGGGGGCCAGCCCGCTAACAAAAGTTTCAACCCCCGAGCATGTCGTCTGAAGAGACTTCGAGACGCCGTACAGGTGGCGTGCCTCAGTCCGTAAGCTGAGACCAATGAAAAGTTGTGTTCTGTCCTAACCCGGGCTGTGAATGACTCGCGCGACCCCGCATGGCGTGCAATCCTCTGTTCAACTCTGAAAATCAGCACAGGTTTATCGGTGGGGCGAGATAGAATGGACAGTAAATACTGTTGTGGGCTCGTTCAGATTGTTCGCGTACGATCTTGGGACTGGCATCCGGTCAATATATAATACGAATGGCGTTTGGAAATTCGCGGCCTTTGCACGTAATAATCAACGTAATGATGCGCCCACAATAAAATTTCTTCCCTTCTAACTTTTCTTCTTCGCAGTTTGCCGCCTGGAGGCGCACCTTGTTGACTGCCGTATGACTCTCACGGGGAAATATTTGAGGGCCAGGATGGCTCACAAAGAAACCTAGTATGGGGGTAAATGAAAAGAGCGCGAATAAAAAGAAATCCATCTGTAATACGAGAACCGGTGTGCTGTGATTCGAGCTGGAGATAGGGACTTCAGCTGAAGTCCATCGTCCCCTAACTCCACTTACAGAGCTCTTCGCGAATGAGTATGGCAAAAGCTTGCCAGCTCTATTCGCAGATGCTTCCGTCAACCGATTCACCACCATGGGTAGACGTAAGATGAATCATTTAATTGAGTTGGCCTCATGTGCTGTTGAATAGGCATGCAACAAGCCACCATCCCACACATGAAGCATCCAAGTAAATGCCACACCTTCTCACTCCCGTCGGTCTCGTTTGTTCTCTAGACAAAGTACAAGATCAAACTTTGTACTCTGCTTGAATTTTATGACAATGCAATCCCTTTTACTCCTGAAAGACTGAACTCGAGCACTTCGCGTTCTCTGACGGGCCAAAGACCAAGCTCAACTTGGATATCGCGGTCTCGAGCTCTGCAATCCGTATATATCAAGAGTTCTGAACCTTTTCTGGTTCGATAGGCCTAGATACATGACTGCTGGACGCCCTTTGCCCTAAGCAACAGGGACGCACCGGCGTAAAATAATACACACACACACACACACACACACAAGAGTTCTGAACAGTGCCTGAGTAGCCAAGTGGACGAGACATAGCCCTGTGTCTTTGCTCGCTGATACTGGCATAAACCCTCGGCGGCTCGGCGGCACCAATGATTGCTCGGCGGAATGGTGCATAGCATGCACCGAGCATCTTCGTCGAAATTCGCAAACTAACCAAGCGTCGAAGGCTCTGTAGAGATATTCAAGTGAAGCGTGCACTTTGGAAATTGCTGTAAATAGAGAACAAGGGCACGAGCCAGCTCTGTACTGGTTTCGTAACTGGCACGTTTGGACGGAAGCGTAGCCGACGCTGAGGGGACAGCATCCACATGGTTTCTCTAGTCCGCTGGTTGGGTTGCTGATTGACTGATCACAAGCCTTCGGACCTGCCTTGTGATAGACATAAACACCCAAGCAGCTTGATGACGTGAAGCATTTTCCTGTTCATATGAAGGCGAGATATATTCCTCGCGCGGTGTGGCATAACTTGCCACGATTCGTTGAACGTCGGCAACTTCAAGGAGGTTGTTGCAGTGAGCAGCGACGCGCCACATTTGCGTACAAGGCCGGCATCAGAAGCAATTCACCTGTGAGAAAGATGCCAGTGGAACAGCACGCCTGTCTTTGTTTCCTTGACAGAGGCTGGTCAGTGAGGTGCGCCGAATTTCTGTGAGCTTCCGGGCCAAGAGGGTGCTAGTCATAATGCCGGTAGACTGAAGTCCAGAAACCGCAATGCGTCGAGTCGTAATGAGATACGGAGATACTGCCGAAGAGGGCGGATGAGCTGGAACATGGTACGAGTTTGAAAAGGTATGTAAAAAGCTGGATGGTACTGAGACTTTGCACCGACGCTCTTGGATCTGTGCTCATGTTACAGCTCGCCGGCATGTTTCATGCTGACATTGTAAGGGACCGTGGCCGTGACTAGACAATGGATACCTAGCAGACCTCGTTGTGGCGGCTTTGACACTGGACATTTGAATCGAGAATAGATACCGGGACAGTAAATCCAAGCGTGGTCCTGCCAGGTGCAAAGTCTACGGATAAGCTTATGTTGACGCTGGTAGGGTCCGAAGGGAGGTACACTGTAGATATCGAGAGTGACCCCGTATGCTTAGGTTTCCACATTAGCCACGCTGGCCAATACGGGCTTCGAGAACAAAGCCCTTGCCGAGAGGAATCATCCAGCCTGGCTGTGGGGCCATGAAAGCCAGCTTTCAAGACCGTATCTATGCTACAAGGGGTCAACTGCGTTCAGTATGGTTCAAGAGTGTTCCATACAGCACAGACTCGATGGATGTCACACAAACATGAACATGATTTGCAGTTTGATAGGGCAAGCAATCATCTTATTTGGTCCCATGTGGTTCGCGGCAAGAATAAAGAAGCTTGAAGCGTCCGTATCATGCTCCTCCTTTAAGAAAAGTCAGCACGATGGAGCCACACGAACCAACCTCGTTTTAGAATGCAGAACGGACCGGCTTCAAGTCGGGAGGAGGTTGTTTAAGGACGGATCGTTGGTAATTGTTAATGATAAGACCGCTTAAGGACGAAGAGCGCGGGCTTTAGTGAACACACTGGACGAGCTAATGTTGATGACCAGTGTAGCAGGAGGTAGATCAGTGACGAAAACACCACTCAGAGACGAAGACGCGATGGGTGACCGAGGGTCTCGGGGCGATGTTCGTTTCTTAACAATGTCTATATCAACAAACGCGAACTTCGTGATGGATGTAAAGGCCTACGAGATCTAAGGTATCGGAAATTAATCAAACTCAGGCCGCCATTGCTGAGGTCCCATACAACTCGCAGATCATTGCAATGGAGCAAGGCAAACTTCACCGATGTGCTCTGTTGTGAACGAAAGTACCACAGACTGGCGCACGCTCGCACTTGTCTACAACAGCCAGCTAAAATACATGCCACTCGCCAGTGATGTAGCATCTTCGAGATGCTATTTCTCGCAGTCGATTGGAAGCCATTACGAAGAGCCCGAAGCGGGGAGCCAAGCAGAGTGTGGAGAGTGGACGTCAGGCCAGGACATTTCGTTGTTGATGTGATCTCCATGGCAATTGGTTTTGATGAAGGCTTTTAATCTGCCAGAGAATCTGGCGCGAGAACTGCTCAGTGACGACCCATTGTAATTGGAATCGAATCGGGGACCGGACCTTACGCAGCGATTCAAATATCAGCCTTCTGCTAGAAGGAGAGAGATTCGTAGCTCCGAGAATAATAATTGAACAAACAAGCAAGGGCAAGCCTTGCATCAAGGCTGGAATGTTCTATGACTTATAACGTTGAACGGCTACTCGATAAAGTCATTGTGTTTGTTGTGCGGAAGATCATCACCGTAGTCGCACAAGTCTCAGTAGTTACAACAGGGCGCATGTTGGCAGTCTTCTGACCAGACCTTGATGGTCACAGCAGCGGTGACTCGATGCTATCTTGTGCGGGAATATTGGACAAGGTGTGGTCGGGCGGGTGGTAGGTCCATCACAGTTCAGTGGGCGGCGATATAACTTGCTGGAGGTCCTTCCCTCATCATAAGTAGAGTTGTTTGCCGACTAAACTGGCTGGTCCCATGCGCAAAAGCCTTTGCTGTTGGTTGTAGTTGCGTTGGCGACTGATGCAAAAGGTCGGGCGGGGCACCGGGTTGCTGGTATGAAGTTGAATTGAACGGATGCGCTGGAGTCGGAGGTCGGGATCGGACAATGCTTCGAGCAATATCTATGACCATGCGATTAACGCAGCCAGCAGAACTTGTTTCAGCATATGCGCATACAGTCAGGACGAGAAGTGATTTCAGCAGTGGATATCAGGTAGAGTGCGCAGCAGAGCACGAAATTGATGGTTTGACTTGCAGAAAAAGGGGGAGAGCGGCTCAGTGTCAGTGCCATTAGTGCTGTTGCAAGAGCCGGTCGAGCAAATGAACCATTTGGAAGAATAGAAGAATAAATGTTTCTCGTCGCCAGTATCAAAACGAGCACTCACCGCATGAGGCGAACGCTTGCCGGGAGTTCCATAGGTCGGCGGATGTTTTCTTCAAGATGTCCTCTTCCATTCCTCCTAGTCGAAAGTTTTGTGCGTTGATACTTGATTAAGATGACCCCATGGACATCTGAACAAAGTGCGTCCCAGATGTGCCGGCTGCGCGGGACTTGGAGCGCACAGCAGCTGGATGAAGACTCTGCGCGGTTACGAGGCGAAAAAGCTGTTTATGTGTTGCAAATGCTGTTCATGCATGAGAAAATCCGCTCATGTGTCGGAAAATCTGCACTTGCCCGGGAAGTCCTACACTTGTAAGGGGAAAGCTGGACTTGTGCTTGGCACCTTAATACTGACCCTGCGGCAGACAGAGCTCCTGGTGCTCTAGACGCCGCCGATAGCATGGATCTCATCATCCCGCTATCATATACCGCCCATTGCCGACAAAATGAAGCAATTTCATATCTGCAGTGCGTCAGGATGCCCAGCGCCAGCTCCGATCCCATAGCTCCATTGCACGCTTTCGACCCAGTGTTTCGTTGCCTGCAGTCATGCCTGCATCCTTTTTTGTTGAACGAATGACGGTTTATCCCACGATCGCATTGGTTCCCCACGACCATCTTGAGCGAAACAGATGGCACAGGATTGACTGCCACCGGAGCGACGGAGAAGGTGGCCAGGAAAATATCCTAGCGCCAGCATTGGCGCTGAGACAATCTCGCGGGGAAGAAGGGATACATACGTAATCCGCGGATCCTGTTAAATATGGTACGCTACCTGTGTTGATAGCTACTATCTGATATCGGGCAAGCGACTTTTGAGACAGGCCAATCAGTGCCGACAGCATACAAGATTTCTATTGCGGATGGCCAGAAGATCATGCACGTGGCCCAGAACCGACTCGAGCCCGTCGAACACTGCCTCTCCGCCTAAGACTGCAAGCCGCCGCCTACGCAACCGCTGATGCTGCCTGAGCAATCACCCCCCAAGTCGCTTGGATCTATTTTAACTTCTCTCAGAAGCTCGCTGGAGCTCGTTAGTGTGAGCAGTACGCCGAGGAGACCCAGGAGTATGGTTTTCGTATCCAAACGGCCACGTTGTGGCGTTTGGACTTCTATTTGCTGTCTAGACGGCGGTGGAATCCCCTTTTAATCAAGCGCAGTATAGGCAAATATTCTATTGATGGAGATTTCCGGAGGAAGACTGCGGGATGGATCGGGATTTGTTGGGGTGGGAAAGTTCTCAAGAAACAGTCCGTTCACAACCCTCCCGCCAAGGATTTGTTTTAGACCGCGGACCACCTCTGTGGAGCGGGTCTCTCGTCGTCAATTTGGGTCCTTCGAAGATTGAAGGCCCGGAAAATGCTCCGATACTCGTGATTCCTGTCCAAGAGTCCATTTGTGAAAGTCACGTTGTGAGATCGTCTGCGGCTGCGTTAAGGGAAATCCTCCGCCCTTCGTAGCGTTGCGTAGCATCGACAAACCGCATATAGCGGATTCAGATGTTCAGATACATGTGAGATATTACATGCTTGTCAGGTTCTGGTCTCGATAGGAAGAAGGATTGGAGTTCTAATTGTATGATTATCATCATGTGCGGAAGTCGACGGCTGCGGGGGGAAAGCATGGAGGCCGGGACATGGCAACTTATGACGCCACATCCGCATATCTATTCGCATCCCCTCATCCTCGTGACTCCGTCATGCAGACCAGGCTGTATTTATTGGTAACCTTCAGAGATCCCAATACCTGAACGTGGTGCTGACTGCTGAGCCCGGGCACATGGATGGATCAAGCTGATCAAGCAAACCGCCTTCGCACGATTAGTAAAAGAAACTGGCGGCACTTCGCCCCTCGCGAACAACTTCCATCCTCCAGCGGTCACGAACGTGTTGAATTTCCAAGTCTGTCGATTCAATGTGGTTACATTGCGTGCAGCACCCTGCATCCCTCCGCGTCGTCGATGAGAATGCTGTGCAGCGATGTAATATGTCCGCTTCATGAAGCTCTCCATGGAATGCGTGGCCTGTTGTGAACGCAGTGAAGTTTGAGCGTGTAATGTGACCACAGAGTTCGAAGATGACAGCTGAATTTAAGGTGCGCTTCCCGTGGAATGGGCATGTATATGCGGTATGGAAACGGGGTTCGGGGAGTGGAGGAGGATGAGGATCATCGCGCTCATGTAGGTACCAAGCTGCGTGAGGTGCGCGTGTGGCATAGCATGTCGACATGAATTAATGTGGGTCGATGCCCATTCCAGAGAGCACAACGACCCGCTGTTATTTCCTCGTTATGGCTGGTGTGACAAAACCACTTCTCCAGCCACGCGTTGGTCGGGAGAAATCACCAGAGCTATTCCACGCGCAATCACATCACAAGGTCCACCGAGGCTAACAGTGAAGCTTTCAAATACATCGTCGAGTGCATTGCACAAGTCCATGAGTCCAGTGTGTTGCTAATTTCCTCGATTACCCCATTCTAGATCTTGGCCTAGACGGCCTTGGTAATTAAGCATGGAGGATGGTGGAGAAATTGTTCCCCGTGAGATGCTAGACTCGGATCTGTGCATCGCTGCGGGGCCGAAGACGAACAGTCCGGCCCCTCAGATTATCCTCTTTGCGGACTGGTCTACTCTCGAGTTGGCGCTGGTCCGGCCTTAGAATGCATCCATTTCCCCGTTGTAAGCAGCGGCAAATATCTTCGCGTTTTCAGCAAAGTCACCCTTCCGTTCAAACCCTCGATATCATCTTGACGGCAGTATAGCGAAAGCCTTTTCCCATCTGTGTGCAGCGGATTGCTCATGCCGTCATCCTCGCTGTCGATAACACTTACCACTCTGCACTGCAGGGCCTCTGACTACCACATATAAGCCACCCAAAAAACAGCGTGCTCGGTAGATCATGCACTGCGACTTGTGAGACCCATTTCTCGTAGAACAAATCTCCATTTCCATGGCCTAGCTGATGCGAGGCAGCCAGCCTTGCCAGACGTCGCTCTTCTCTGTCTCGGTCTGGCCTCATCCATTCATTCTACGTCACTATAACGAAGATGGTTCTCATCGCCGAAGCCACCGACATTTCTCAAAGCTTCCTGTCTATTGTTCCTTGGCACGTTGCTCATTATGTTCTCAGGTCTTGCCGTTACATCTCTCGTGTCGTACCTTTCGCAACGCATCTTTTGCGACTCGTGTTTCGCAACGCACCAATCTCAACGAGCTTGAAGCCCCCACGATAAACCATCCTGTGCGAACCCTCTGGCGGAGCCCCGACCACGCCAGCGACAATGTTCGCCAAGTAGTCGTCGCCGAGCCTCAGTTGTCGAAATCCAATGCCCGGCGATGATACTGGAGTGGTTGTTTTCGCGCTGAAATAAGTGGGTCGTTGTGCACCTCAGGGTGTACTTTGACCCACATTACTTCTTGTTACAGTGATGCTAGGGCTGCTCGGCCACTATTGTCCCTCCCTGGAGCAATTGTAAATCTCGTCGCACAGCGCGCGAGGTGTGGTAAGCCGCGGGCGGGCGCGGGCTGCATGGCATGCTTCTTCATGTCGTACTCGGCTTCACGTCAAGAACTATTAAAGTGACGGGTATCCATGCATCTCAATTAATAACTGCTCCTACGCAAGATGCAACACGAAAGGGAGCTAGATAACAAGACGCTCCAGTCAAACGGCGCCTCGAACAGATGCCATTGCCATCACAACACTGAAGTCTTAATTGTCACCAACACCTTCCATCTCCTCCTGAGCTCGCCTGGCAAACAGTACCATAGCCTCATCGATCTGAGCGTACATCGTGGCCAAATGAGAGTCCATGCGGGTTTTCTTCGCTGTGAGATCGTCGACAGCGTCGAGGGCCTTCCGCTTCTGGCCGGCAGCATGACGGAACTTCTTCTCGTACCCATCGATAGAGTTCGGCGCCACAGTATGGGGCGCCATCTCCATGGCGTCCAGGTCCGCAACAATCGCCTCCTTGTGCTTTTTCATGGCGACAGTGTAAGCTTCAGCGTCGCTGTGATGCTGGCTCTTGAGTGTCTCGACCTTTTTCTGGGAGTCCTCGAACTCGACTCGTATGTCGCGAAGCGTGGTCACTACCACAGACTCCTTCGATAAAAGAACTGACTTGTTCTTCTTGTCTCCTGAAACGGTGTTCTTCCGGTCAAGGTCGTTCGTGTTCGTGCTCTCCTCGTCGCCGGAAATGTCCGGGCTTTGGTCATGCAGGCCAATTGCCGAGTCGTCGCAGTCGCTGATAGCCATGTTGCTTTTTGACAGGCTGAGGAGGAGTGCAGAAGCGTTCAAGTCGGTCTCGGTCGGTGGATGCGGAGCAGAGTCTTGGTTGGAGTCGCGCGTTGGGCTGTTGGATGGGGCTTCGGTAGTGACTTGGCGGCTGGTGACCTTGGCGGCGCAATTTTCGGTCGTTTGTGAAGTAGTATTCACTGTTGCGAGGGATGTCTTGGGCTCTTTGTCGGAGTCGGTCGATGTGCCTGGTAGCTTCGTAGCTTCGATGGCACGGCTGGGAGCTTGAGACTGCTCAACTGAAGCAAGAAAATTAGCTGCGCTGAGGTGGAACTCAGGCTCGATAGCGAACATACTGTTGTGCTGTTGAAAGGCTTGTTCAAAGTCCTTTGGCTGAAATTCGAGTTGCAGTGGGTGGAGATAAGGAAGACGTTGACGACAGGATGCCTCCAACTTGAGATGCAGGTCCCTCGCGGACGGCAGCTCCTTCTGTGCGGCGACGATCCTCCAAGTGCGCTGCGACTTGACAGCGGAGCCGAACCACAAAAAGAGTTCCAAGTCGTCCTGAAGGCCAAAGCGGGACGCAGCAGTGCGGAGGCGCGAAATCTCTCGCTTGCCCTGGGTCTGTTGAATTTTGTCCCAGGTCTGAGCGAAAACAGCGCGCAGGATGGTGATCAGGTCGAAACGGGAGATGCGGCGCTGGATGAAATCAGGGAATGGCTCCTGGATGTTGGAGGCAATGTATTGGTCCTTGACGCTCTGCCAAAGGTGATTGAGTACGTCTTCGGTCTTGTTCACGGCGTCGAGTATGCAGCAGATGGCGGCCTCGAGTCCAGGAGTCGTGACGGTTTGGCGAGGAAAGTTCGTGATGGCGCGATCGGGTTGCATTTGGAGATGGATCGAGAGTGTTGCGACCGGAAAGAAGGACAGTTTGGGAAAGCGCGAATGGCGTATGGTCAAGTTTGATGCAGAAAGCGAGATGGGGGCGCGGTGCGTAGTGTTGTCTTCTGCAAACCATCGAGGTAGGTGAATGGGCAGGTACCTACCCAAAAGAAAATCAGATGGCAGGCCGCCGTTTGCTGCTTGCGCCGGTACGTTCCTAGGTACCCCGGCCACCAAGGTAAGGTGCCTCAGGTAGGTGGCTACCCCGCACCCACCGAAATCTCGCACCTCAGGCAGGTAGGTAGGTGCCTAGGACCGGCGCTTTCCCGCCCAGACAAACAGACTTTGTCTTCCAACTGTCTCCCTCCTCAGGGCTCACACTACCTTACCTGCAAACGTTACCAACGGAACAATTGGGGGTACTTCTGAATGAGCGTGCATCCACTCCATATGTTCTTCGCTTACCTCCCTCACCGGAGCTGGAGCTGGTGCTAGACGTGGACTGTCAAGGTCAGACTTTGGGGGCCGAAAATCTGCTTCGCTCCCAATCAGCAACGGGCAGTGACATGCATCGCACTTCCATTGCTGCAGGGATCACCACGCCAAGCTGTATACGTAAGATAGAGACACCAAACGCCCCAAAAATACATCAAGCATTGTAATTCATTCATCTTGCTTGTTTAATTGTGTTTCGTCGTAACTTGACGCCGCATGAACGTCGCCAGGAATTTTCGTCACTCGCGCATTTCAAGCCGGCCCTGACATGCCGTAGGTGTGTTTGCTGGGCAACCAATCTGTGATTTAAACCCTGCAAGTCGTCCTCAGCCAATACTATGGTTGAAATACAAGTGCTCACAGACGAACGACGCTGACAGGGAGTCGATATCGATGTGAGCTATGACTGACGGCTTCGGACGCATACTGGACCCGTACACTTATGTGACATCCGCTTCGGCGGGGGTGTCCCCACTTGTGGGTCACCTCCGGCCGCATGATGCGGGCCGCGTTGCGTTGCGCACGCCGGCTGGGTGAAAAAACATGAAGTTGCAGAAGAAAACCCCCTCCAAAAACAGACGAAAGATCATTCAGCGCAGCGCGCACCCTCTAAACAACTTTCAAGCCGTCCTAACTTCGCATTGATAGTGCGATCACCAAACAGCGAGAAGGGGCTGAAAAGGTATATCACCGCCCAAAGAACATCAAATTGTCCAAGAAAATCGGTGTAAATCGTCTGATACTGGTAAAGAGACAGCACACCCCATGGAAGAGTTGCCAGATTGCTGCGAGGGTGATACTTTTGGTGCTGTTACCAAGTCTATGAGACTTTACACGACGTGCGCCCTTGGCCTATGCCGTACTGCGATAACCTCAGCGAGTGTCTAACGTCGGGTGAAGCGAATAAGGGCGCCATGTTGGTAGCGTCGGGGAGTGGCATAGGTGGAAGCATTTGTCGCTGGCGTGAGTTGGGATCCCTGCCATTTTGAGACTTGACAGGAAGTAGTAAGTATGATTTTCCACAGCGATGTGTTCCAAAGCGACAAGGTTGGCGCAACAAGGAAATTCTGCTGCGATACTAGCGATAGCAAAAGGAAGTTCTCACAGTGTGAGTGGGCTGGCTGCGATGCCAGCTGTCCTTCGAACAAGATACGCATCGCGCTGGACACCCAGCTTCGCGGGGGCGGCGGTGTCAAGGCTCGTTGCTGCAAGCCTGACTACTACGGTATAATCGAAATCGAGAATCCCAACCTGGACGAGTATCGACATGCCCTGGATACGTTCTTGGAGGAGCCAGTGTGCTGGAGCCCGGTATCCAGACTGCCTACTTGGGCACCTGATCCCACGGATTCCAGTCTGGACGACACAGTCCCTGCCAGACGCGTGGAGAGACCACAGAGAGGTAAGGTCGTAGCGATAATGAAAGTGCCAGTTGAGGTGCAGGAGCGACATTGCAGACGGAGGGTGCAGCCATGGAGATAAGGCAGTTGTAACTGCAAGAGTGGCCAGTGGAACGTCAACCTTCTTGTGGAGAGACGGGCCTTGTTCCTGCCGTTTTGGTAACCACAAAAACAGCAGTGCGTCTTCCTGCTCAGCGCTTCGCCTCCCTTCCCAACGTAGATTTCTCCTCTTCTGCCGAGCAGGCACGAGCAGCAGCTCCTGCCGCCCCAGTTCGGATAAACCCGAGGTAGGCAAAGGTCCACACCATCTGTACATGTGGTCACGCTGAACACACACGCCTACCTGCGTTACCTTACGTTTCCTCAGAGAAGGCAGGTCTCAATCCCCACCTACCAGAGGTCCAAAGCCGGCAGACCCACAAAATCAATCTTCCATAAAGCTCTGCCAGAGCAGTCCTCCAACACCCCCGACGGGCTCCGTTTGCGATTGATCGCCTTTCATTTTCCCCTCAGTCTTTAGATTCTGCTCTTTCAGGGCTGCGCCTTTGAGTCCGCAACGGACCTTTCAGTACACCCCGATGGCCTCCAGCCAACATCAGGGGGTTCAAGGCCCCGATGGCGAGCAGCAGTGGGACTTGAGATGCATCGTCTCCCACCGACGGTTGGACTCGCACAATTCGTCTGCAGGCCACAACCCCGACCACTTTGAGTTAGAAGTCCTTTGGGAAACAGGAGAGAGAACCTGGGAGGCGGAGATAAGAGTCCAACAGGACGCACCGAAAGTGACCTTCGAGTACTGGGAAAACCTCGGCGGCCGGCCCCAGTTCATGCATGAACTCGAATACTGGATCCCTTTGTGCATCGTCAGGCATCGCCTACAGAAGGAAGCCCCCAATGATGACGAAGACTATTTAATCCAGTGGGTCGGAGCACGCGATCGCACTTGGGAAAAGAGGGGAAATGTGCCGCGAACGCTTCGGCGCGACTACTAGGACTCGGTCGCCCAAAAGACGGGATTCACGCGAGAGCGAATGCTCGAACATCAGAGAGTTCGAAGAGCGCTGAGACCGGCTACTTCTGGCAAGGACCGCAGGATAACCGAGAGTGCGAGCGGTCGCCATCGGGCTACTGAAGAGGACGTCTTTGTCGAGGACTACGCTGATGAAGATGTGGATGATGACTACCAACCGTAAGCGTCCGATATTTTACGTTTCGCTGCATCAGTTACCAGGGTTACACAATGTTTTATTCGCTGTTCTTTAGCGGTTACCCAGCGTCGAAGGGTGGACAGTCCAGGAAACAAGACAAGGACTCTGCTTTCTTCGCCGAGGTGATGGACTGCACCGCAAAGGTAGATGTAGCCTTTGCCTGAGGAGTGGGTGGCCCAGATCCTTGAGAGCGCTTTTTTTTTTCGCGGCGTGCACGGCAGGTTAACCGTGGTGGTTTTGCCACGCGATCTCGTGTCGCCCGATGCTTCGCTCGGCATCGACGCGGCGGTGGTGGCTGGGGCACAGGTCGGGAAAATCCACGACTTGCATTACGTGAGCACCTTGTCTGCACACCTTGATAGCTTGGAGTCAGATAGCTAACGGTTACCAAAAACCGAGGTATGACTTGAAGGACGTGGCACAGTCTATCCTCTTTCGATCTGACGTTCCTCGTGAATCTGTTCCAAAACTGCAAAATCACTGTCCTTGCCCCCACTAAGCAGACACCATTCCGCGTGTCAATTCGCTCGCACAGGCGAATCGCAAACCAAAGGGGATAGATTCTCACTTGTCTTTCTTTCTTCGGCCGGCACATAATGGTGGTGTTGGCAGTGGTGAAAGGAGGCTTGTATCTATCAGAAGATTTTGTTTTGTAAACACAGAAAAGTTTTTATTGCATTCAGCGGTGAACGTGATGCGCAGGACCATGGCAATCTATTTGGGCGATTGCTCGTTATTACCATAATGGAGGCTCCAGAAAAGAGCGTATCACGGGGGCCATTCGAATTATCTTCAGCTCTGTGCCAGGACTCCCGAAGCGGACGAAAAGGAATACGTCACTTGAGCTATCACGAATGCGCGGAGAGTTTCTAGAAAGAGAGCAAATGGGACAATGCAGGAGCGAGGAAGCTAGCCCGCCGGCATGTGCGGCATGCAGTTGAGCAAGCTGATGGTGCCAGTGACATGGCGCGCATCGTTCCAGGAAGATGGTTAGGATGTGGAGCTGTGAGTGCGGTGCACAGGCACTAACGCTTACCCAAATGCGGTCACCATCTTTCAAAAGCTCCCACATCAGTGGGAGCTTATGAAACTCAGGCATCCACTCACGCCAACTGCCAGCTCCATGCTGCACCACAACCCAGCCCATCCAGCCATGCATCTAGTCTCACAAGCATCAACCATACCTACAACCCACTTCTATCACGGCCGCACTGGAATTGAGCCACGGTTTTACATACCCAGGTCGGAACGTCTCCAACCACGACCTCAGAGCGAGGCTTGCAAGCATCAGGCAGTTCACTGTGCGATTCAATGCAAACACACAATCACCAGGACTGGGAAAGTTCAACATAAAGCAACTGAATTTCTCCACACGTGTATGGCTAATTGTAGAGCTCCCTAAACATGCAAGGCCGGGGCCTCGGTCCATCGTAACACATGCACCAAGCAAGTGGGAGAACAAAAGAAGCTCCGCGATGCCCGTCTCAAGCCAAATGTAGTCCACACCTTGCATCGGAACCCAACCCTTTCATTCCACCGTCACGCTCCCGTACCCTTCACCAATCCGTCTCTGGAACGAACCCACCGCATGTACATGTCGTCTACCTTCTTATCTAAGCCACTGATCTTGTCAAAGACCGACTTCACAGTCCTTTGCAGCTTCTCCGCATTGTCCGGCTCCTCCAGGCACTGGATCGGAGAAGAGACGCCGCATTTGTACGAACGTCGCTCGGTGTCCCTGTCAACGTTCTCCTTGACTTGGGTTGCGTAGGTGCAAGAGAATTGGTAGAGACGCTTCATGACCTTCAGCGCTGGCGCGATGTCGTGATGGAATTTTTCAATGTTGCCAATGTTACGAGTGTACCTTCGCTCCAAGGCTGACCTTGCTGTCGTATATTGCCGTCCGAGTTCCTGAACATGTTGTAACTCGACATCCTCCTCAGTCGATGGCTGCGGTGACTGCGGAGGCTCTTCTCTGACATTCACGTCGTCGATGTGTGGCAGCAGTGACTCCTAGTCCGGGATTGTCACCCCAAGAAGTCCATAGAAGATCCTTCTCCACAATCAGTTGTGAATGTTTGAGGGTACGTTTACCTTTGTGATTTTGAATGCCCCAAAGGCGAAGACGTAGGCTGGCCTGTCGTTGGGGTCTTCTGCGCAGAGGCCGGGCAGTAATGCTGGCAGGCGGCCTCGAGGAGTGGTCTTCGGGAGGTGCTTGGCAATAAAGACCTCAATTGCCTTTCTAGCTGTCGAAGGGCTTCCCTCTTCTTGGAGTTGACCGAAAAGCTGGACATTATCGGCAATTCGTGAGCAATGGTGGATGACACCAAGGGCTGCGTCGCTCTGCCCAACTTTCAGCGGTAGAAAGATGGTGGTCCGCTGGAAGAGTTGGTCGACAATCGTCATGTCTGGGGTGTGGTTGTTGCCATCGAGTCCTTCCAGCATTTGAGGCTGAATTACTGAGACGTCCCCTGCCATTTCGAAGGTGTAGAACATGACCCCTGTCCAAAGTTGAAGTGGGATTCCCGCGCCGTCTTCGAGAGCTTCTGCCAGGTGGCCACTGTCAAGTTGAGGGGACATTTCGCGAAGACATGGTCTTCTTGCCGAACGTTCCGCCATCTTGGTCTTCGAGAGCTTGGGCGTAGCCGGCACGTTTGGAGTGCCGCGGTCTGCTGAACCAGAGGCGCAAAACTCTGAAGCTGGTTGTAGGGGATCGTACTCGAAATCCCGTGCGCTTGGGTAGCTTGAAAACTGCAGTGATTCGTTGTTCTCGGGAGGGTCAAGAACTTTCTGTGATCGCTCATCGTCAGGGAAGGTGAACCCTGGCTCTGCTTGCTCGTCGTCTTCCTAGGCGTCGAGGAGGGATTTCCTGCCCAAGTTGCCGACTGAAGCGCCGACCGAAGCAAAGTCTTGCGACTGGCGTGCTTGGGGGGTTGGTGTGTCGTCAAATGGGTTCACAGAGTCTGGGGATGAGTCGCGAGACTGTACTCCGTCTGAAGAGCTTCCGCGCCCGCGTTCTGGAGTGGCGTCGACTGGGGTTTGACCTCACGCTCGATGGATAGGAGTGTGCCGATGAATGGGGGTGTGCTCCGCAGACGGGATCTCTGCAGCTTTGCTGGAGCTGGCTTCCAGGACAGAAACGGCCTTCTGGCGAGGTGCGGATGCTTGTTTGAGGCTGTACTTGGCTGGAAGGGCCGGGTACTTGCTCAACACAGTCTCAACGTCGTGGAGACTGATTCCAAGCAGGTAGACTTGCGCAGCCAGGTTACGTGTCTGACGTCCCTTGAAGGTTCGGCGAACAGAGGCAGAAGCGCGGAGCGAGGCGAGACAAGCCCAACTGTGGTCTGCCTGGGCGAGGCGATGGAATGCGACGAAGAATTTTTCGCCTTGACGAGCAAAATCGTACCTGATCTGGAACAGAGTGCGGCTTGAGGGGATCTGCCATAACTTGTAGGCCTTGTTGATTTTTGCCGAGAACTTGGTGACCTGAAGATCGGGCGGCAAAGCAGAGACGATGACGTCGATTGGTTGAATTCCGTGAACGGTCGAAGCATCCTCCTCGAATTTGCGTAGGGTGGGATAGATTTCCTTCGCCTCGCGAGCTGCAGAGACAATCTGCGCGCTGCGTTCCTCCAGTGGCTTGGGCAGCTTGGGATCGTCGTCGTGTGTGGTGATAACTTCTTCGGGCGGAGGCATCAGGTAGCTAGTAACCATTCCATAGGGCAAATTTCAAAGGGACTCCGAGGAAGGAGAACCTGATACTGAAAATAGCGGTGTCTCTTGGACCAAGAAAGATGGACGGGATGCAAACGAGTGCAATACCAATAAGGTGGAAGAATTCTGGCTGAGGAGGGGAGATGATGTTGCTGTTGTCGCGAGGTTGGAGGTCTGATGCTTGGGGCGAGGGTGCAGCGACGCACCAACTTTGAGGTGGAGGAACGGGAGGCAGCCCAGTCACAGTCACAGTGCGCCTGGTGGGTGTTGTGGGAAAGATGCGCCTTCCGATTGAAGAATACAAGTCGGAAAATCTGCAGACCTGCAGGACCTGACGTCAGCGGTTAGCTCCTCTGTTGGAGGATAGAAGCGAAGGAAAGGGCAGCTAACCGTTGTATTAGCAGGTGGATAAGGTAAGTCAGGTTGGTGGATGGGATGTGGGAGGAACGGGCTAGGAGGAAGGAGGCAGGAGGAAGGTGATCAAGTGCCTCCTGTCTTATATAAGACAGGCACTCTGGGGGAAGGAAGTCTGAAGCATCTTAACTTGGCAGCTGGGTAGGTAGGTGTTGGTGTCGCTCTGCTGCTGCTGCTGCGGCTGCGGCTGCGGCTGCTTCTTTCCAGTTGCTGATATTTGATCGCTCCTGCTTCCATGTCGTGTCCACCAAGCAGGGTGACTTGGATCCTTCCGAACCAGATTGGCAATCGCAAGCTTCACTGATGCCGCCTCTCTCCTGAAAGCCCACAACTCCGAGTGCCATCTACCATCAACCCCACCAAAGTTCAAGACCCTGACCAAGCCACGAGCCAAGGCGAGCCCCTTACCCAGCCACTCCCTGGATCCCGCAAGAGGCCACAAGAGGTCTTCCCAGCAAAGGGGCCCTTTTATCATTGCACTACACCGGGATTTTGACTTCCACCCTTTGGGAGTCAAGAAAGCCATGTTACGTTGGACAGATCACTGGCCGAAGCTCTTACAGGATTTACACTGATGTCACGGTTGAAACGCCACAATCTTCTGTCTTTGCTGAGAATCCCCTCCCGTTGGAGTCCGATTGGAGGATTTCATAGGTATCTGGTGCATCCATTTGCAGTCTTCTGAGTGATTTGGTTTTCTGACATCAGATCAAATGGATGACACATGCTCATGGTCTGAGTTGGCGTTCTCAGTGGTTGGGGCGGCCAATAGGCTAGCCAGCTGTTTACGTATTTGAGAGTCCCAGTGTACGAGAATATTGTAGCCGTAGATCTGGACTTTCGAACGCGATGAGGTCGCTGTGGAGGAAGAGAGCGGCGGTGGTTGAAATCTAGGATGCTGCGTTGATGTTGGCGGGCTGCTAGGCATTCAGGTTTACAAGATTGGGCTTCTAGTTCAGCGTTCCAGGTAGACACATCAAAGTTATAGATGAAGGTAAGTCATCCAATTAGATAGGTGATGCAAGTTAGAATCAGTCGTTCGTGAACGTCAGCCTAGATCCCCCAGCGTGACCGTGAAACGACGTGCCAACACACAGGGACGACACCGGACACAGCATTATAACCTAAGACCAGGCAATCGCAGACTATCTCGCTGACTTCAAACTCTTTGGACCGTTCGAGTCCGAGACTCCTATTGAGCATGATGTGAAGCAAAACCGGAAACCGGCGGTTGACGATGCTTCCGGTACTGAAACTGACACAGCCCGCCCACAGACAATGCATTGAAGATGTGACGAGGAGATTCGCTATCCAATTCGCCCCAGGTCTTCCGACGGTGAAGTAAGAGAGCTTTAGTTCAAGGCGCTTCATCTCTGACTTGCGACGCTCAACCAAGAAAAAGCTCGATAAATCCGTTAAGAAATTGAGAATTTCCCTGACATCAAACAATGAAATCAACGACGGGCGCGACATAACAACGTTGTTCGGAATAAGTGCATCTAGAATAGCGGATGTTTCGTTCGCTTTACGTGGAAAGAGCCCAGGCTCCGGGTCTCAAGGTCCCATGCTCCAGAATTGGTGTCCGCTCCGCAAGTGTCGCTGGACGGATCCGGGAACAGAGGCCCACTATGTACGGAGCCGGTCACGATGCTCGGGGCCCACAATCTGCCGGGCCATGGGGGCGGGGGGAGGGAGCCACAATGCATAAGCCGTGAGCGACAAAGAATAGGAACAGGCATAGTGTTAAGGTCTCTGTGACGAGGGACAATCCAGACATTAGACGGAAAGGATAAATGAAGTTTCTCCTGTTTTGGTTCAAACTGGTTTTCTTGTCTTTTGTCTTTTAGGCTGGTGTGGCTTTTGTGGGAGCCAATGTGCTCTGTGATATCTCCAAATAAGGCATGGGCCCCACTCTGCCTGTGGCGCTTCAGCTAATTGGCCAGGCGTCGTGCTCCTGTGCGAAATTTCGCACAAGCCCCATAATTAGGACTGAAAGGTCAAAAACGATTGGCCGAGTCGCCGGACAATTGGAAATCAGCCGTTTTTGGTGGGGGCTGATTCAGACTTCGTACCCAGAAACTCCTCTGGCAGTAGGGTCGCCTGCACGCATGAGGTTGGGGTGCTGCGATTGGGAGAGGGTCATCATAGGGCGACAACATAGAGGTTGCAGATGTGACCACCACGGGCGATAAGAGCGAGATGGTGCGATAGATAAAGACGATAGGTCTGCTGAGACGCCTGGTAAGGCGTGGAATGCGGATGTGATCGAGGGAGGCTTTGCAATCGTTATGCAGGCTATCGTCCAGGTAAGCGATAGTGCGGATGGAAGGAGAAGCAGAAGAGGAGGTTCGTTAGTAGAAGGAGACGGTGCAAAGCGTGCAGACCATCTACAACTCAAAGCAGCCTTTCACTAGACATTAAAGGACTCTAATCGGATTTCGATGTAAACACACAGGCAGATTAGGGCTCGCAAAACACTGACCTTGGTGTTTTTTTGATGGTCATCGTGCCGTTGGAACCGGAATGCAAATGTGCAGCTCAACAAATCACGTTGACGCGTGTTCATTTGCAGCGGTGGCATAAAGAGGTGTTGGTGGAGACTCTCTTGGCAGTTGGTGTTGATGGGGAAGACAGCGATGGAAGAGAATGGAAAAACGGAAACAGGAATCCAGCAGTCTCTCTATTGAGGATCGAATGATGGGCCGCGATCCCTAAACACCAGGGCATATCAACTGGGGTTGGTTGAGATCCGTTTCAGTGGAGGCGGACGAGAGGGATCGGAATCTAGCATCCAAGCGACGGAGTTGGTGGGAAACGATGCAAACTGACTTGAATTGGAAGGTCCAGTCCGGTAAGTGCAGGCGCGAAGGCAGGTTGCTGCTGTGGAAAAGCCTCCTACTGATAGGGCGGCTCCTCCTCGTCAAAAACTCCCACTGCTGGGGGAGCTTTTGTCAGCCGCCCCACAGGCTCTGTCCATCTCCTCGCGAACGATGAAAAATAAACCCTCAGAAGGCGATTAGGACGCGGAAGTAGCCCCTGTGGAGAATGAGTGGTTTCGTGAACTGTACCCGCGTGTTAATGCTGATGCAGTGGAGTTGTTAGGTCTTGAGTTTCTGCTGCGGCTGACCGAGGCTCACCACTGCTCACCGGGACTCACCGAGGACGTCACTCAGTAAGTTTCCCCACCACCACTTCAAGCCCTCCTTGGCGCTCACGGCTATTGTCTGCACGCTTCTGAAGTTCAGTGCACGCACTCATCGCATGTTCTATTAGCATCTTATCTTCCAGTCTAAAAGTCTTCAGCAGCGCCAAAGATACCTTATCCCATTTTGCGCAGGACGCACCACACTTTGAGGGTCACAGCACAGACCCTCTGAACGTAGACACCTTACCTTGGGTCTGTCCTGCTTCGTTCACTGAGGCACCTCTCCAGCTAGGACTGGACTCACTGAACTTGCTTCCTCCCGATTTCGGCGCTGGAAATCGGGACATACCCTTTACGATCGCTGCACTTAGCTTGCAGAAGATACCTCCCGATGTCCCGTCAGCACCAAAAATCGGGAGGCATCGACTGCGATTACAGAAGGTACCTCCCGATTTCAGCGCATAAATCGGGAGGCACCTTCTGACCGCGCCTTGCAGCTCTAACGCACGGGCCCCAACCTGCCTGTGTGCTTCAGCTGATTGGCCAGGCGTCGCATTTCTGTGCGAAATTTCGCAGAAGCTCCATAATTAGGACTGAGAGGTCAAAAACAATTGGCCGAGTCGCCATGGCTAGACAAGTATGCCGCTTGCGCACATGAGTGCGCGTAGTCGACGCGTCGCGGAGTGCACCCTGCAGAAACGCGACATGTCCGCGCCACGACTTTCAGTTTGTCACGATGTGACTCCGGTGTCCACAGCGGACAGCGACACCTTCTTTTGTCTGTCTTCTCTCCGGCTTGACGCTGCGGATGAAGCGGGCTCTCAGCACTGCATTTGCACAACATCTGGGTTCGCGAACGCTCGGCTGTCGCCTCTCCCTGCTCCAATCGGCTGACCGGCTGGGTCTCAATTCCCAGAGGAGTGCATTGAGACAGGGAGACAAGGCGCTCTGGGTTTGAGTGCCCGAGGATAGACTCGAATGCAGCAATGCACAGGCCATGACTCTGGCTGTGACAAAGGAGAGCAGACTCGTCCCCGTCTTGGCAGATACCGAGATTCTCAGTAAAGATATTGATCGAAGCGATTCAGACGTTCGGCCGGATAATCACAACGGTCACGACCTCCGTCGGCGGAAAAGGTTTCTAGGCCCTTGACAAAATTTCATCGCCATGCTCACCAGTGCCATCTCCATGAGGGTGACCGGACCTACCTTGCCGGGGGTCGCGCAGCGTCCGGGTCCACTCTTTCGGTCCATCGCCGGCTCCGACCCACTTTGAGATCGGTGTCAGCCACCCCACGTCAGAACAGGGAGTAGACTATCTCAACTTTCGCAGAGGTGTGATCGTTAAGAATGGGAATAATAAAAAAACGGGATTGCTCACGCCTGTAAAGCCATGTGGTTTGATATGTATAATATTCCCAAGTAGAAAACTCATGAATATTGCCAAACCCGGTCAGCACAGAGTTAGGGCAAAACATTGTCTTTGGAGTCTGTATCATTGTTGGTTTCACTGTGCAACCAGCTATTATGAACGATGATGCGCTGGAAATGACCCCTAACAAAGGTCAAGCCCGTCAAATAGTTTGACATGTATGGAACTGCGAAGACAACGGTCTTGTTAATGCGGATGGGATGAACTTCGAGGCGCATGTCTTTGATAGCAGCTGCGTCTGAGACGATCTTCGTTGAATAATAATGCAACTGACACAATGTTCTCAACGCGAGCTTTTCTCTAAAACGGTTGGTCGTCGTGGCTGGTTTCGCAAGTGCGGTACACCCGGCCGCGACAACCGTAAGACGAGGGCTGCAACGTCATGACCCCGTGACTGCATGATTCTTATCGAGACAGTCGAACTCGAGAATCGATCTTTGTGGTTGGTGCTGGCTGATCCTCTCCTAGGGCACCTGCACAAGTATGACGATAAGGGGGTCTGAAAGAACAAAAAAAGAATTGTTGGCGACTTGCCCAAGCATTTTCTTTTTTGTCTTCATTGGAATGTTTTGTGCAAAACATATCACTTGCGTGGGGATTCTCTCAAAGTGCACTATGGGAGTTTGGCCAAAAGCTCCCACCAGAGTGGGAGGTTTTGTCCAACGGCCCGAAGAAATACCACAACAGCAACCTCCAGCGTACCTAGCTCGGACTTCCCTTAGGCAACCTGAGTTAGTGGTCTTGGCTCTCTTATTCAATGAATTTCATGGAAAGAGTTATCTTCTACAAGTTAAAGCTTGGCTGCGGACTGGGTCCCGAAGTGGGTGCTGCTGGTAGGTTCTGCTGGTAGGTTCTGCTGGTAAGTGCTTCGCGCGAAAGCAAGACATTGACATGTAGGAACTCCAGGATGCACATCGAACATTTGGCTCACAATTCCGAGAATAATGGTGGAATATATGCAGCCCGGATGAGCCTGGGCGCATTGAGGAGCCAGGCAGTCATGAGGCCTAATGGATAGCAAATGTTGAAGCTTGGGGAAGCACAGGTAACATGGCATTCTGCGCCAAGCCTCCCACCACTGCCGAAACCTGTTGAAACCTTCATCGGCGTTTGTTGGCCGCGAAACATGCCAGAGTTGGCAAAGTCTCTTTGTTCAAGCTGAGGCATTGAGATAGGAAGCAGACACACCAGAGGGACCCGTAGAATCTCCTACTTCCCGTGTTGACTTTACTTCTTATCCGGCTCCCAAGCCCCTACGACGAACCATGTATCCCGCTTCCATCAAAGCCAAGAGCCTCTTCACCGCAACACCGTCGATAGTGCTATTTATGAACTTCGTATACCTTGTCTGAGCCAGCCAAAACAAATCACGTAAGAATAATGGTAGCTCCATAGTATCTGTCCCAATACAGCGAAAGGTTTATGCATTTCTTCCCTTCTCCCATTTCCAATCGCTAACCCGCAGAACGAAGTCTCGATGCGGTATTCCCCCAGCCATCACTCGCACTTCTCTCAGTCGATACACTAACCAAAATCTCAAAACCCAGCTAACAAGTGCCACCAATGTCCCCGTCCAGTCTCACGCTCTCAGTAGCCATGGGTGACATTGTCCGCTCTCGTTCAAGAGCCTTCCTCAGCCCAAAACGTCGCCAACCATGAACCACTCGGTCCTTGGCGCACTCCATGTTCTTCTGAATCAGTTCAGCAACCTCGCGATAGCCGTGCATCCAGCCAGTTGCCTCGCCTTTCAAGCCCAACCAAAGCAGATCCTGAAGCTCTCCTACTCAGGTGGTCGACGAAAGGTGAACTTGTCGTCGAGTTCCTCCTTCAGGCCATCTTTAGGGACGGTCAGTACCCGGCTGGCTGACTGCTCGGTTTATGAATCTGGGTCATTTATAATGCCTAAAACTACGGCTGAATCAGCTCGGCATAGGCAACGAGCTTCGTTGCGTTGCAAAACGCACATCCGATGGAAGATCAGATGCTCGGCATTTGGTTGGTCACGAGTCGCTCACGAAGAATGTAGTCGAGATCAGCGACAGAAGCAACTGCCAGAACTGCTCATTGGGCAGAGAAAGCTTCACCACACGACTCAGGAATTTCTCGGTGCGCGAAGGGACCTAGTGCCACTCTGCCAAATACAAAAAATAGCGACAGAACCAGCATATACCGACGCGTCTGGCCAAACATCCCAAAGCCAAGAGGCCAATCTGGTGGCTCAGTGGGTACTCAAGTATGTCCTACAAGTATATGAGAAAAACAAGCCCCAACTACAATGCGCGATCCGACGTTCGTCTTTCCAGCCGCTCGAATAGAAGAGAATGGCACGGCTTGAGTTACATTCAACTTGCTAAATCAACCATTGATACAACGCGGAACACCCGCAGTACATGCATGGACGACCTTGTAACTCGTCTGTTGGGTCCAGATAGCGCCAAAGGGCTGGCAAGGATGACAAGGAGTCTCTCAGCTGTAAGTCTTGCTGGCCCCCACCAGGCTCTCTGGAAGGGTCCTCTCATGAATCCTTCAACCCCGACGCGGGAGGCAATGCTGAAAATGAAAATGATTTCATCACACATGTCCATGGCGTTCTTCGCCAGCTCAAACTTATCTTGAAGTTCCATAACCACTGTCGGTTGTCTCTTCTCAAGCGAGTTAGGAAGATGTACACAATATTGACAGGGACTCATGCATTGGCTCTTTTTGAGCCAAGTGGCTCTTTTTTGATGATCTTGTGGATGTCGTTCGAGGTGTGGATGGAGAGGATATCAATGGTTCTCTGGAAGATGTTCATGTCACGAATCAAATCGAAGAGCTCCCCGAAGTTGGGATCCCTGACTCCATCAGTGACGAGAAGTTGGAACGAGATTCAGTTTTGGCGCTGGTTGATGTGACTGGTGTGGTAGCTCGGCAATGACAGTGGCAGGCCGAATTCATTCTTGGATCTGACGGCCGATCATTCGGCAAAGTTCAATCGAGACGAGGCGAGCTGAGATATTGGTGATGGATGAGACCTGCCCAGAATCAATTTTAGCGGCGTGTGAGTAGTTTCTTCAGGTTGTTTGATTGACCACTCGAGCTTAAGAAACTGCAGATCAGCACAGGCGTGCCAGAAAGAAGCCCTTTGACTCGTCACGAAGAGCGAGACCGACAAGAGAAGGGACGTGAACCGATTACCAAAGACAACAGATTGAAATCATTGAAGAATGAGCAACAACCAGGAAACATCGCCAAAGAGAGTCGCCAACTAAGGATGATAAACCTTGCAATAATACATCGTACACGGAAAAGTCACATTCTGTCCACTTTTATTCACAGGTTCATTCTTCGCTAGAGTCGCTTCGAGCACCAGAGCGCATCGCAGGAACGCACAAAGGCCAGAAATACAGATGCACAGCAAGGCCAAACTGTGATGATGCCCGCCCTCATCTCAGGCACCAAAGTGTCCGAGGCGCAAACTTCTCCCCGACACCAATATCCTTCCGATCATATCAATGCCCTAAACTTCCGAGCCTTTGGTCATTCAACCTGTACGATGCGGCGAGCGACTATCGGTTCCCAGATTCTTGGTACTCAAAGGCACATGGTGCATTAGCAGCGCCCTGGGTGATGTAGATGATAGCTGAAACATTGAACAACACACTAGTAGCGCTCTAAGACGCCACAGAAGCTGCCAAACCCTCTCGCTAGACTCCTAGTGATGGCATATCCATCTTCGACACGGTAGCAGCGACATCCACTAACAACCCGTCACGCCCAAGAGGCCACCGAGCAAATTTGCCTCTCCGAGACGCTGGATGCCACATGGTAAGTAGGCATCCGACTCCTATTGCCCATCCGTCCCTCCAAAGAAAGATGATACCGGCAGAGATCAATCTACAGCATTTTTTTCCTTTCCAACGATACCAAGTCCGCTTACATGGCTGGTGACTTCAGCTGTGTATACTCATCCGCGGAAAAACCATGACCTTACATCGCTGTAATCGATATTGAGGCCGTCGCGAAGTGGCACCAGATTATCAGAGCCCGCATCAAGGGGAGACCTTCCGCGCCAATTTCGAGGGTCCGCAATCTCAAGCATCGGAAAGCTGAGCGGAATCATTGAAGCCGGACTACCTACACAAACCGAGAAACGCGAGAGCTCCGGCGCTGAACAAGGTGTTTCCTTGGAGGATGCGATGGAGGGGCCACAGGCTACTGCAAACAAGGCTCAATCGGCTTCAACGAGCCAAGACAACACTTGAGCCGTCTCCGTGAGGTGATGTGCTAGTCTTAATACTCTGGCCAATGCAGAGGTGACACCCAAGACTCCGCTTAGAGTTCGCATGCCAGGCGTTCAACAAATTTCAATATTGTCTCGAGAGTGCCCCCGCTTTTCGAAGTCGACGACTTTTTTTGATTCCACTCTCTGTCGACGGGACGAAGTCAATATGAGGGCAGCTTCGGCACTAGTAAAAGTCTCCAGAAATCTCGGAGTTCGAGAGCTTTTTCTATTACTCTCCCTTGACTTCTGCCTGCCTGAGACTTCCGTGAAGAGATTGAGCCTGCATTGGTGCGAGGATGGTCTAAAATGCTTTTAAGCCAGTGAGGGCTGGAGTAGTAGTTGGGTCGGTGACGACCGGCGCATGGCCGGTGTTCTATGTCTTTTTGCTTTTTGCTTGAGGCAAGGTGCTGACCGACCGGCTCCCCTGAACAAGGAAATGACAAGGTCACACAGGTATGTTTATTTTGGCCAGATCACATAACACCAAATCAACTGTCAATTCCTCAATCATTCCATCTAACTATGTAACAAAAATGTTTTCCCCCTAGGCAGTCCTCGTCATTCAGGACAAACCGTACCTAGGGACCGGGTGCCTGCCGAGCTCCACAAGAACGCCGATTCCGTGCGGGGCTGCAGAACCGGAAGCAAGTTCCGGACGTAATCCGCGCGCGACTCATCGTTCACAGCGCCCCCGCCACGGCGTGTACCAGTCGCCCAAGCTCCGTGCATTCTCCTTCCACGTCCCAGCGATGACCGGTGTCACCAACCAAGACTCTCTCCCGCATGAGGACTATTGCGTCATCTTTTCGTATTCTTGCATCGCCGCTGATCATGTCCACGCCGCTGCCGGTACAGGCGCTGAAGCCGATGGCATTCAACTTCGAGAGCCACGCTGCTCATATCGCATCGTGGCAGGTTTTGCGTGGTGGTGTTTCAGGCAATGCCATCGCGCATGATGGGTGGAAGGGCGGCTTCGTGGAGTCGAGTCCGAGGAACTCAAAGAGCTCCGGGCTGGTTGACGCGGATTGAGTTCTGCCTGAAAAAGCCCCCAGGGCATCGATTCGGCGGATAATGCTGCATAGTCTCACTCGGACAGGTGACAGGGCGAGCTGAAAGGACCTTTGCTCGTTCTCGTTTTTCATTATGGAAGGATGATCTCGTGATCCCGAGTGGTTATTGCTCACAGCTGCACGAGTGATCATCATCGCGATGAGAAGGAGGGCGAGGGCCAACATGACATTGATGCAACGGCTCTGCGCGCTGCTAACTGCCTTTGGCCGTTCTATCCGGTTCATGATGGCAGTGTGGTGCAATGGTTACGATGATGATGTGGATTTGTCGATGCGAGATGAGGTTGACGACGGGCTCCATGGACTATTGTTTTTGTAGGGACTTCGGATGGGATCTCCTCACTTTCGGAAAACGGGTTCGAGGAGACGTAGATAAGTTCAGCGCTGCCCCCGTCGAATTCGATAGAATCCGCCAGTCAATTCAAGTCAAAGCCTTTGTGTATATGGTGTCCGAAAACTGCGTCACCCATGAATCGTACCTTTGTCGGGTGCAAGTTTCAGACCTTTTGGATCTGCAACAGCCGACCATTCGTAGCGAAGACCAGGAATGTATTCATGTCTCCTCAAAATAAATTGACAGAGGAGATGTCTGACACGAGAAGGCAATGCATGAAGCTGTCATGCATTATGCTGTCATGAGAGTCCAGCGATGGTGATGTTTGGGGCCGAACTGAAATTGATCTGTCACTTTGAATTATGTGCTTGGAACTGCCATCGAAATCGACATGTGAAGTAGCTTTGGCGCGCTCTGGGACGTTGTCGCGAAGAATAAGGCCCGTCACAGCGCCTGCTGAATTTCTTTGTGGGGATCTGGTCATTCCTCGTGCCTTTTCATGACCGTAAGATCAGAATGAAGAAGAGGTTTCACGATGGACAGATTTGTCGACCTGCTTTACTATTGGGAGAAGCGCAAGAGCTGCCTACATATATTTATGAGGCTAAGTTACGCACATCAATCTCAAATCAGAGCTTCAAGCCTCTTCTGAGTCCAGCAACTTTGGTGGCATCCCGACTGTACGACATACGCACTCACACACGTACCAAAACCACGAGCATTGACACAGAAACCGTACGAGAAGGCGGCTGGTAGGACAAGCCACAGAACACAGACCTGGAATTTGCTACACACGACAATAAACGATGTCGACATCATGGACGGATCGAATCATTCAAACACCCAGCGGAGCAAGAAATTGACGACTCGACAAGAGAAGGAGAGGCTCCGGAAACTGGAGCTGAAGCTTCAACAGCGAGATCTTTCCAACAATGACCGAAACACCTCAGATGTCTCAGAACCTGCCCAAGGCTCTCCGCAGTACTCGGGATTGTGAACGCTCAGGCCCAAGCAGGTCACCTTTCGCGAGGATCCTAAAGTTTTCGAATCTGCGACCCAGCCCTTTGACGACTCTGATGACGACAAAGAAGATGAAAGAAACAGACATGAAGACAAAACCGCTCGCAAAAGCTCCGCCATTGTGCCCCGGAACAATCACGCTCAGCCTGCCAACCCATTCGGAAAGCGCGATATGAAGGACAACCTGATGACACTTGGAAGTAACTACATCAACAACCTCACCTGTTCCAAGACGGAGAACAACACCTACAACAATACCTACTACCACTCCTCGTCGACGCCTCAAGCTATCCACCAAAAGAAAGACACCAGACAAGAAGACTGCGGCAAGCTTCATCGTGTTTTGCGTTGGGCGTTCACTCTGTTGCGTAACTCGAAGGATTCTGTCATCAGCTTTTGCTTGCACTGGCAACTCGTCTGCATCTCTTTGTCAGTCTTGGCCGTCATCATTGCGTTGGCCATGCTTTACGCCTACGTCGTGGACACTACAGCATTCGCAGCACATGCCGTATCTTCTTGGGCTGGAGCGGCGACCCAGTGGTACCCTGTCAAGAAGTCAGCTGAAGCCTCCGTCTCTCTTTTTAGATGGCTTGGCTGGATGCCAGAAGCTTCAACGATAACCCCCGAAGGTATCAAACCACAGGCAGATGCAGCCGAATCAATGGTGTTCAACGTGGCTCCAGTGATTGAGTACATCCCTGAAATCTCCAGCGTCATAAACTGGGCAGACACGGTGGCGCGCGCTGTTGAGGGCCTCGTCACGCCAGACGTCTCTTCCCAGTCCGTTCTTATGGACACAATCAACTTGCTCAAGAATGCGAACGAGGCTGCGAATGAAGGGTGGTCAGAGAAGCTTCGCGGGGAATTCCGTACCCTCAATGGCTTGGCCATCCGACTGCGCGACATCGAGACCGCATCTACCGCATTTGGTGAGAACCGCCCGCTTCTTTGCATGGTCCCTAGCCGCGTCCGCAATTTTTTCGGGCTCAAGCCCATTTGCGATTCGAGAGAGCGTCTGCTGGTGCGGCTTCAAGAAACCATCGATACGGTGCAGACGATCAAAACGGCCCGGCAGGTATTCAACGCCAAGCAGGGCGTCGTTGGGGCCGCGCAGGTCGTGAGCACGAATGTTTTTCGTCTGCAAGACACGTTCAAGGATCTAGAAGACAGAGTACGTGAGCGTCGTGGACTTTCAGACTGGCTTCATCTGGTGGCAGACGAGGGAGCCCAGGTAGGGGGCCTTTCGACCAACGCGCTGGACAAAGCACAGGATATTCTCCGCGATCAGAACGCCGGGATTCGCATGTCGCGTCATGTCATGAAGGACTCTGCGGCCGGTGCTGTGTCTGTGCAGCGGAGGATGGTGGGCGACATTGAGGCACTGACGCACGTGGCTGGCTTGCTAGAGCAGACGTATGAACATATGGCATCATTCCAGCTAGAAGTCGAAGAGGGAGCCAAAAAAGCCGGCAGGATGGTGCGCCAGCTCATCACCAGACAGAAGGAGTGGGGTCAAAGACAGGCGTAGTCATGATGGCCAGGACAAGGGGGGTGAGCATGGGACATTTCGGGGTATCAGTTCATCGGCGGATTACAAGATTGAGACACATATTCATTCCAAAGGGTCGGGTAGAAAGGCAAATAAAAGCATTCATTACATCATCTTAAAGTCTGAAAGCTAGGAAACTGACATGTGCGGGACCGTGAGTCTGAAGATCGCGAGTTGTGTCCACGACAATGTCCAGAAGCTGGGCTCTCTGATCTGAAATGCAGTTCAGCTGATGCACAAGGCTCAGGTAGTCTCTGAGGTGTGCATTTCGTGTCAAATCCGCCTTCAGACGAAGGGCTTGCACGCGAAGTCTCAGAAGCTCTTGCAGGCAACCATGTCGTCGATAAAAGAGGACGTGATGATGGTCTTCAGGGGCGGAGGCTGTTGCCGCTTGATGCTGACCAGCGCGGCGGAGGGGCTGGACTCATTGGGAAGTTGGGTTCACCGATGGCGACGACTGGTGATGGAGTTCCAAGAGGGGGATTGGGATGTCTGCAAGCCTGCCGCGTTGAGCTGTCCCGGGTTTGGAGATTGTGGTGATGGCGGAATCGGGGGACCACGTGCGCGAGACAGGATATCGCGGGTTGGTGAAAGATGACCCGAGGGTGAGAGAGGAGGAGTGTGCGGACCATTATCGAGGAACGAATGGTATTGAGAGGGTTTGTGTTGGAGGTGGAGGTGAGCAGAAGGGGCGTGCTCGGGGGTCGAGTGGTCAGCAGCGACATGAGCAGAAGGCCAATGAGTAGATGTGCCTTGGACAGCACCTGGTTGAACCTAATGCGGCAAAATGGCAGCCTGCCTAATGGGTGCTTGGTGGGCAGCGGGAGGATAGTGAGCGAGATGAGACTGAAACAAACGTGGCTCAGCAAAAGGTTGCTGGACTGAAGGTGGCTGAACAGGAGGTGGCTGGGATTGAGTGTGATGGGCGACAGGGCCGGTTTGAGCGTCATGAGAATGAAACAAATGTGGCTCAACAAGAGAAGAGTGAGTGGAAGATGGTTGAGCGACAAGTGGCTGAGAAGATGGAAGAACAGAAGGTGGCTGGACAGAGGGTGGCTGAACAGAAGATAACTTGGATGGACTTTGCTTAACCACAGGAGCTCTTTGAGCGAGACTAGATTGAGCCAATGGTGACCGAACAAGAGCAGAGTGAGTGGTAGAGGGTTTTACAACGCGTGACGGTACAGAAGCTGGCTGGCTGGAAGCTAGCTAAGCTGAAGTGCGCTCAATGACAGGGGCAGGCTGAGAGGCAGGAGGCTGAATGAAAGGTGACCAAGTCACTCGAGGCTGAGGGCAAGTCTGCTGGATGGCGGGGTTCGGTGGCTGCAATGACATGGGAGTTGATTGAAGGAACCAGCTGTGTCGGTGGCTGCGGTGGCGGGGTCTCCTGAACTTGATCTTTTTGCTCGGGAGGTTTCACCATGTTCCCTTGCCAATGAGGCTCGGCCCAAGCATCCATGAACTTTGCATAACTACATCAACGTAGAGGTCAGCAAAAGTAAGCCTGTCTTTCCGATAGAAAGTGGTTTGATGAGACAACTCACAATCTCATTCTCCCATCTTCGACAACCGCCTTAGCAAAGGGGTGATAATCTTCATCTTGGTGACTCTGGAGAGTCCTGATGCGGGCCTTGAGTTCGTTGAGAATCTTTGGATAGACGACCTCGGTGTACTTCTGCCCTATGTCGGCGATGCAGAGCGCTTGATGGAGCTCGTTGAGGTGAAAGTCTGGTGCGAACTTGGTGAGTTGGTGCTTGATGATGTGGGCGTAGAAGCGATTGTTCTCGTGTGACGAGTAGTCCAAGATCATATTGGCATTAATCTCGACGTCGTGGAATGTCTGACACAGGTCGTTAGATCAGCTGTCATAAGATGAATGAGGGGTGGTCCTGGCGTACGGTGGCGGTCAGGGCTATGGTGAAGTCGTTGACTGGCAATATCGCGAGTCTTGCGAAACTGATCGTAATTCGAAAGGGTTGAACGATGAAGAATGTGAGATGTGTATCCAGAAGTGGTGGCTCATGGTCGTCACTAAGCTGAGATGAAAGGAATGATGGTCGGGGATGAGAGGAACGGTCTTTCGAGAGGGAATGGGCGCAGTGAAAGATGAAGGAAAGATGAGGCGCACAAACAAAAATGTTGGCCAAGCTGAAAATGTCATGATAGTCTGCAGAAACAGACGCGAATGCAGCGATTGGTCGACGGGAAACCGCAGGAACCAGTGGGTATGAAGGCACAAAAGGCGACAGAAACATTTCACTGGTGATGGCAGTGACGAACTGGCGGTGAGATGCGTGTCTTCAATCGTACAGCTAACAAAGAAACACCAAAAACATGTATCACGAACTAATCAACCGGGCTCGCCTCCGTGATGCAACAAACCTTGGGATCAATCAGGCTAAGAGATCCCATCGCCTCGCTCCGCCACAGCCAGATAGCTCATCTCGCGCTGGAGGCCGTAGAGGTGCAGCTCTAATTCAAGCATCTGCGGGGCGTGGTTGGTGTACTCTTGCAAGACCGACTCGTGTTGGCTCTGGAGTTCTCGCAAACGCTCCTGGTCCGACTGCGAGTACTGCTGCTGCTGCTGCTGCTGGGCGTTGAAATGACTCTGGCGCCGATGCTGTGCAGAGGCGACGATGCCTTGGAGATTGGCGGTGTTTCTCGCAGGTCGCTGGGGCACAGGAGTGGCGTGGCGAGAGGGGTCAACGCTTGTCATGTCGGACAGGGCCCGCGCGGCTGGGGGAAGCTGGGAGGGCACCGATCGTGGGGGCCGGGTGGGGGTGCCAGGTGTCTGGGGCGGGTTCCGGTAGGACGGAGGCGACGGGGCATGCAGGTTCTGCGCGAAGTTCCTGACGATCTTTTGCTGGTGAGACAAGATCTGGCGGGTGCCCTGCGCAAGATCCATGTATGTTTCGGTCGTGGTGGCGCGGCTTGCGGTGTCGTCTTCGTTGGGGTCGTGGAGGTCTCCGGAGTTGACGCCGCGGACGGAGGGTTGCTGCCGGCAGGCGCTGGCGAGGTACTCAAGCTCCTGAGGAATGATTTTCGATAGTGGAAGTTGTTTCAAGCAGGTCTGATACCGGTCTTGTTGGCCTGCATCTGCGTCAAGGGCCTGTTGGTAAAGCCGCTCTCGGTAAGTGGCGGTGAAGTTGCTGAGGTCGGGGTCCTTGGCTGCGGAGAAGGCCTTGGAGAATTCGGTTTCAACGTAGGAGGGACCACCAGGAAACGACATGACGGTTGATGCCTGGTTGAGATAATGGAACTGGCGGTGAAGGTTACGCAGAGGTTGAAGTGCAGGCTGTTGTTTCCCCAGCTGAAAGAAAGATGGAAGAGAAAAAAAGCAGAGATTCTCTTGGATGGATGCAAGATGCATCGATCCCAAATGATTAGAATGATTCGAACGGGGAGATGCGCGTGGAGGAAAGATCAGCATGAGTGCTCTCTCATTCGGTGGGCGACGGAGGATGATGAGGACAGCTCGTCGCGTACGGGGGAAACGCGGTCGGAGCGCGTAAGAGCGGTTCGTTTGCCGTGGCTAGAGAGCAGAAGGCGATTGGAGCGTGTCTTGCTTGAAGGCCATGATGGCCCCTCAGTCTCACATCTCAAAAGTCTTCAAGAGACATTGAAAGCACGGGCTCCGAAGGCAACACGTCATCTCGGGCGCTGAACACCATGATCAGAATGTCTCGCTGGTCGGGCTAGGTTGGTCTGCTGTTCATGAGATGTGTCGCAGATTTCCAAGACAAAGGTGACTGTCAAGAGACATGATAGACGTAAATGACAGACTCCATCACATGGTTTGAGCCGCAACAGAAGGGCATGATATTGCGTAAAAGAGCATGCCGCCCGGGCTTTCTAACGAAACCGTATCTCATTCTCATCTCTCCCTTCAATCATGAATCACAAATCCCATCGTCTCTCTTGATAGTGGACCACTCCATGAAACCAAAACAAGCACAAAACAAGGCCACTTCACTCATGCTACCTCATTTCGAGCCAAGGGCTCGGACAAGACGGATGCTTCTTCGGCACCGTGCGCGGCCACGGCAACCGGGCCCAATTCTCCACTTTCATCTCCGTCCCGTCGGAATCCACCCGGGGATTATCAGAAGAGCCGTCGCTCTTCCGCGCTTGCTGCTGCAACATTCATGGTGAAAATTCAATAGAACAGATGAATAGAGCTGAGCTGACCGCATTCTGCCCCTCGTCCTGTGTTCAAATCCAACCCTGGGTTCTGTTGGTGTGTCTGTGTCTCCTTTGTGGCTCGCTGGTCGGGCCTTCAGACATGCTGAGATGGGCAGTTTTGTGGCTCAGGGTGTCGGGTGTTTGGTTTCGATGGTCGAATACACCCATTTGGGGCGTGCCGTGCTGTGTTCTCGTTGTACTGGATACAACGGCTCGCAGGTCGAGCTTGGGATGTTAGGAGACATGCTGGCCATGGCGGGAATATGGGATGTTTCATATATTTAGCTCTATCTTGCAAGTCCTGTGTACTTCGCATTCACAAACACGGATTTGTCCTGTCTGCCCGGCCGTGGCGGTCCAGGTTTGTGGATGCGATGTACACAGGCCTTGTGCGATGGAGCGTGGTTCTGCTGTGCAGACCACCAACACCACCACCAGTACCACCCCCAAGAAAAAAAGGGAAAGAAAAAAGAAAAGAAAAAAACCGGAAGGAGGGCAAGCCAAAAAGACTACTCCGGATACCAGGAGGGGTCTGGTGGTGGTGGTGGTTTGTAGTCTGTGGAGTGGCTGAGGTCCCGGCGCCGCAGCGGGACCCAAGCCGTGCCGTCTTCAAATTATGGCGATGTGGACAAGCCCGCCTTACGGTCAATCTACACATTGCTAATAACACTTTGCGACTTGGACTTTCAACACGCCAGCTTCCGACATATTTCCCCGTGGGCCATAATGTTTTGCTCCCGTGTTTCTCTTCCACCCTACGTTAATCCTCCACCCGTTTGCACAATCTCCAACCCCAAGGCATCCTCAACAATCCCCTCTGCAACGCACCGTGGCGCTGTTCAAGACAAAAGTTGGGCCGGTACATTACGTGGTATGTCACTGTAAAAATGCATCATTTCCGAGCATGACGCGCAGGCTTTGCGTTGGAGACTGGCTGACACGAGCAACAGACCATGCCACCAGCGCGGAGCCGAAGCCGAAGCCGAAGCCAGAGCCGGCACCGAGTCGACCGAGCCCAGCGGTGCCGGATGCTCCGTCGCTTCCACAAGCGTCTCGCAGATCAGCCGGACGGTGAGTAGTCCAACATACATCTCTTCACCGACGAGATGCTCAAGATGATCGACTCCTTTGTCGGCGATGATGGCTGGGAGACTGCCCCGGAGGGTGAGGCCTCTTTTCGACGACAAGTGGTGGAGCTCCCGGTCCCTCACTACACAGCTGGTGTACGTGAGGAGATGGTTCGCCGAGGAACAGCCACTGCCATCCTCGGACCCTAGCCCCGACCAAGACGCGGCGACAACCGGTGCCGCCGAAGCGCATCGTCTTGGCTCAGACGGAAAGGCGGCGGAGACAGAGCTTGGAAGCAGCAGCGATGCGGCCGCAACAATGACCAATAATGCCGCAATCGCACCATCACCATCCAGCCTCAACTCGACCGCCATGCTCAATCAGCGCGAACGCCCGTCCGCTTCTCCCCTTCGTTCATCGCCACCTTGGTGGGAGTCTGGAAAACCATCCGGACGCCAGGCTACTACGCCGGCTGTCACTCAGTCCTCCGCCCCTCGGCCTACCGTTGCTCGGCCTCCCGCCACTCAGCCTTCGATCACCAATGAGATGACCCCTGAGGAGGAGGCTGAGGAGCGAGAGCTTAGAGACTCGAAATGGACCTTGTGAAGGTGAAGAGGGAATACAACATGATCCCGAAGGAGTACCACGACTGGCTCATGAGCCGGCAAGCAGCATCTCTCGCGCACGGAGTGTTCCGCGAGGCAGAGAAGAGCTGCAAGGAAGCCGAGGGCGCGATGTCGGCGGCCGAGGAGGATGTGGCTGAAGCTGACCGGCGTCTGCGCGGGGCAACTTTGCAGGTGTTCGAAGCTCTGGGTGCAGCGCCGACGGATGGCGACCAGGGCCAGGGCCAGGGCCAGGGCCGGCTGAGCACGCGATCTCTGACTGATGCGCAGAAGAAGATGCTCGAGAACGCCAATGAGGCGGCTCACAGAGCAGCGGCTGGCGACATAGCGGGAATGATTTCGTGCGTGGCGCGGCTCAATCTCGGACGAATCTCGGACGGAGGGAGATCAAGGAGGAGCGGAATGGCTTGTATGATGCGTGGAGAGCCTCGGTCGAGTTGCACCAAGACCGGCACAATGACATGGTCGCGAAAGAGGCGGCGGCATTCAAGGCGGCAGAAGAAGGACGAGAGGCGGCGTGGAAACGCTGGGCGCATGTGCGTCTATCATTCTTCAAGCATGTGGCTCAGCAGTCTGGCTGAGGCTTGATTATCCACGAGAGTCATGTCGTGGTGTCGAGTCGGGTCGGGTCGGGTCGGGTCGGGTCCATTTTGCGGGCGGCAGCAATGTGTGTGGCTCAGTGGTGTGTGGCTGAGGCTTGAACTTGAGCTGAGGCGCATGAGAGATGACTTGGGTGGCTGTGGCATGCAGCTGGTAGATGCAGCTTAGGTAATTCTTCACTTCGTTTCAGTGAGCAAATCACTTGGTCTGTGTGACAGCCACACGTGACAGGACCTCGCAATTTTATTGCGAGGTTCTGTCACATGACGTGCTAAGTCAGCATAGGATGACGGTCAATTCAGCCAGGTGAGCCGTCAGTCACCGCACTGACACTGACCAGACCTCAAGCAGCAAAAGGCCCCACACCTCAGCGGCGGCACAATGCAAGGAGCCGCAACCACAATAAACCAACAATACGTTTTGGCCAAAAATACAGTGCGCGCCAGCCTACCTAACAACAAGCAAACAAACAATGGTTTCCTGTTCTTTTGCCAATTCGACACCATGGCACGCTTCGATACCCGCCTGTTCTGGCCCCCGTCTCCTTTACCAATGAATGACCTGATAATGCATTCGTCTGCATCCTCTCCTTTCGACGCCTTCCGGCCAATTCCCCCGACGCGACATGTCTGACGGCTCTGCTTGCGACCCCAAATCCCAAGATGGTCAGCTCGACGACCCCGATGGCTTGACGCGTCCACGGCCAGCCACAATACTCCACTTCGCCGTCCGATTCCCCCCTCCAGACGCCGCCGAGTCGCAGTCTCAGTCCCAGCCCGAGAGATCGTACGCCAACTCAGACCGCAGCTCGAGTCTCGACCCCGAAGCCGATACCTGTCCGACCTCTCCTTTGACGCAGAGCATCAACCTCACCTTCCAACATGGCTTCAAGGCATCCCCAGACGCTCCTCTGGGAATCCTTGTCTGCGCCAACCGAATCGTCAGCAACCTCGTCCCAGCAGACACCGATCTTCATGTCCCCGATCCTGCATACGACGACGAAGATACCGATGTTGATGATCTTGCGCGATCTTTCCAGCACATTTGCGTCGTCGACGAACCCATCAATCTCTTTCCGCCTCCAGCATACCCCCCCCCGTGCCAGCCCGTTGGGCCTCGATATTTAGCCGTATCTCCGCTATCGCCTTGCTGCTGCTGCTTCTGGTGCTGGCCGTGCCGGTGTCGCTGCCGCTTCTGCAGCAGCTGTTGCCCGCCGGGCCCTTGTCACGACCATCGCCTTCTCGCTCGTCGTCTCCGCACACAGCCGAAACCACCGTCGTCGTATGTCATGCGCCACTTGCTATCCTCGACCAAATGTCCTCCCTCCTGCGCAATCACATCGACGCTCCTCTGCCCCTCGTCGTCGGCACTCAAGACATTGTCCACAAACATTACATCGTCTACCCTCACGCCCATGGCGTCCCTCAGCAGCCTAGGAACGTGACGGTCTCCGTCTTTATCGCCGACATTGCTCTCGCCTCCTTCGCGCTGTGCGACGCTGTATCCCGCTGGGCCACGTCAACACGCTCTCCCGTCAAGCACGACCTCAGCGTCTTGTGCCAAACAATTTCCACCGCTGGATTGGAGCTGCCGTCCCTTTGGGCCCAAGCCACCGCCATTCTCTTGTCATCATGGCCCGCAACATATACGATGGCCACCCTTCAACTGGCCATGGCCGTGCAAGAGCTGCCGATGGAAGGTCGTGCTCCTGAGCTCCCTGAGGGTGGTGGCATGAGGGATGGTAGCGGTACAGAGACTTCCGAGCAAGTCTTGTTCTACAATGCGACTGCCCAGACATTCCTGCGGTAGCTCAACACTGCCTGTTTTCGGAGACATCGACACCGGCACCCGTGGTCTGCTGGCTTGGAGGAGCTGCCGCTATTAGCTGCCGCGATTTACGATGGTTCGCACGCCATCGAGGCCATTGAAAATGCGACCTCGAACACCGTCACGCATCTAAGTCTGTTGCTTGCTATCCTCCGCGATGACGAGAACATCCTATCCGCTATCGAAGCTCAGCGAGATCCCCCGCAAGACAAGGGCAAGACCCGCCCCGTCTCCCTCTGGTCCTGAAAGCCCCGGGCGCCCCCGGCCCCCGCCTCTACCAACGAGACGGTCGCAAGGGTAGCAACCGCTTACAACAACATTGTACCGTTGCATTACACATACACAGCGCTCCTATGGGCCATGGCTTTTGCTCGCGAAAAGGTCAATGGCGTTGTACGAGACCTGGAGGCTCTGGGTAACTACACCGAAAGCCTGCTTGCTGCCGATCTCCCGTCGACATTGAGGACGCACAGCAATGTAGATGCGGCACGACCATGGTGGCGTGGAACGCCGTGGGTCACGGAAAGCAGCGGGGGCAAAGCCAAACGGCTCGTCAGGACGTACTTGTACGTGCCGTCGGGCAGAGAGATGTCCTTGGCGATCGAGGAGCTGGAGGCCCTGGGACGACAAGAGGCCTGTCGGTCCCGGGCTGACCTGGAATGGTGGGTCCGTGAGACCACGGCATTCTGGCGCGGCCAGGACGGTCGATAGAAGTTCTGGTTTTCATGTCCTTCCTTTGCGTTGGAAACATTTGATTTTTCTCCCCCGGCATTCTGCCGCCTTCATCGCGTGGTTGGCCCGTGTCATACTTTGCGGCGGTGCGCATTGCCCCAACGGCCGGCTGGTTTCCATAGACAAAAGTGCATCCCATCTAGTTCTGTGCGTTGCATGCCTTCATCGGCAAAGATACTCGGCTTTTACTGTGCTCGCTTTTTATTGCAATATCTCATGATCGTTCCCAACCTGCGATCCCTATATGGTGAATGATACTCGTCACTGTGCACTCCCTGACTGAATCGGAATGTCTTCTCCGCGAACTGTTCTCTATCTCAGGCTGTTAGATCATCTAAATTATTCTCGTGGGCTTTGGGAGTGCCTCCCTGCAAACACCCAAAAGCCAGAAGGCCAACATCCCATCATGTAGAATTGGACGCCTATGCGATGTGTTTTCATTGAGGTGTTGCTGCGTGCGAACATGACGCTGAAGCTGGGGAGTTGAACGGACTGACACTCGCTGTGGCGTGTGTGGCGGGGCGCAGGCAATGACTGTGGCGCTCCACATCCTTGGTCGTGCACGCCGCCGAGCGTAGCCATGCACGTCGCTTTGCACACTGGCCAATCCTGCACACTAGCTAATCTTGCACGCTGCCTAATCTTTTGCACTCACTACCTCATCTTATATACTGTCTTATCTTGCACATGTCGGTTGGAAGGCAGCACCTTCAACCACGACGCCAGGCGGCAATCCGAAATTTCGCTCTCCCCACCTATTGCTGCCTTAGACTTGACCTAACTACTCTAACCCTTTCCACGCCTTTCGATCTTACCTCAGCGTCTAAACAGGGCATTCTCTGTCCAAGACCGGTGCCAATTATACGCCTGCAAGGTTCTCCAAACCTCCCACCGTCCTCCACCTCACACTGCCGCACGCTGCCGCCCATCGTGTCTCTTACTTCCTAGCAGTCACATAAAGATGCACAACCAATACGCGAACACAGCAGGCGATACATCCCAAGAAGCAAAGAACCAGCATGACGAGTCCCATGTTTATGATGCCCTCTTGCGTCAGGTCAGAGACCTCAAGAGCAAGCTGAAGGCGGAGAAGGAGAAGTCAGCAAAGCTCAAGAAGATGCTAAGCACCCGCACTGCCGAGTACAACGAGTTAAAAGCTCAGTGGGAATAAACAATGTAATGCTCGGAGGACTCATTAAGAAGGTCAAGATCTTACAGAACCATGTCCGCCAAGGTCACGAGTCCCTTGAAGCCGAGATGAAGGTACTCAATTCACGTACTGGGAGCTCCACAGGGAGGATTACAGACAAGAAGGGCGACAAGGGCGAGGAAGACATCGAGGTGATCCTCAAGCATGGACGCGGCCGACCCCGCAAGCGATCCGAGGCCGAGCCATCTTCCGCTCCGCGGAGGAAGCGTCAAAGGCCTCGGAAGTTGCTTGACTAGGGAGGTCGATGTCAAAGAGGGGAGTATCATCTCAGAGGCTGCCTTTTCCGGGGCCGTTCATCAGGAATGCGGGGTGATATGTGGTGCTTGCGGGACGATGCCATATTTATGTGGCGAATCTCAAGAGCGGTCTTTCAGAGTTATGGCATGATCTTAGTGAATGCAGATGACCTCAGTGGGAGATAGAAACATTAGAACAGTGACTATTTCCTTTTAAAATGAATTCCTTTCTCTGCGTCGTTGCTCGCTGGTTGTGATCATGACTTTCATTTGCTCATCTCATTGGAAACCGCAGTTGCATGCTTGGGTCGCTCGCATCGTCCCAAATCCAGCAGAGGCATCTAACCAAGCTTCAATACACATGCCGAGTTAAACAGCACCTAGAAATCAGTCAGCAATGAACCTTAGAGAAGTCACGAGGCCGTCATAAGGCCGCTGCGGGCCATCTAAACACGCAATCTGGCCTTGAGAGACAGTGATGGCTAGCTTTCCACTGAAGGTGCCGAGCTTGGAAGAGCACACTCAGATGTCTAATCTGATTAGGGTTCCTGAATGCTTCATGCCTGGCATTTCACCTCGAATGCCCCTGGTCACTAGTGACTGCACGGCTAGCATGGTATCTGAGTAACTAAGTGATGCCTAAAAGAGCTTCCCCAGCGATTGCTCCCGGTTCTGCTGCCCTCAAGAATAAGAATCGTGGTCCTTCTCTGAATGCCCTGTTGCTCCTGAGTCCCATACTAGTGCAAAAAGTTCAAGTTTTCTAATTAGTGTTTAAGACCCAGCAAGCTACTTTGCTCCTCCCTCAGCGAAGTCTCAAAGCTCAGGTATAACCCGACGCCTGGCGACTACTATCACGCACAGCCATTTGGATCCTTAACCTGCATGCAAGTCAAACGTGTCTTTGGGTATCTTCGTGAGACTATGAAGCCGCCTGTTGTGTTGAAGACTACCACAACCAGCTCATCACTAAATATCATTCAAGGCCGAATTAAATATAACGCTGCCAATGTCTCAGTCGAGATCTTCACACAAGCAAGCCATGTCACAGATTCGTGAAAGCACAAGTGTTTTCTGGCCCAATGAAACCCCTTGCGACTCAGAATATATTTGTGCTAAAATTGCGATATGAATTCAACAGCCGAGCTCCATTCCTACCAGCCAACCGGCCTCACCGAGGATCTCATAGCGTACATGGGCATATCATCGAGAAAGGCTGCTCTGCGTACAGCAGCCTTTAAAGTACGGCTGTAGACCGATAATATGGCATGAAACCCCAAAGTCTTTTTCGTGCGTGCTCCTGGTGGAGCACTGGAGGGTATTATGGACCTCACCAAGTCCGTTGGTGTTGAGGGAGAGAACAAGATACGGGGAGTCAGCAGGCCAAAAGGATCAATCGCAGATAAGAACAACGTAGCCGGGAAACATAGCGAGTGAAGACCGAGTGAAGACCAAGTGAAGGCAGTGAGAGACACGAGCAGGGATGCTACAAGTGCTTCGGCACACCCACAGGCTGAAGAGTCTGCAAGTCACATAACACCCAGCAGGGCTGCATCATAACTACAAACTCAAAAGGTTATAGAACCTTATCAGAGGACCTCTATAGTTTCCAAATCGTCCTCATATACGAATGAGGCAGTTCCCCCACAGTGGAACTCTCTAGGCTGATCATTATCCGGTGTGAAAGACACATTAGCACGACTCTTTCATCGTCACCCATAGCTCTACTTCAATACCGAGCAGCCGTTCAGTCGTGCATGAAGTGACTTGATCAATCCAGCTACGAGGGCTGGACAAGTGGGTATGGTCGACGCCTCACGAGAGACGGGATATGGACTCAGATTGAGGGCCTGCAGCCGACCTCCGTCTTGCAAGCTTCGACGCCGTCCGCCTTGTGGTTTCTGCATCATCCAGCATGACTTTCATCCCAAGAAAGTATTGTATTCGCAAAAGCTTGGGTCGTGGATCTGTCATACAGAGCTTTCATACTTTGGAACCCTGGAGGTTTGAGTGGAACGATGATGTACGAGTCATGATTGACATCCGAGTACAATTTTGAGTACGGCAAGCGCAGCGCTTTGTTCGATCTGACCAACAGGGTCGGGCGAGATTCTCCAGATTCGACGGATGACGGGAGAACATCTCTTCCTTCCTGCTGAGTACAGTCCCAACAATCTTCTATGGACCGGAAAACGTCCTCAATCATTAGCTGTTGTTGAACAAATGTCACGATTGTGTCTTTGATGAGGGCAGATCCAAAGTTCAGGGCGGAGAGGCGCGCGTAGGATGGGAAGTCATGAAGGATTGGACCTTAAAAAAGGAAGAAAGGCACAGGAGAAAATGAAATCATCACGATATCGATCAGTTTAAGCACCAGTTGAGCGCGGGGTGGGAAACAACCCACGCATTCAGAGCCCGGTGGAGTCTTTGCTGTGCCGGCCGGAGGCCACGAATCGAGAGCCAGATTGTTATACCCGATGAAGAAGAAAGAAAAGTAACGTTCATTTTCACAGTGATTTCGCCTTAATTTTCATAAGATTACGTTCGTAGCGTCCTCTCGAGGTGATCAGGTTATGCGGGTGGCTGTGAATTCATAGGGACCTTTGGGTGTCCTACGTAATGCAAGTCCGTCAAAACCCCGACCTGTAGTTGGTAATAAGCCAGACTATGCCGACTGGCACCATTTTGGTAACTGTCAAATTAACTCGTTCGTACGCCTTCGCCTACAGAGGCGTTCGTAATCACCGCAATTTGGCGTCTCCCACGATGCATCGAAAGACCGGCCCGCTCGGCTGCAGCCTGCAGATAACATCTTGAAATCAAGCTTAAATAGAAGGGCCTTGCGTTAAAACCGGCCAGCTTTCGTCATCGCCTTTGGAAGTGACTTGGTCGACATACATGAGAGTCGTTTTGGATCTATGGAGTAGCAGCTGCATGGCGCCAATAGATGGTGCATTGATGTCTTCGACGTATGTTCAGCTACCACTCGCCAACAATTCAAGGGTGCGGTGCGGCTGCAGTCAAAGACAGGCAGACGGATGAAACTGCAGTGGTCCTACGTCGTCCACACATAGAATGCAATGTCCTGTGGGGATGGATCACTTGCTGATGGCGAAGTGCTTCCGCCGCAATGATGCCAAGAAAGTCCATGAAGACCGCATTTGCGTAGAAAGGCTAAGAAACCTGCGCCAGAAAGTGACCAGTCAAAGACCGAGGGCAATTATATATGGTCTTTGCCCCTCACAATGTTTGGCATCTGTTGCAATGGCATGGGCAAATGTTTGCGGCCTTATCTGCGCAGCCTCGTCGAACGAAGCCGCCGCTCTACCCAAGGAGACCAACCATCAGCGAGCACTCAGCTTGCCTCCTGCATGGAATGCGTGGCTTGTTCAGGATCAAGCGCAGTTGCGAAGCCCCACAGGAGTTGTTCTTCGGCTTGCATCGCCCGTACCTGTTGATTCGTTGAATCGGACTGCGCAGACAATTACACTGCAGCATCTATAGATGAAATGGAATCTGGACGAGTTTTCTGGCTCATCACGGAAAAGACGACGATCTTGACAGGCTTCGCATGATCTGCATTGCCCTCATTCCGTCGACCCACAGGCGGACACGGCCTGTATGTTGTCTGCGAGTGACGCTGAGTCCGTGCCCAGGCAGGGTGCGGGTGCGGGGAGCACCAGGCACCACCACCTACTGACATACGCTGAAGAGCTTCTACTGCAGAGTGAGGTGGCCAGCGCACGGAGGCTTGCAAAGTGGTCGGAAACCCGTGCGTCTTACGCCACCGCCGAGCATGTCGCCGTGCACAGCTCTGGCGATATTTCGTGATTGCCTCATCGATTGCTGCTAATTTGAGTGCCGAAACGCCTCATCTGGAGCGATGACCGTGGTTGTGGTGTAGGTGGTAGGAGGAGGGTGTGGGCTGGGGCGCGTCGCGTCGCGAGATTCGCGTACCTATGTGGGGTGTGTGGGTTCAGACTTTTGGCCACTGACTGCACCTCAGTGTGTTAGGTAATGCAAGTTGGTGAAAATCCCGACCTGCAGTGGGCACTTGCCTTATCAACCACTGAAAAGCTCCCCCGAAAGGTACCTACCTTAAGGTACCTTACCTTACCTCAGCACAGTGTTCCTCAGACGCACCGTGACCTGCCAGGGAGACAGCATCCATGACTGCCTTCTCCAAGGTTGCCTGGTTCGCATCACAACTCCGCTTACTCCCTGTCAATCGTGCGACCTTCATTCCCCCGCCCAAACGACGCCTTGCCCGCCCCGATTCGCTTTTGTGAATCATAGTGTGCCGCCAAGCCAACTCGAAGCTCGCGTCGTCATGTTACCTGTACTTCGCCAAGTTCCTCTAGCGGCGGCAGCCTTCTTCTCCAACCAGAGGCACAGCGTTCTCGCGAGAAAATCCGGGTTGTCGACCCCGGAAAAGCGGCTCGTCATTGACTCGGTCCCAACGAATTTGACCGTGGTCCCGCAAGGCCCGACACGAAGCTTGAACAACACAAGCTCAAATACAGTCGTCAGGAGGACTGACGGGATAAACAAAACGGCAAACGGCGCGCTCGCGGTAAAAGTCACGACGCGGGCACGTCAACTTTCCGCAGGCCGTACGGCCCATCCATCCTGCACCGCAGTTTGTCGCATCTCTACTGCTTCCTCCCACCCCACTTGGTGACATACCTATCTACGATAGGTAGGGGAATGGGGTCTTCCTTCCAAAGTCAAAGGTGGCTGGAATGCTGGATATGGATTTGAACGGGGGCTGAATTACCTTTTGCGTGTCGGGCAAGAACATCTTGCGCAGCTTGAGTTCAATCATGTGAGGAGTAGGTCTCCGGGTGGTGGTGGGCTTGGCCGCCAGAGGTGCAGCATGGCCCGTGCTTAAGGGGAGAGGTGACTGTTGCAGCGCTGTAAACCATCACCTGTCCACCAAGGTACCCAAAGTTACGGCGACTCTCCGGGGCACAGCGCCCCTCTACCTAGGTTCGCCTTGGCCTCGGCGAGTCTTGCACCCTAGATGCAACGCGAGCTGGGGACTGGCGAACATTGGAAGGTAATTGTTCATTCTAACGTCTTGAGCGCGTCATTTTACGCTGGACTGGAGGCCCGTCTGCTAGATTCATGAGCCACAGGCGGCATGGACGAGAATCCGGATCGCGTTCCGAGGTCTGCATCTCCTCTAGTGGGGAATGGACGACGCCCGACGCCGGAGGGGCAGCTTACAGCTTGTGTCGAGCGAGGGACGGGTATTGACGTATATGCCGCAAGCGGCAAGGGAATGGATGGAGCCACCACGGACAATCCTGCAAATGAATATGATGTTTTTTCGGTGGCTCAAGAGCTTGAGCGATGGAGCCGGATTCGGTAGGGATATCCAGCCGTCGATACGCCCGTGGGCATCGGCGTCAGCAGCGGTATCGGCATCATGATGGAAAGATTCGAAGGAGGCGGAGGAAGGGTACGTGGGCGCACCAACAGGCGGCAGGGATTGAAGCGGTCGTGTGTACAAGGCTCGGTCGGGGTCCTCGGGCGTAATGAAGCTTGGGATCAAACGGCGAATGGACCAACAGGTGACATCTGGCCGAAGCTGGCTTGGCGTAGAGTGGGGTGGGCGGTCATTGACGAACGTCGATGGTTGCACCCAAGTGGTTTTTCAGTTGCACATGTCGATAGCTCGTCTTGGGAGAGCAAAAGTCGGACTGTGTCGTGGCAACATTTTGGACGGGGACGAGCAGGAAAGAGATGGCGTGTGGCAGGTGTGGTATGGCCCAAGGTGGTTGCAGTGCTTCCTTGGATTGTTGATGTGCTTGGTGGATCATTCTTGGGCAGAGTCGGCGCCAGCAGTAATCCACATTCGATAAGGTACGTACATCTTCAGTGGGGCGGCTGTGGCTTGGAGATGGCGCTAGAGAAACATTTTGCTGGCGATGTTTCTCTAGCGCTAACCTTATCTCAGATCAAGCCACACCAGTGACGTGACCCGACTGGACAAAACCCCATGGGGACGGGAGAAATGGAAGGAAGGAACACTGTGATGAGAACCTGACAGGCCTGGCTTTCGGCTGCGTGGCAGTGAAGAACCAGGCATGCACCTGCAATTGCCTTAGGTTTTTCATTTCAATTTCCGTCCGTAACACGCTCCCAACAGCAAGCGACGCTGTGGCGTGGCCACGATGTGACCTACCTTAAGATCTTATCACGGCCTGCGCCTGTCGTCAACACACAATCGAGCTGGACAATCCGGGAGCCCAATGACCTTCTGCCTTCCTGCATCGGACAAAGGTCGGGTGCGTGGCTTGAGCTCGAGTCCAATCCCCAATCGCCCACAAAGCCTGCATATCGCCATTCCGCCATACTGTGCCGTGCCACCCACGATGAGTGTTCTGTGCCCGCTGCACTCACCACAGTGCAATGCTCCGCTGCGCCCCACCTGCCGCTGCCGGGCGAGCTCAGTGCACTGGCGACCTGGGAGCAACGTCCTTCCTTCTCAACTTCTTCACCTTCCAAGCACTTTCATCACCAACCATTATTTTCCAAACCACAGCGCAGTCCCCTCGCAAACAGACCACAACAAACTCCCCAGCCGTGCATTGCGACATGAGACACCACAGGAGACCTGTCGATCCAGACCTTGTAGTCCGTTCCTCCGCGTTGGCCGCGGGACGCAGCTGCTTGGCCACAAATCGAACACGCCCACCAAACCAAGGAGCCAAATTTGCTCCCGCAACAACGCCGAGCCTACTCCAATTGCCGAACGAACTACTCTTTCAGGTTCTCGAATCGATCAATTCAATCTCAGGGCTGGCTTCCGTGTGCTTGGGAAATCAACTCTTGCGCAGCTCAGCCCAGCCCGCGCTGTTCCGAGAAGCAGCCTCTCGGGATAGCGGCCACATCGAAAACCCGCAAAACATCACCCCAGACGCATACATGCAGCCCTTGGTGCTGTGGGCTGCTGAGCGCGGAAGGCTCGATGTCCTGCAACTCTATGACAGATTCAATGGTCGGGCGCATCTAACGTCGCTCTTCCGCATCCCGGCACATACTTGCCAAGCCCACTGGCCTTGGGAACGGGGGAATCGACTCCTTGCCGCCGGGTCAGCGACCGCGCTACATCTCGCCAGCCAGAAGGGCCACAACGACACCGTGCTTTGGCTTCTGCAGCAAGGCGCCAATTTACATTGCCCATCTTATCACACCTGCCAGTGTCCTTCTCGACATCTACAGCTTCTCGTCGAGAGGGGTATTACTGACCCTAGTGACGCGCCATCAGCAACCCCGCTCGCTCTTGCCCTTGCCCATGGCCATGAGACCACAGCGCGGGTCCTCATCGAGAGCGGCGCACACTGGGTCGATGACGACATACCCGAGGACGGCGACATGGACGATGGGGATGATGGGCCCTGCCTCTTCACAGAGAGCATTCGCTCAGGGCGGCCTTCGCAGTACGTGAGCAGCTTGTGCATCATGGTGGCTAACGGTATGCACAACCTCATATCCTGGTTAGGAGATATTGAACCGGGAACGCTTCGCCGAGCCGCATCCATGTACGACATGCAAGATTTCAACGCGCTTCACTATGTCGTCTACATCGAGCAGAAGGAAGACTTTGTGGGCACAAAGGAGAAAATCGCAACGATATCGACACAAGGTATAGAGGTCAACGTCGCCGCGACCGTAGAAGCGCTTGTCGGCGCCGGCTTCGACCCCCATGCGAAAGTAGCGCATTGCTACCACGAGGAAGTCGGAGACAGGCTTTGCGACGACGGAGGGTGCACCGTCTCAGCGTACGACCTCGCCTGCGAGAGGAAGCAGTACAGACTTGCGGCCACACTCCGTAGCTGCTGGCACCAGACTTGCTCTCCAATTGTTCTTCGTTAAGGGACGTGGTGAAGCACGGGGTGCGCTGTCCGAGAGTCTGCCATCTACTGCGACTCACGTTCCGATGCGGTTATACAAGACATGCAGGCTGGGGATTGTTTTCGGCCCTGTTGTCCAGACATCTTTTTGAAGACCTGAGGAAGATCTCACGTGGGGTGTGAAGTGGCTTGATCTGACGTATAAGAGCCAAAAAGATGCGATATGGCTGGAAGCGGCTTGGCTGATCATGATGTACAGACTTGGTTCGGGCCTCGCGGCTGGCACAACTTGCGTCTTGCACGGGGGGGGCCAAAGAGGTCGAGAAGCGGCTTTCATGGTGACGGAGACCCGACGGAATTTCCTGTGGAGTTGGATATTTGTTGTGGGGGATGCAGTTGTCTTTCGGGGGATGGATTTCTCATGGTGAATGGATGTCTCTCATGGGGGGTGGAGATGCCCTGTTGACAGGTACACGGGAGATGTCCTTACTAGATAGTCTAAACGTCAAAGGTGGCTTCTTAGGAAGTTCTATTTGCTGGATGCGGGAAAGGCTTGCGTGCGCAGACCGAGTAGCAAGACATCAGTGCAGCAGTTCTAAATGCGAAGGGAACTACTTTTTGGTTGATTCCGTTCCCAAATGACCGTCGAGAACTACGACGAATGGCCTTTACATGGTATTTGCAGGTTCCTGGCATGAAACCCTCGTCAGGGCATCATTCTTCCACATGTTCCCAACCCTGAAAACTAACCAAGCTGTTGTGGGCGCCAAAATCTTTACGTACCACAGTACCGCGTCGAGACCTGGTTGACACCATCGTGGACTAGAGAGAAGCTAGAATACAGGAGGTGATTTACCTCGCCGTGTCTTTTAGTCTTCAGAAAGCCCGAAAGGCAGTGAAATTTAAAGTGTGCCTCTCATCGTCCGTGGGAGTTCCAAAGAAGATGCTGGTCTAACAGGGCGGGGTGGATTTGGGCGCATGGGTCGACATCCCTGCTAGCGAGCCAAAAGAGGGAATGAAAGTCAACGGGATTTTAGCAAAAGGCCCCAGCGTTGAATCTCTTTGCGTTTTTTTCCAAATCCGGCTGCTGAGGCACATCTGATTGGTCCAATGTCCCCAGCACACTGGGCCTCGGCCATTTCTTTCCAGATGTCAACCCGTCCGAATGATGTGATGGTATAATGTGCGAGAGTCCTGTGAAATTTGAGTCGCAATGCAAATCGTCAACCTCACAATACAAATGCCGCTGAAACCAAAGCGCCGACTGGTATTCCCATTTGAAAGCTAGTCAAATATCTGATGAGCCGGCTTATGTCTGTTTCCTGTTGTAACTTTGTATCGCATGATTTTGGATAGATGGGTAGGCAGATAATTTCGCAGAGCAAAATGTGAATTGGTCTGCAACATTGAACTCACCTACGGAAAGACTGAGAATAAGGCTTGGCTCGGTGCGAAAGACCGCCAGGACGCGCAACGGCGTCTTGTTCATTAATTATATTATCTTGGTTCGATGAATAACGGCATGTAGCGCCCAGTAGAGCAAGTGTTCAGCAATCGCAGCAAAAGCACCCCCAGATCCCCCCCAGAAAACTCCTCATCAAACTTCCAAACGACTTCACCCCCTTCTCTGCTGCATCATCCGGCTTCTAATGTCTGCTCGGATTCCCCTTACTAAAGCACCTCGTTGGGCGGGAGGCAGCTGATAATCCCGAAGGATGCGTGCTAGCGAGGCCCCTAAACGCTGGGAGACATCTGCGGCCAAGTCCTCCTGGTTCTGGAAGTGCCTAGGTGTACGGGCTTGGCGGCGGCGACGGGGTCTTGGAGCTTCGTCTTCTAGATCAGCGTGCCATATGTATTCGGCGTCGTTCTGTACCCGACCTGCCCGTATATCGATGCTGATGGCTGTAAGGCCTATGCGTGCATCATCGTCGCTTATAGCGAGAGGGGTGCCAAATCCATCCATCATGATGCCAACTGCATCGTTTCCGAAGCCGAAGTCAAGGACCACATGGTTCGAATCGGACCTCTAGTCTTCATCTTCATCCTCTGGGGCTACCCTAACAAACGGGTCATTGATGAACTGGCCGAAGATGTCGTCAAATGTCAGGACAGGGTTCTCGTCATCTACAAGCTGGTCCAGATCCGGTCCAAAGGCGTTTTCAATATGGAAAGGTGGCGGCGGGGTATCCTCATGATTGGAGGCGTCTTGGCTGATTCTAGAGTCGTCCTCAATAACGAACGGATCAGCATCGTTGTCGCCTCGGTTGATCTCCAATGGGTCTGGCACAGGCGCAGAACCAGGCTCAGGCTGGGGCTGCGGGTTTGGTTGCGGTTGCGGCTGCTGCTCTGGCTCTGGCTCTGGCTCTGGCTCTGGTTCGGCTGCTGCTGCTGCTGCTGCTGCTGCGGCTGCGGGTACGGCGGCGGGAGCGTGGGCTTGTCGACGGGGCCGTCCCGGGCCTCTTGTCGCAGCGTGATTCACCCCTAAATCTTCTTTCACCAGCCGTAATGCTGTCTCAGCGGATGTCCGCGTAAAGCGTCCAGTTGGGCTGCTCAATACTGCCTCCACTAGAATTCCCCTTTGCTGTCCAGGCGCATCATGCCACAGATCACTTAGGTTTCGACCATGGTCCAACCAGTACTTGGTAATCGAGCGCATTGCTGCCACTAAATCCTCAGGGTACGGGTTACCTGGCGCATAGCGTGCTGGATACCAAGCCGAGTCTGGCCATTGCTCTCGGAGGTACTGCAGATTCCGCTGGTGCCGAATCTCCTTTGCAGACGGTTGCACCGCATGGGCTTCAAATGCTCTTCCAAAACTGTCATGAGTTGTTTGAAAATGGGAGAGTGTCGCTGCCGCTTGGGATCCTGATACGGGCCCGATGGTGGAGGCGTAGTGATTGGTGAAGGACTGCACGTTGGCCGTCGTTGGATATTGGCGGTGGTCGTACGTATTGATCAGGGCCTAGGACTTTCGTCAGCCCCTGATGACAAACCCCAGTAATTTCAAGCAATAGACAACTTACATGGTTCTCCCCATCATAAGGAAGCGCCGAAGGCCCGTATGCATTCAGATTGGGGTTGTTGTCGCCCATACTGGCTGGACAGGTGTCTGCGAGACGACAGTAGACAAGGACGGCCACTCAGACACGGAGGCAGATCGAAATAGTGAGATGGACTGGCCCCTATCAACCGAAATGTCTATCGTCTCCAGGAGTCGCCAAGTCCAAAAGGAAGAGAAACAGCCAAGTCTCACGCCGACTCTCGTGAAAACTTGACCCAGGCACGTGCTTACGCCGCACTGTGCTTCCACCGCGGCAACACACAGCCACACCGTGCATGAGTGCGCACACTACTGTACTTTGCATTTTTCCCACTGTGATCGCAGACCCCTCTCGCACCTCTCTTCGTTTCTTTTCTATCGCTGATGGGGGCTGCTTGAATTTCAATCGATTCTCGAGTTGTTAGCTGCCTCTTTGCCTGGGAGTTTTCAACCTCATGATCCACTTACACGCTTGAGATCCAGCATCACACACAGCATGCCACCAGCTTCATCCACCCCCAGTGGATCTCCCGATCCTCCGCCACCTCCAGCAACCTCAAACCAGTCCTCTTCATCTCCATCCACACGCTCTTCTGCAGTAGGCTCGGATCCAGCCTCTGATTTCTCTGTTGCCCTGCCCCCGGCTATCAACGAGTATTTTCGATTTGTATGTTCCCCTTCATTTTACTTTGATTATAGGTCGTTTCAATCACAGGTTTCACCTTTACTGTAGATGAATATGGACTAATGTAAGGTTTCAGAACCACTGGAGCCGAGAAGAAGTAAAGACGATGGCCACCATACTGCAGGAGACCATCGGGCCCCTCGAGCTCAGGGAAATCAGCTTTCAGACGGGACATGGGATCTTGGACACTGCTCTGACTTTGATGCGACTGAACCGCGCTGCGAAACGTGCCGCTGAGCAGAAGGGCGTCCCTGTGCCGTGGTGGACCGAGCGGCCAATCTTTCGAGCTCTACACGAGAGTGGGAAGGCTATTGTCATGATCATCGGTACCAGTACCATGAAGTATTCGACAGAGAATGGCAGGCTTTTGTCGGAGAAGCATGAGATTGACAGACCTGACGAGGAGATTCGACAATCTGGGTTGCAGAGGTGGATGGAGAACAACCGACAGTGAGAAGTGCGTCAGAGGTGGACCTGGCCTTGCGGAAATATTTAGAGCCTGCGGGCAGGGCAATCCTCCGTAGCGAGAGAAATAAGAAGATTCCAGATTGCCAAAACACAAGCTGAGACTGGTGTTCATATTTGACCAAGCTGACTGTGGTCATTTATTTCTACATAAGGTAAGTAGAAGCTCGTGGGTGTTATGATAAGGTCTGACTGAGTTAGCAGGGTCGATAATCCGGTCTGCACTGAATGGGATGGAAGTAAAAAGTAAATATCGCTACACCTTGTGCGGCTGTTGATCGCTTCGTGTAGCGGATATTGTCGTCTGAAGTAAGGTATTTCAGACATATTCAATCTTGAGACTGAATTTGATATTTTATGGCTACGTAGCGGTTTATTTCCGTTGCCTGGAGCTCCAACGTGGAGAGGCTTGGAGATGAATTCATGAGATTCGAACGAGACCAAACATCGCTTACAAGGGATACCGCCTTTTTACTCCCGGGTGAAAATGATTCAACGGCAATGGCGGAAGCTCTGATTTCTCATCCGCTTCTTAATGACAATAAACTTCCTATGTCTTCAGCTCCAGCACTAAACATGGACCCTCTGACCTGGTATTTATCGATATGCGCTCAGACCTGACTGTTGTCGAATGTGAGGTTTATGATGATTAAGCTATCATCCTTTCAGTTCAACACTGGGTTGTACCGCTCAATGCTCGTGAGACTTGCCATCTGATCAGCTATGGCGATCTACTGTCTCATAAGATAGCTCGCTAACAATTGCAGTCTGTAGCTGGCGCGAAGCGTACATGTCGGGCACAGCCCTTAGCCAGAAATGCAAAGCACGTGTGATAGGCAATTATTGCTATGATGAAATATAATGAGAAATGGCTGTGATCAGCTTGATAGGGAGTGGCTCCGGTACGCTGGTATTGTAGGATGTCAGCGATTTATTCGGAATTCCTCCGGGGATTCTATGTGAATATTCGCTGCTGGTTAGAGCAAATATGAGAGTGGATCATTCAGATGTGTTGCCGTCGCCACCATCTTGCACGGCTTTCATGCATGCATGCTAGCAACTGATTCTGAATGTCCCGTCAATTAATCTTTATCGTTGTGTATCAGCCAAACTTGGCCTTGAATATTCACTGCCCAATGCAGCAAGCTTTCACGTTCTCGCAAACTTTAGCGTATCAGTTCAGACGGGAATAGTGCTGGATATGGGGCTCGAAACTATTTGAACCTCTTGAACTTCGGCTCTCGGGAATCGTCACGACCAGACAGCCTCAGCAGCGACAGCCTGCAACAAACGCTTGTCGTTGAGGCATACTTTACTTAAAAACACCGGGGAGGGCCAATATTGTACGATGTCGCCTGCTTTCCATCGGCCTCGAACCTGCAAAGCAACCTAAGAACCCTCACTATCACAATCGCAGCCTCCCAGGCGAGACCGACGGCCATCCGCATGATAGACTGGGCTCCCGACTTCCGACATCGCGCTGCAAAAAGTGAAACGCTTCCCGCGTTAGTCAAGGAGACCAGCTTTCAACATGCAAGCCGACCATTCCAGCGACATCAGCGACAAGACTACCACGCGTTGCAGAGGGTGGCTTCAGCGCAGAAGCCATCTTGTTCACGCATCATAACGAGACTGTCTATTAGTTTCAAAACACCTAAGTTTGGTGTTCTATATAGCTCATTTTCCTGCCATCCCCAGTGAAGTCAATCCATACATTAGATGTGTTCATTCAGTCTGTTAGCTCCTATGTTCAAGCATTTCCTCCCTGGTATTAAACCTTGAAAGCGCCTCGTTTAATAACTTAGGAGTTAGAGTGATGAATGAGCAGGGGCATGTTTTTGCTATAAACACAGTGCCAACCGCCCGCGATGGTAGTGGGTCATCATAGTCTGTCCACGTACGTCAGAATGAAGGCAACCAACGTCACTAGTGACCTCAAAGTGCAGGCAGTAAAGCCGCCAGTCAGAAATTTCCTGCTGGTGTTCATCGAAATCCATGGCTGTCAAACTTGCTGGCAGTGATGCTGTTTTCAGATATTATTGCTCTGCAGCCAACGAATTGGGATGTGGCCCAGTGACTTCGTTTTGACAGAACCAGCAGACTTCAAACACTTAGAAGCCAACGGAAGTAAGGGTTCTTGAAGACGGCAACAAAAGCGGGAGACACGCAGAGAGCTTCCTGGGGGAGCAGTTGAATCTGAGGACACATGCAGAAACTTTAAGCCGTTGGCGATCTGCCTGAACGGAGCGAATGAAGTGTTTTTGGTTTGATGGCTGCCGGATATCAAGCGGCGTAAGGACGGAGACATCTTTCGAGACGCTCCCTTTTGAGACACAGCGTGGCAGAAGAATGCAGGCTTACCCACCAATCTGGTCGAGGATTTGTTCTTTCGATATTGCCTGGAAACTTCCAGCCCCGCGTCTAGTTTTTGTTTCTCCTCTCAGAAGTCACCTTCAGATAGATGCCGGCGGGTCTGGTTACAGATGTTCTGTGGCGCCATTTAAGTGCGCAAAGAACACTATCGTCAACTTGTTTGAGTATTTCTGTGACGAGCCGCCCGATGAGTAGACTTTTGACAGCTGGGCAATCCAGCGTTTCTGCTGAGAACTCAATCTCAACAAAGTTGGTGGTCCAAGTAATTGAGGCGAAGGGAATCTGGCGATATAAAAGAAACAGTTCACGCGACGATACGTAAAGCGATTTGAATGGTGAGAAGCGATAGTATCTGTCACGATTAATGAGACTTTCGTGCGTGTGAAAGTGAGAACTAAAGACCGCTCAAGCCCAACCACGGCCTACAGCCGTAGAAAGAAAACAGTGACTGCGATCGCGAATGCAAGTTGCCCAAGCGGTGTGCCCGCATAACGACCAAGCCGCATTTGAGGTTGAAAGCCGCAATTTCAACAGTTATCGCTGTATTGAATTGATGGATCGGAAGTTTGCGGGTTCTGAGCTTGGTTTTAGTGTTCGTCTGTCTTGACAGGCGCGGATCTCGTTGTGCGTAAAGCACGGCATCGTTGGTCGGGAACACAACGCTGCGTTTGCTTTTGCTTTACGCCCGCCTCAATTGAATAGTGAAATGTCAGCAAGTGACAGGAGGCTCGCATTCGTGTTCTTAATGAAATTTCCAGTGCGATTGAATACCCTCGCAGCTCATTTGGTTCAAAGATGAGTTCTTATTAGGAAGATCGTCCAGCTCATAGAGAAGCTGCAAACTTCCGTCCCGGGTATTGAGCGCCTGAAAATACGTAAGCAGCATACGTTTGGCGAACTGTCGGTTACTATCGTTGTGGTCGATGCTTGGACGTTTGTTTGGTTTGTGGTGTTCTGGGGCGGCTTGACCCATCTCCACGAAAATGAGTCGTCTGGGCTGCCAGATGTCTCTTCATCATGTCAATTCGTCAGGCGTCAGCTGCTCTTCGCAAAGTGATCCTAGACTTTGTTCGGGCTAGAATCTGTTCCTTAATCCACCCTGTTTCGAACTACACTTGGCACGATTCAAATGAGCCGCTATGATCCGACCTTCTGTCCGCATTATGTCTTAGAACAGCATGCGGGATCTTGCTGGCCAGCAGAGATTCGATAGGCGTTTGGTGTTGGGCGATTATCTGAGATCATAGAGGAAACGCACCTAAAGCCATACTGCCATCATCTCGGGTGTATGTGACATTCTTCACCGCCGCATTCTTCACCGCCCAGTGATATCTTTGGAATGGTTAGCCTTGCCCAGAGAAAGGCCTTCAGAACGCAGCCCAGTGGTATTCAGCGCATTTAGAAAGATCACTTCAAGACCATCAACTTCATCCTAAAGTTCAGCAACAGCCACCATGTTTCTGCAGACTTGAACCTGGTCTTGCGTTAGATGAATACGTATGGCTACGGCCCCGGCCAGACAAAGAAAACACAGCATCCAGGATACCTAAGAAGATCGTGCCCAGTTCGCTTCCGCTTCTGATCCTTCGTCAGCCCTTGAAAGTAGACCTATGAGGCCTAACATAAAGATCATACTTCCAGTTGTGCTATAGACGCAAGCCAACGCCATCTCAATTGCAAGTACACGAGAAAGACTACTATCCCAGACTCCCAACACACACCGGAGTGACTGGGGAGATCTCTCATTCTGACTCTGAGAACTCATAATACCGGAAGCTCTCGGCTTCTTTGTTAATTCTAGGTCGCGGTTGGTGACGCTCAGTCATCTACCGCCGTCTACCCTCAACAGCGAGCCACAACATCACTTAAACACAAGCTGGAGCAATAGGTTTAATCAGTATGCTCAGTGAGATTATCCCCTTCCCAGATGACAGCGTTGCTTGACATTGGATTCGGCAGGCTGTGCAACAGAGTATTCCTGCAGAAATGCAATTACCCTTTCATGCTATAGGTTAGGTGAAGGTTCCACGGAGCCCTTCCCTTTATGTGCCGGACGAGCTTGCAGGAACCCTTAATTTAGCATTGTAAGTCAGGTTTGGGGATCTGTTGAAGTAATGAGGACCACAATTACTCAAGATGGTAGATAATTTCAATCCACTTTAATGTTGCTGGCGTGGGTGCTTCCTATTACTTCCGCCACAGACCCGAGCTTTGTTTTCAAATACCATATTGCCCTCTGTCATGACATATTATTCGTGTCTCAGAACCACGCAGGGACCAGAGTTAGGGAGCCTTGCGGTTGAAACGTCTACCCACTTGCTAGCCTGGAACGCTCTGGTTTCGCTGCCATCATCGCTCATTCTTCTTTAAAGTTATCAGCGCATTTCAGTAGGAGCCCAGCGGTCAGTACATCCAGCTAAGTGGACTGGCTTACTTCTTCTGGGTTGAAAATTTATATGATGGTGTGAGAAACAAGCCATTCTGCGGCTTGCGTCTGAACATCCGCACCAATCTTGATGCTTCGGCAGGTTAATCGCACGGTTTTAGGCGACAATACGCCCTTGCCAGATTGTGCGGCATGTTGGGCATTTCTCTCCGGTCAGAACCTCGGCACTATCATCGTGTGTCATGGAGAAAACGGCAGCGAGGACTCCAAGCTGGCTACCGCAGTAGATGGAGCTCAGTTGAACTATGCTGCATGTGTGAGATTATTGTCTTGAAATACCCTGCGCTGATTAGCAGCAGCTACGCTGTGACTGGATGTCTCAAAGTATTCCCTCAGAAAAGAACCTTCTGCAAAGAAAATGGGCCCCCGAGCATGAAGCAGGTGTGATTGTGCTTCCTATCTGAAGAATCTTGGACTCGCGTCTTTGATGGTGAGATACCTGTCCGCGCTGGAGAAGGATGCAACTGCAGCTCACATGATTCCGTGCAAGAGTGTGTAGAGCGGACAGCAGTATCCAGCAGGAAGACGCTGGAGACCTCGGGAGATGCAGAGTTGGCGTAAGGCTTCTGCAAATAAGGCCAGCAGGTCTTGGAGATGGTGTTCTTCCCGATGTGCCCGACGACTCTCCACAGCAACGTCTGGGACATTCACACAAGCCAGACGGGTCGGCTTGTGCGCCGAAGGCGACTTTGGGTCAACAGCGTGCACAGCATGGGGCGTGCGAGACGGTAGTCGGCCGGGGCCGGGGCCCGAGGCCCGAATCCCGGCCCGAATCCCGCCTTTACGTAAGGGATCGGCCACACCACTTTGTAGCCAGCCGCGCCCGGCGCTCGTAGCTAGATTAATCAAGCCACTTCACGCAGGGCGTTACGAAATAAGAAGGCGACTGGAATGGACTCCGCTGAAGACCAGGCCAGTGCTGGATGGACACTGTGCTGCGGTGGACATGTGCAGCCGTGACTGGCCGGTCCGAGCCGTCAGCTACCTAAGGTATGTGGAGACGGAACAGGACGTGGACATGGTACGGCTTACGTAACAATTCGAGTACTGTCCCGCCCTGTGTAAAATTGTTGGGCACCACGCTTCAAGTACCATCTGCACAAGTACATCTTTCAGTACAAGTACAATTGCCATGCACAAGACTAGGCCAGCTCAGTACACCAGGCGCTAGCACCATCTTGGCACTCCCTAAACCTCGTCACTAACCAGCTGTAAAACGACAAACTTCAGCAGGTCCACAAACGCGTATGTAAGCAACGATTTATTCCTCTCCTATGCCCTCTTCTAGTTAGCGTCACCAGTAGATGCGAATAATAAGCAAACATTCTAGCTAGGAGACTCCTATAGTTGCTATGACAGAGGCTGCTAAAATGCATGCTTACTAACTATATCTACCTTAGGCTAATAGGTATATATCCTCTTCCCTTTAATTATTAGAATTTAATAAAATAGAATATATAGCTTCTAGCTAGCTACTATAATTTTTACTTAGAACCTATATGATAATAACTTCTAACTTCCTGCTTTAGCTAATAGCCTATTAGTTATATAATCTCTTATAGATTGCTATCTCTTTAGCTTTATTTCCCTTATATATACTTAAGTATATTAAGGAAGTTTTAAGCCTACCTAGTTTAATAATAGAGAAAAAAGTAGTAAAAGCACCTTAGTTAATACTTAGTTTAGTAGCTTTATAGTATATATACTTAAAGGTTTAGAATAACTACTTATACTAGCCTTAACTTACCTATTATAGCTATTAGCCTTATTAATAATAGCTTTATTACTAGTAAAGTTAATAGCCTTATTTATATAACTCACGCTATATAGAGATAGCTTTATAAGGTTTTTAGCTATAGAAAAGCTTATTATTTTAGATATTACTACTTATACTAAGCTTTAAGTCTATTCTTTACTTTTAATCTTAAGTTAATACTATTAAAATAAACTACTTAGATTCCTTTATAATATATTTTATTCTACTTAATCTATAAAATATTATATTATAAAGCTTTACTTAAAATATATCTTAAGATACTAAAATTAATATTAACTATAAAGCTAAGTTTAAAGTAATTAGTAAAATAACGCTTTTTAATATATAGAAATTTAAAGACTAAATAGCTATAACTAGGTCTTACTTTAAGGTCTAAGAAGCTAACTTTAGTAGTAATAATATAGAAGTTACTTACTTACTCTAGTAAAGCTTCTTACTTAATAATATAGATATATTTACTACTAATCTTAGTATTTATACTAACTTTAATAATATCTTTAGTAAAGTAGTATAACTAATAAGTTAATTAAGCTAAATTATAAGTATTACTAATAAATATAGATTATAAAGATATTAGCTTAGTTAATAGAAGGCTTAAATAGATATAATATAAGTAGTAAAAAAGATAGCTAAGCTAATAGAAGGTATATATAAGGATTAATAAATAGGTAAAAAAGCTAGAGAAAGTCTATAGTAATTAAACTTAGTTAAAGTTATAAAGTTATTATTAAAGTAATATTAAAAGTAATAATGTTATCTAATAGATAGCGTACTTAAGCGTATATAAAGTAAATAGAGCTAAAGCTAGAGATAGTAATCTATAGGATTATCTAGTTAAGTTGAAATTTAAAGCGATTATATAACTAGTAGGCTATTAGCTAAAAGGGGAAGTTAGAAGTTATTATAGTTTAAGTTTTAAGTAATAGTTATAATAGCTAACTAGAAGCTATATATACTTAAGTATACTATTATAATCTTATTACTTTTAAGTTTATAGTTATAACGTAGCCCCCCTATAAAAAGATTATAGCAAAATTCACTCTATATGTAGGTATAATTCTAGAAACACTATATAGGCATTTTAACTTATACCTTCTATTAATTAAGGAAAATAGTATAGAAACCCTATACGTTCCTACTAGCAGGTAAACCCTTATATAAAGTTAAACGCACGCCCTAGCTGAATAGACTAATAAAATAGTAATAGCGCTAGCTATATAGCGTGAGGCTAGTAGTATTATATATAGTAGGCTTAATTATATTAAGGCTAAAGGGGTTACTAAGGCTCTTATAGTAACAGCTTTACTAAACCTTCTAGTAAGATACTATAAACACTACTAAATAGAGATAACTCTTTAACTAAAGAGGTTATTATAAGAGGTTCTTATAGCTAGAAGTATAAAAAGCTTTACTACTATATAGGGCCTTATATTTATCCCTCTTCCTCTTCTTTACCTTATAACCTATAAAAAACCTTTATAATATTAGCACCTAACCCTATATATAGATATTTTAAGCTTAGTATATCTATTAATATAAATAATATATAAAAGCTTACTATAGAGTTTAATATTAATCTAATTAATAAAAACCTCTCTTTCCTCGCGTAGCTTAATATATATAAAGAGTATATAATTAGGATAACGCTTAAGAGAGCTCTTATTAATACCTCTATAGAGGACCTTAAGATATATAACTTAATTAATAGTAAATATATAAACTTAGCTATAGAGGTAGATAAGGTACTTATATACCTTATAGAGTAGCTCTTTTTTAAATAGGCCCTCTATAATACTAAAGTAGAGGTAGCCCTCTAAGGATTAGTGAGTATAGCTTATACTAACTAATAGAGAGAGCGTTACTAATAATAGTATAGTTCTAAAGAAGCTACTATAGTAGATAGCGAAGTAGTAATAAAGATAGTATTAGCGGTATAAGTAATATGTGAGAGAGAGGATAGGTTAATAGTTTAGTAGTTAGTAATTAAGTAATTAAGTAATTATAAACTATATTGTTACTAAAGTAAAGTTAAAGATAGTGAAGTTATTAATGTATATATATAAGTATAGCTGAGGTTAGGAGAGTTATAATTATATAACTAAAGGCTGTGTATATTATCAGGAGGCGTGGAGTTAGGAGGTCTGTCGCTCTAAGCAGGTAAAAATCATAGTGAACGGCTAGAGGCTATCTTATTACTTTTAATATTACTTTACTTATAACTTTATAACTTTAATTTAACTTAATTACTATAAACTTTCTATAAATTTTTAAAACTATATTTTAACTCTTATATATATTTTCTATTAACTTAGTCTCTTTCCTTACTATTTACTTATAATAGTTTTATAGTTATTAATAATAATATTAATAATTTTAACTAGGTTTATTTACTAATTATATTATTTTATTATAAATATTATCAAAGTAAGTTTAATAATTAAGATTAGTAGTAAATATAGCTATATTCTTTAGTTAAGATATATAGATACTTTTTATACTTATACTACTATTATTAATATTTAAAACTATTAAGTATAGCCTCTAGCTGTTCACTATGATTTTTACCTACTTAAAGCAACAGACCTCTTAACTCTACACCTCTTAATAATATATATAGCTTTTAGTTATATAATTGTAACTCTCTTAACCTCAGCTGCACTTATATATATATATTATACTAAATAACTTTACTATCTTTAATTTTACTTTAGTAATAATATAGTTTATAATTACTTAATTACTAACTACTAAACTATTAACCTATCCTCTCTCTTATATATTATTTATACTACTAATACTATCTCTATTACTATTTTACTATCTACTATTCTTCTTATTTAATTAAGCTAACTAACGCCTTTAGTATACTTTATATTATTTATAAATAAAGTAGTATATTAAGCTAATAAGCTTAATAGTAGCTATACTATTATTAGTAATACTCTCTCTATTTAGTATAAGAAGTACTTATTAATATTCTCTTATTAAGCTTAAGCTTAAGCTACCTCTACTTTAATATTATAGAAAGCTTATATAAAGAAGGGCTACTCTTTAGGATAGCTAGAAATATATATAGCTTCTATATAGAGGTATATAAAGCTATTATCTATTACTTTAATTATAATATATAGAAGGTTCCCTCTAGAAGTATTTATAAAAACTCTAGCTATAGTTACTTTAATAATATATTACTAATTAGTAATAGAGTAATTACTAAATTTAAAAGCTTTATTTAATATATAGATATTATTCTATATAGTAATACCTTTAGCTATTCCCTTCTAGAAAGGTATACTTTATAGGGGATTAATATTCTTATATATCTCTTATAGTATAAATATAGTAAAGCTTTAGGATTTATTATAAGTTATAAAAATAAGTTATTAATATAAGTTTAAAGATAAGGAAGAGGAAGAGGAAAAGGGATAAGTATAAAGCTTTATATTAGAGTTTTTATACTTCTAGCTATAAGAACCTCTTATAATAACCTCTTTAGTTAAAGAGTTATCTCTATTTAGTAGTGTTACTAAGCTATAAGAGCCTTAATAACCCTTTTAGCCTTAATATAATTAGCTTTACTATATATAGTACTACTAGCCTTATACTATATAGCTAGCGCTATTATTATTCTATTAGTCTATTTAGCTAAAGTATGCGTTTAACTTTATAACGTTTAAAGGGTTTACTTATTAGTAAGAATATATAGGGTTTCTATATTATTTTCCTTAATTAGTAGAGGGTATAAGTTAAAGTGCCTATATAGTGTTTCTAGAATTATACCTATATATAGGGTGAATTTTACTATAGTCTTTTTATAGGGGGGCTGCGTTATAACTATAAACTTAAAACTATTAAGTATAACTTAGCTATAGTTAATTAGTCTTTAAAGCTCTATAAGTGAAAAAGTATTATTTTATTAAAATAAATGGAAAAATAGTAGAAATATATTAATTAGTACTTAGTTTAGTAGCTTTATAATATATATATTTAAAAGTTTTAGAATAACTACTTATACTAACTTTAACATACTTATTATAGCTAGTAGCTTTATTAATAATAGCTTTATTACTAATAAAGTTAATAGCTTTACTTATATAATTTATATTATAAGTAAGATATATACTAAAAATAGCTTTATAAGGGCTTTAGCTATAAAAAAGTATATTATAGCTATATACTTAAGATATTACTTATGCTAAGCTTTAAGCTTATTCTTTATCCTATAAATAAATTACTTAAGTTTTTATACTTTTAAAATATATTTTATTTTACTTAATCTATAAGATCTTATACTATAAAGCTTTACTTAAAGTATACTTTAAAATATTAAGATTAATACTAACTATAAAGCTAACTTTATAGTAATTAATAAAATAATACTTTTTAAATATATAGAGCTTTAAAAATTAAATAGCTATAGCTAGGTCTTACTTTAAAGTTTGAGAAGCTAACTTTAGTAGTAATAAGATAAAAACTACTTACTTACTTTAGTAAAGCTTCTTATTAAAAGATATAGATATATTTACTATTAATTTTAATATTTATATTTAGTTTAATAATATCTTTAGTAGAGTAGCTTAAGTAGTAAGTTAATTAAGCTATATTATAGGTATTATTAATAGATATAAACTATAGAAATATTAGCTTAGTTTATAGAAAGCTTTAATAAATATAATATAAGTAGTAAAAAAGATAGCTAAGCTAATAGAAAGTATATATAAAGGTTAATAAATAAATTAAAGGGTTAGAAAAAGTCTATTAATATAGTAATTAAACTTAGTTAAAGTTATAAAGTTATTATTAAAGTAATATTAAAAGTAATATAATTATCTAGTAAATAGTATATTTTAATATAAGTAAGAGAAAAAGGCTAAAGCTAGGATTATATAACTAGTAGGTTATATAAGGGGCTAGCCTTTAGTTTATTTAACTTAAGGGTGCTTTAATTATAGTAATCTAAGCTAAAGAAGGGAAGTTCCTAGGATATTCCTTATATAGAGGAAAAATAGGTGTAAGGCGCCTATTAAGCGAACGTAGTCGCTAGGGGTAGAATTCCTAGTAATCTATAGTATTATTTAAATATAATAAGTAAGTATAACCTATAATATATACCTCTCTCCCCTCTAGCTTTTATATAAGTATAGGTTTAGTATAAGCTAAAAGTAGTTAGTATAAGCTAAAAGTAAGCTTAGAACTTTCTTAATTTAAGCTACTAATTATACTATACTTTAAGTTTTTCTTTCTCTTATTAACTTATATAATAGTAAGTTACTTAATCTTTTATGCTATTATTTAACTAACTTATTATTATTATAGCTATATTTTAGTATACTTTTAGTTTATCTATCTTATAAGTTAGTTAGATTTAAATCTTTATTAATTACTAACTTATATAGATCTAGCTCCTATCTATTTAGCCTCTATAAATAGCACCTCTTATATATTATTACTTACTTTTTTACTATTATTTTATTATAATTAACTTTATATAGCTTGCTCTCTCTAACTTTAATAAAGATATAAAGTCTCCTCTTCTAAGTAATTATAAGAGCTTATTCTATAACTATATTAAATTTGTTAACTTCTCTAATAATAAGAAGCTTATTATTAAGGATTTTAATTTTTAAGATAACCCCCTCTTTAATCTTATTTAGTTTCTTTTTATTTATTTTATTATATAAAAGCTTATTTTTATATACTTTTTATTTATTTATTTATTACCCTTTTAATATTTTATTAAAGCTTTTATAAATGCTAGCTTATATTTAGTAATATCCTTTTAAATAAGACCTAAAGATCTACTTATATAGTTTTTTATTTAAAGTATATATCTATTATAGCTAAAGCTAAGAAGCTTAGTAATATTATAGCTTATTATAATATCTTTAAGTAAAGTAGGTTAACTCTATTACTTTCTAGTTATGATTAAGCTAATTATTCTTTAAGTAATATTATTTACTATATTTATTATGCTAATAAAGCTATTAAGTCTACTTATATTAATATAAGTATTACTCTCTTATTATTCTAATCTTATAAAGTTGATAATCTATTAGAGTAATAAAAGTATAGTTTACTACTATAAGGAGTTTACTTCTATTAGCTATAACTATCTTTTACGCTATAATATTAATAAATAAGCTTTAATAAGTTCTTATTATTTTACTATTTTAATATAAGTATTAATTTTTTATTAGTTACTTATATAGCTTAAAGCTTATATAAAGCTTTTTTATACTATTTTTATTTAAAGCTATAAGATTTATATTAAAGCTAAAGAGAAGTATATTACTAATATTATAGCTACAATTATTATTAATATTAATACCTCTTTTATACTTTCTATTAGTTCTCTAGTTATTTCTATCTTTAGCGTTTTTATTATTACGTCTACTTTCATATTACTTTTAGTTAAGCTTAATAAGGCTTAGTTATACTATTTTATTTAGATTTATTTAGATATAGCTGAGGTTTTTTTTATAAAATTTATTATAATTTTATCCTATTTTTATTCTTAGATCTTAATTATTTTTTAGTTTATTAATATAACTACTACTATTTATATTAAGTAAGAAAAATAAAGGTTTTATTTTTAGAGTTTTTATTTTATCTACTACTTATTTATCTTAAGTCTATTTTAGCTTTATTATACTTTTCTATAGCTTTATACTATAATAGAGTTTTTTTGCCTCTTTTTATCTTTTTAATTATAACTATTTTACTACTATTCCTCTTATTCTACTTCTATTTATATACTATTATTTATTTATAATATAGTATATTAAGGGTTATTATTATTTTTATTTATAAAGCTATATTTTTCTTTAAACTTATTAACTATTTAGTTATTCTATAGGGATTATAGGGGTTCTTAAGTAAGCTAGCTATACTTTATCTATTTAACTAGTAACTTATAATACTTACTTCTATTTATATATTTCTATTATACTATTAAGATAAACTTAACTTCTTATTTATCTTCTCTATCTTTAAAGATTAGTAGTAGTTAAAAGTTATTAACTTTTTAACTTAAGTTTATAGTTATAACGTAGCCCCCCTATAAAAAGACTATAGTAAAATTCACCTTATATATAAGTATAATTCTAGAAATACTATATAAGCACTTTAACCTATACCCTCTACTAATTAAAAAAAATAGTATAGAAACCTTATATATTCTAATTAGTAAGTAAACCCTTATATAAAGTTAAATATATGCTTTAGCTAAACAGACTAATAGAATAGTAATAGTACTAGCTATATAGTATAAAGCTAGCTATACTATATATAGTAAGGCTAATTATATTAAGGCTAAAAGGGTTATTAAAGCTCTTATAGCTTAGCTAATAATAGCTTTATTAAACCTTCTAGTAAAGTATTATAAACGCTACTAAATAGAGATAACTTCTTAACTAAAGAGGTTATTATAAGAGGTTCTTATAGCTAGAAGTATAAAAAGCTCTACTATATATAAAGCCTTATACTTTTCCCTCTTCCTCTTCCTCACCTTTAAACCTATATTAATAACCTATCCTTATAACTTATAATAAATCCTTTATAATATTAGCACCTAACCTTATATATAGATACTTTAAGCCTTATAGCACGCCTATTAATATAAATAACGCGCAAAAGCTTATTATAGAGTTTATATAAAAGAGTATATAATTAAAGTAATATTATTAGGGGTAGGAATATTATATAGTATAGCAAAAGGGGGAAACCTTTCGTTTTATTAGTTATTATAATAAAATTCCTAAAAATTAAGAATAACTATTTATAGCTAGTATAAATAGTTATTATTAATATAAAAGAAATAATACTAATAATAGTAATAATAAGTAAAAGGTAGTAATAATAGGTAGTAGTAGTAGTTAAATAGATAAAACTATTGAATTATTTGCTTCCTTAAAATCTATTATATATATAATATATTTTTTCCTTATAAACCTTTACTTAGTTAAGTAATTACTTAATTAAGTAATTACTATAATAGGTAATTAACTATAAAAACCTTACTATAAAGTTAATTATTACAGCTTTACTTAATCTGATTTAGATATTCTAGATCTATAGTATTATTATAGTTATAGTTTATAGATTTATTATATATTATTAGTTTCTATTATTTTAGTTTTAAATCTCAACTTAATATTAACTTTTATTAATAATAACTGTATTATTAACTTTAGGGATTTATTAATTCCGTTAATATATACTTTTTATAGTAAATAACCTAATATATAGTTTTTATTTATTTTAGCTAATCATAGGAATTACTATAATAGGTAATTTATATGATTGTTCTTTTTATTCTAATTAGATAAAGTTATAGTTACTTTGTTCCTTTTAGTTATATTAATATAGAATTAATAGTTATAAGGATAGTTATTTAGTTATTAGGTATAGTTTTACTAGTTATACTAGTATTAGTAATTTTAGCCCTATATCTCTTTTATAGCGCTAGTTATATTTAGTTTTACTTAAATTCTCCTTTAGGGGGTATTTAGTTAGGACTTAGTAGTTTTAGAGGTATTAACTTAGATACTTTTCTCAAAGTAAAGTTAGAGATTATTTATATTACTCTTCTTTTTTTTTTTTTTATCTTTTTTTTTAAGGTATTTTATTTATAGCATAAGAGTATATTAAGTATAGCTATAAGGTAGTTTAATTAGTATTTTAAGAAGAAGTTATATCTTAATAGCTACTTCATTTAGTAACTTTAGTATTCTATTAAATACTACTTTTATATAAAGTATTTAAAAGCTTTATAATTAGTTAAGATCTTAAACTAAAAGTAACTTCTTAACTCTATATCTTATATACTTAAGTATATTATAGCTTTTTATTATAGATTAAGTAGTTATATTAAGCTAAGGTTAGCTTTTATAAATAGAAAGTAATAAGATATTATTATTTTTTTAAGCTTTTTTTAAGTTAATACTCTTCTTAATATAGACTTTAAATAGTTAGTCTTAATAGCTATAAAAGCTTATAAGTTAAAATAATATAATATTAATATAATCTATAAATATTATTTAAATATTTAAAACATATCTTCTTATTCTTTACTTTAGATAAATAAAACTCCCTTCTTTATAAAGAAAGTAAGAAGCTTTATAACTTTTAAGTATTTTAATATAAATATTTAGTAGTAATTAGTAAACTTAAAGAAACTTTATAATCTTTTTATAATAATAAATCCTTTTTATTTAATAATTACTTATACTTTCTCTATATTATAAGTAGTATTTTTACTTACTTTAAGGATAAACTTTATATATTTTACTATTTTTATAGAGAACTTATATTTTACTAAGTTAAAGTTAAAACTAACTTCTTTAAGTACTTAGAGGACCTTATAAACCTTTTATTTATAGTCTACTTAAAAGCTACTACTATAGATTAATATTAGCAGTCTAGTTAACCTATATAAGTAGGTATTTTAGTTCACTCTATACTTTTTTTTATAATACTAAAACCTAATAGTAGTACTTTAACCTATACCTAATCTTAATAAAGTAAATAAATAAATCTTAATATAACTAGTTATTAATACTTAGCTTAACTTATCCTTAGTAGAAGAGGGTAGGTAAGTAGGTAATAAAGTAATAAAATATATTAATAAAAGTATTATTTATAACGCTATTATTTATAAGAATATTATTTATAATATTTTAAAGGCGTTATATATAATATAGCTAAAGATTAGTAATAGTTTAAACTTATACTTAAAGGTATAAACTTAATAGTATAACTCTTTACTATTATAGCTAAAAGGGTTCTTATAGCTATAATATAAGAACTTAACTATTAAATAAGGTTTTAAGCTTATTCTTTATATCCTCTTATATATATAATAACTTTATATAATATCTTTCCCCCTTATTATAACTATATATAGGCTAAATAAAGCTATACTAAATAACTTAATCTATAAAACTAAAGTTAATAAAATTAAAAACTCTAAGTATAATAACTTTATTTATACTAATAAGAAGATTATATTTAAATTTACTTAGAAGTACTTATTTAAGATAGCTAATAAGTATAAGATATTAAAGTTATATAGCTTTAAGGTTAATATAGAGATAGTTAAAGCTATTAATAATAATTCTAATACTTATAACTACTTTATAGACTTTTTTAAGATAGCTAAAGTAGCTTAAAGGCTTCTTAGTAAGTGAGGAAGGGTGAATATAGTGAGAGTATAGCTAATAGTAGTAGAGCTTTACGTTAAAACTACGTAGTAGGGCAGAAGACGTTATCTAAATAGCGTAATAGGATAGAAGCTTTAGAGCCCCTACGCTTAGTAGAGCTTATAGCGTAAACGTCTAAATAGTAGGGGAGATAATAGAAGATAGGCGTAGATTAAATATAGCGTAAGAGATAGAGGAGACTAATAGAGATAGAGGTAGCTAGAGGAAGATAGTTAAGGCTTATTATAATAGTTAAAGTTAAGATATCTAAGTAGTTATATAACTTAAAGGTTATTAATAGAGGGCGAGGGGACTAGTCTAGCTTTTATAATTAATACTAGTTAAATTTCATAATATAAGGCTAGTAGCCTACTACTATAGATTAATATATTATTAATATATATTATTATAAAGTTATTAAGGAACTTCTAAAGTATATTATTAATATACTATTAAAATATTATTAAAGCTCTACTTAGTTTAAATAAGTAAACTAGCTACTTAAAGAGCTTATATTATATATAAAAAGTAGTTTTCTTTTAATACCTTTCTATTATATAAATCTTATAGAAAGCTGCTATAACGTTTAGTTTAGTATACTATTTTACTAAATGAACTTTTTAGAAGGTCTTTTAGATTAAGAATAGAAAGTAATAGTCTTATTTTATAATTATATTTAGCGCCTAATAATTATAATAGAACTATAATTCTCTACTTAGTTTCTAAATAAATAAAATTAATATACTAATAAGTAACTTATTAGCTTAAATAAACCTCTTATTAAGTAGGTTAATAAGTATTTTCTTAAGTATTAATAGCTTTTCTCTTAATATATTATAGAAGGAGCTTTAAAGTAAGAGTACTTTTTAACTAGAAGTATTATATTTAAAGTAGATTTTATAATTTATACTAAAATAACTTAAAGGTAAGAGGTATAATTTAATAAGCTTTATAAACTTATTATAAATATATTATAATAATCTTCTAAAGTAATCTTTTAGTTTCTTTATTTTAAATATTTTCTTAATATCTTTTAAGTTTATAGCTTATATCTCTACTATTATTTTAAATACCTAACTTCTATTAACCTTCTAATATATTACTATAAATAAAGTAGTATTTAGTTAGTAAGTTTTTTATATTTCTCTTATTTTTTAAAGCTCTTTTTATCCTTATAAAGTAACTATAACCTCTACTTTCTTATAGAATATATACTTCTTTATAATATTATATATAACATTATTTTATTTTATTTATAGTTTATTTAAAAAGAAGTTAGTATTTGACTCTTTTATTATATAAATAAAAAGTTATTATATATAGCTTTTAATCTTAAAGTATAATATAGTTACTCTTTTTATAATAGTTTAAGTTAAATTATTAATAAAGCTTTATAATTATTATACTTAGTAGTTAATATATAGTAAATAGAGGTAATAAGTATACTAATAGTCTATTATTATATAGATATTATAACTATAGTTTATTAAAGTATTAGTAAGAGTACCTTTATTAATTCTAACTACTAATATTATAAATGTTTATTTATATTATATTCTAACTAGAACTATTCTTAATTAGCTTACTTTTTTTCTATTATTTTAATACTTAATTTTATATTAGAGTTACTTATTTCTTAAGTTAGAAGTATTTGTTTCTTTTTCAGTCTTTTTTAAGTTTAAATATATTATTTCTTTAGTAGCTTTTACTGCTTTAAGACTATCTTTTAGCTTTTTAGTTTCTTAATAGTCTTTTTATAAATAGCTAACTTAATTATACTTAAAATAATAATATATTTCTCTACTAAAGCTTTTACTTATTCCTTTATATAAGGTATATATTAATAGGGTTAGGAAACTAGTCACTTAGTATTTAGTCAGACTAGTTAAGTTATATATAAGTTAACTAAATTAATATTTTATTTATTAATTAACTAGCTATAATAAGTTAAAATAGTATTATATATACTAATTATTAATATATATATATAATTAGTAATAGATTTAAAGTTTTATATATAAATACTAATTATAAATATATTTTAATATATAGGGTTAACAACTAGTCTAATTTAATTAGACTAGTTAACTAGCTAGTCTAACTAGCTAGTTAACTAGTTTAGTTAAGTTAAGTCACTTAACCTAGCTAACTTAACTTAACTAGCCTAGTCCTAGTTAGCCTGTTAACTTAACTTAACTTAACTAAATCCTAACCTTAATATAGAGTGAATTTTGCTATAGTCTTTTTATAAGGGGGCTATATTATAACTATAAACTTAAGGAAAAAAATATATTATATATTAAGGAAGTTTTAAGCCTACTTAGTAGGGGTTTTTATAGTAGGGGTTTTTATAGTAGGGGTTTTTATAGTAGGGGAAAAAGCAGTAAAAGCACTTTAGTTAGTGTTTAGTCTAATAGCTTTATAGTATATATACCTAAAGGTCTAGAATAACTGCTTACGCTAACCTTAACTTACTAAGCGAAAGCATTTAGGCTAGACGTATATACTATTATAGCTATCAGCCTTATTAATAATAGCTTTATTACTAGTAAGGTTAATAGCCTTACTTATATAACTTATATAGTAATAGCTTTATAAGGTCTTTAGTTATAGAAAAGCTTATTTTAGCTATATACTTAAGATGCTACTACTTACTAAGCCTTAAGTCTATCCCTTATCCTTAATCCTATATTAATACTAAAGTAAACCACTTAGATTCCTTTATAATGTATTCTATCCTACTTAATCTATAACGCCTTATACTACTAAGCTTTACTTAAGGCACGCCCTAAGATATAATAATTAATACTAACTATAGAGCTAAGCTTACTATGATTAGTAAGTTAATACCTTTCTATTTATAGAGCTCTGAGGATAAGATAACTATAGCTAAGTTATACCTAATAGTCCTAAAAGCTAACGTTAGTAGTATAGCTATAAGAAGCGCCTATATACTTTAGCTAAGGGATATAGCTGTGTTTACTACTAATCCTAACTATTACGCCTATTTTAATAATATCCTTAATAAGGTGGTATAGCTAGTAAGCTGACCTAGCTGAAATTATAGATATTACTAATAACTATAGAATAGTAATATTAAAAGTAATAAGATCATAATAGTGCACCTAAGTGTGCGTAGGGGAAATAGGGCTGAAGGATTATATAACTAGTAGGCTATTAGCTAAAGGGGGAAGTTAGAGGTTATTATAGTATAAGTTCTAAGTAAAGATTATAGTAGCTAGCTAGAGGCTAAAAAATATATTATATATATAATAGATTTTTCTACTTAGAATAGATTTTAAAGAAGTAAGGAATTTAATAGTTCTATCTATTTAACTACTACTACTACTTATTATTACTATTATTACTATTATTACTATTATTAGTATTATTTCTTTTATATTAATAATAACTATTTATATTAGTTATAAATAGGTATTCTTAATTATAAAGAATCTTTAAGATCTCTATATTCTACTAAAGACTTAAGGATAAAATTAAGGATAGAATTATTAAGATTAATTACTTTAATAACTTCTTATAGTATATTAATCTTATTATTAAAATTAATAACTAACTATTTAAATAGAATAAGAAAAAAGGTAAAAACTAATAAAAACCTAACTTTAGATATAAGTATTACTAGTAGCTATAAAATAAGTTTAATAATTAGTAAAATAATAATTAACTTTATAATAATTAGAATAATACTTATTAAACTATTCTTTATAGATAATATAGTAGATCTATAGATCTTTATATAATTATTAAACCTACTAAGAAGAAAGTTTAAAATAAAAATATTATAATTATAATAAGTAAAATTATATAATAAGGAACTATAAGTAGTTTAAGAAACTTCTTTAGAAATTACTAACTAAACGCTTTAGATAAGTTAATAAGATTTATTTATTTGCTTTATTAAAATTAAGTATAAGTTAAAGTACTACTACTAGGTTTTAGTACTATAAGAAAAGGTATAGAGTAAACTATACTACCTACTTATATAGTTTAGTTAAGCTGCTAATATATAGCTACTAAAATACCTTATATATTAATCTTACTTACTAGATATTATAATTATAATTATTATATCTATTTTATTAATAAAGAAAACTTAAGATACTACTTAATAAAGCTTAAGATATTTATTATAATAAATATTAAGATAATAAAGATACCTAAAGAATATTCTAATAAGATATTATAGATCTAATAATTTAAGCTTATTAGTACTTTTTAAATAACTTCTAAATAAAACCTTAACTAAAATAATAAATAATAAATTATATACTTTAAAGTAGCTTAAACCTTTTAACTATAATAAGCTTACTAAGAACTAAATAACTTTATCTAGTAATAATAACTTAGCGCTATAACTATATATATAATATAATAAAAATATATATATAGAAATCCTATTAATATTAAGTAAATTAATTAAGAACTTAAAGAGTAAGTAAAAGAGAGATCTAATAAGAAAATAGAATATTAATATAACTTAATAGTGTTATAGCGCTAGCGCTATACCTACCTTAGAGCGTATTATATACCTAGATATATAACCCCTAATAAGCATACTAAGTATACCTATAGAGCCTTTATACGCCTATACCTCTACTTCTAACTTTTCCCTTCTATAACTTAATATTAATTAATTTAAGTTAATACTTATTACGCATTAGCTATTATTTATAAGCCTATTATTATAATAGTTAAATAACGACTATTTAACTTTACTAATAGCTAGAAGCTTAGAACTTTAGAGAACTAATATCTAGATTTAATTTAAATAAAATCCTCCTAGCTAATATAGCTAAATAGAACATTAGATATTACTAAAAACCTATTTTTAGAATTAAAAATTTTAGCTTTTAAGAAGACCTTAATAACTATAAGAATTAAACTTAATAACTCTTAAGGTTTTTAGAAATTAATATACTTTAAGATAAAAAATAATAATATTTTTATAGTATTTTAGTAAACTAATAAGATTAAGATTATACTTTAAAATTTTATATAGAAGATTATCTTATATTATAAGCTAAGTATTAATAATATTTAACCTCCTTCTATCTTTAATATATCTTAGACGAATATAAAGAGTATATAAAAGAAAAATATAATAACTAAAAGTAATAAAAAAAGTTTATCTACTGAATATTATAAAGATATAAGAATAATTTAGAACTAGAAGTTACTATTAACTAAAAAATAATACCTATACTAATTAATAGTAGAACTAGGGTAGATTTTATTATTTTCTCAGATATAAATAAATTAGAAGTATAATAAAGAAGAAAAGAATAACTATACTTCTTGTATATAATAGAAAGAGAAGAATTAAATATAAAAGAGGTATTATCTATAATAAATCTATATTTTTTTTAAATAAGCTATTTAAATTTAAATAATATAGTATTAAGGACTAGTAGCCTTATAATATAAAATTTAACTAGTATTAACTATAAAAGCTAAACTAGTCCTCTTGCTCTCTACTAATAACCTTTATATTATATAACTATAGTTTATATTTAAATATTATCTTCACCTCTATACTCTTCTATTAGACTTTAAATATTATAATGAAGTTTTACTATTTAAGCTATATCTCTTAGCTAACTAAGCTATACCCTACTTTTTAAACTAATTAGATTAATTATATTAGTCGCACGCTAGATTTTTTATACTTTATCCTTTTTTTTCTACTACGTAATATAAAGTTTATTCTTTCTTTTTATTACTACTCCTCTTAATTACTACTACTATAATAGCTATACTTATAATTAATAAAGGTATTCTAAACCTTCTAGAAAGTAGTGTTAATAGTTAGCTTACTAAGACTATTTAGTAACTTTAAGATTACTTTAATAATACTTATAGTTATTAATATACTTTTCTAATTATTTACTATAATAGCTTAAACCTCTATAATAACTAGAATACTTATTATATATTTAAGTATAATTATAATATTATTTAGTACTTAGAAAGCGTTAAAATATATAAGTTAGCTACTACTAAAGTTAACTACTTTTAGTAAGGCGTAGTAACTATATATATTAGTAATAACTAATACTAAACTTAATATTTTAAACTAAGTTATAAGAAGTATAATTATTTACTATTTTTTATTATTTCTATTTACTTATAATATTATTAACTCTTTACTATATAAACCTCTCTTATTACTACTCTTTCTAAATATAATACTATTAAGTTATATAAGATTACTATTACTATTAATAACTCTAAGTTTAGTTTATTTATAAGGTAAAAAGATATTAATAACTTAAAGTAGTACTTCTACTATAGTAGTCTAAGTAGTAGAATATTAATTTAAATATATTTTTTTAAACTATAGTAATATAGCTTTAAGTATTATATTCTATAAGCTATTAATAACCCTTAATAACTTAAAATATTAGTATAAGTATACTTATAGTATAAAGAGATATAAAAGTAATTCTTAGAGGTTTTTAAACTTAATAATATATATAAAATAAACTACTATAAGATATTATTATTCTAAGTATATTTTATTTATTAGGCCGCTAGCCTTATATTATGAAATTTAACTGGTATTAACTGCGAAAGTTAGACTGGTCCCCTCGCCCTCTACTAACGACCTTTAGGTTATATAACTACTTAGACATCTTCTTCACCTCTACGCTCTTCTGTTAATTAGTCCTTTAGGACTTTAACTATTATAATAAGCCTTAACTATCTTCCTCTAGCTGCCTCTATCTCTACGCTATATTTAATCTACGCCTATCTTCTATTAAAGTCTCTCTTACTATTTAGACGTCTACGCTATAATAGATAATATCTTCTACCCTGCTATATAGTCTTAATAGCCCTATTACTATTAGCTATACTCTCGCTATATTTACCCTTCTTAACTTACTAACGTTTAAACGCTTAAGCTACTTTAGCTATCTTAAGGAAGCTTATAAAGTATTTATAGGCGTTAGGATTATTATTAGTAGCCTTAACTATATCTATATTAATCTTAAGGCTATATAACTCTAATATATTATACTTATTAGCTATCTTAAGTAGGTACTTCTAAGTGAATTTAAATAGAGTTTTCTTATTAGTATATAGAAGGTTACTATACTTAGAACCTTTAATTTTATTCGCTTTAGTTTTATAAATTAAGTTATTTAGGGTAGCTTTATTTAGTTTATATATAGGTATAATAAGGGGGAAAGATATTATAGTTATTATATATATAGGAGGATATAAAGAATAAACTTAAAGCTTTATTTAAATAGTTAAGTTTTTATACTATAGCTATAAGAACCTTTTTAGCTATAGTAGTAAAGAGTTATATTATTAAGTTTATACCTTTAAGTATAGGTTTAAGCTATTATTAGGCTTTAGTTATATTATAAATAATATTCTTATAAATAATAGCGTTATAAATAACGCTCTTATTAGTATGTTTTACTACTTTACTATTTACCTATTTACCTTCTTCTACTAAAGATAAGTTAAGCTAAATATTAATAACTAGTTATACTAAGATTTATTTATTTACTTTATTAAAATTAAGTATAGGTTAAAGTGCTACTATTAGGTTTTAGTATTATAAAAAAAAGTATAGAGTAAACTATAATACCTACTTATATAGGTTAACTAGACTGCTAATATATTTTATTTATCTAAATTTAGTAATACTTATATTAATATAAAGATAGATTATTAATATTACTAATATTAGCTTATTATATAAATATATATCTAGCTCAATATTAATAAAGTATTATAAAAGCTATAACTTCTTAATTAATATTTTTAATAAGATCTAGCTAGAGGTTAATATAGAAGTACTTTAAAGTACTATTACTAATTTTAAAGTAACTATATATAGTACTATCTCTATTATCCTACTTATAACCTACTTCTAACTTTATATCTTCTATATTAATTAGAATATTAACTTTAATACTAAGAAGAAATAAAGACTTAGTAGCTTTATAGAGGATATATTTTAATATTAAGAAAGATTAAGAAGTTACTAAAGCTACTACTTTATAAAAAGTAAAAGATAAAAAAGTAGCTATAACTACTTATAATCTTTTAATTTAGATACTTAGTAAGCTAACTTATACTAATAAAACCTTTATATACTACTAAATTAATATTATTATTATTAAGTACTTTTTTAGTAGCTTCTATAAGTAATAGTAATATATAATCTATATAGATATAGAGATAAGTTTTACTATTTAGGCTGTGTTATCTAGCTATCTAAGCTATATAAATATTTCTAAGTACTTAGAATATAGAAAAATAAATACTTTTTAAATTCTAGTTTAATTTATATTAGTTTATAACTATATAATACTAGAGTATATATATTTATATTCTTAGAAATATAACGTATTATTAAGAAGTAAAACTATATTTCTTTTATATTTTATTTTTTAAACTTTATATTTATTTTATAGATAGAGATATATAAACCTTTTCTCTACTTTTATTTAAAGAATATAGTTAAATATATATAATTATACTTAAATTTTAAAATCTACTAATTTTTACTTTAAATTCCTTAGTTTTAAAAATATATATAGCCTAGATAGGGCTGCTGGCCTTGTATTGTGAAATTTGACTGGTATTAACTGCAAAAGCTAGACTGGTCCTCTCGCCCTCTGCTAATAACCTTTGGGTTATGTGACTGTAGGTAGTTTAGACTTAGATATCTTCTTTGCTTCTATACTCCTCTGACTTTAACTATTATAATAAGCCTTAACTGTCTTCCTCTAGCTGCCTCTATCTCTACGCTATATTTGATCTGCGCCTGTCTTCTATTATTTCCTCTGCTGTTTGGACGTCTGCGCTGTGATAGATAACGTCTTCCGCCCTGCTGCGTAGTCTTGACGTGGAGCCCTGCTGCTGTTAGCTATACTCTTGCTATATTTGCCCTTCTTAACTTATTGACGTTTAAGCGCTTAGGCTGCTTTAGCTATCTTAAGGAAGCTTATGAGGTATTTATAGGTGTTAGGATTGTTATTAGTAGCTTTGACTATATCTATATTAATCTTGAGGCTGTATAACTACTATAGATTATCTTTATTAGTTATAGCTTAGTATAAGTATAGCTAGGTGAATTTGAGAAAAGTTATCTTATTAGTATAAGTAAGTAGGCTATAGCTAGAGCCCTTAATATCCTTGACGTTAGTCTTGTAGATTAAGTTATCTAGCTTAGCTTTGCTTAGCTTATGTATGTATTTAAAGAGGGGGAAGGATATTGTAGTTGTTGTGCGTATAGGAGGATGTGAGGAATAGGCTTGAGGCTTCGTTTGAAGTAGCGGTTGAGTTCTTATGCTATGGCCATGAGAACCCTTTTAGCTATAGTAGCGAAGAGTTATACTGTTGAGTTTGTACCTTTAAGTGTAGGTTTAAGCTATTACTAGGCTCTAGCTGCGTTGCGGACTACGCCTTTGCGATGTTGCGAATAACGCTCTTATGAATAATAGCGTTGCGAATGATACGCTTGCGAATAATAGCGTTATAAACGATGCTCTTACTAGTATGTTTTACTGCTCTACTGCCTGCTTACCTGCCTGCCTACCTTCTTCTATATAGCTGGGGATAAGTTAAGCTGAGTATTAACGACTAGTTATACTGAGATTTGTTTGTTTACTTTATTGAGATTAGGTATAGGTTAAAGTGCTGCTATTGGGTTTTAGTATTGTGAAAAAAAGTATAGAGTGAACTGTAATACCTATTTATATAGGTTGACCAGACTACTAATATATAGCTTAGATAGCTAGATAACACAGCTTAAATAGCAAAACTTATAGAGATAGTCGCTATAGCTTAAAATAAGATATAGAAGGACTTTACTAACTAAAAGCCTTATATAAAGTATATTAAGAAAACTTATATCTTTATATACTATAAGTAAGTATAATACTATATTATAGATAATATTAACTTTAGTATATATATAAACTTACTTATAGAAATTACTTATAAAGATCTAAAGTTATATATTATTAATAGTAATTTAAACCTCTTCTTTATATTTAAAACTATTTAAAAGATACTTTAGAGTAAAGAGAATAATTATATTAGTTATACTAAAGATATAGAGAAATATTCTTATTATAAATATCTCTAATAAAGTAGCTTATTAATATTACTAAAAGGGTTTAGTTTAAAACCTTTAGTTTTATAGCTTATTAATATTATATTACTCCTATAGCTAAGCTTATAATAACTAAGTTTAACTTATTAGATCTTAAGTTTATTAATACTACTTTACTAATTAGTTTTAACTACTTTATACTTATATACTATTTAAAAGTAAAAAAGCTAGTAATAGCTTTATAATAAAGTATATATACTTATACTAATAGCTCTAATAGTTACTTAACTATAATAATACCTTTATTTTAATGAGAGACCTTTATATAGTTAAAATACTATATATAGTAAGCGCTATCTAATAATATATTAATATTATCTTTAGCTTTAAGTTAGCCTCTAAAGCTAAAAGCTCTAAAGAAAGTAGCTAAGCTAATATTTAGGCTAGTTAAGCTTAATATCTATTATAACTATTTAGCATTTAAGTATTCCTCTAATAATAAGCTTTTATAAGGTTAAATAGTAGCGTTAATAGCGCTAGCTACACTAATAGAGTTTTTAATAGCTAAAAAGGTATATTATAATAGCTATATAAGAGGTAAGGGATTAGAGGTACTATTATTTATAGCTTTAAGAAGGCTTTAAAAGTATATAAGAAGCTAAGATAATAAGATATATTACTATAAAGCTAGAAATATATATAGAGTAGTATAGTTAATAAATATAATAGTCCTAATAGCCTTTTTACTAAAAAGCTAAAAACTAAGCTTATTAAGATCTATTAATTTCTATAGTAAAAGTTAACTTATAAAAAGTTATATAACTTCAAACTAATTAATTTAATTAGTTTAAAAAGTAAGGTATAGCTTAGATAGCTGAGGGATATAGCCTAAATAGTAAAACTCTTATAATAAGCTAAATTAACTATCTTTCTCTAGCTACTTCTATCTTTACGCTATATTTAATCTATACTTATCTTTCTCTCCTCTACTATCTAAACATCTAAGCTAAAATAATATCTTTTACTTTATAATCTAGTCTTAATAACCTTACTACTATTAGTTATATTATTACTATATTTATATTAGCAGTCTAGTTAACCTATATAAGTAGGTATTATAGTTTACTCTATACTTATTTTTATAGTACTAAAACCTAATAGTAGCACTTTAACTTATACTAAATTTTAATAAAGTAAATAAATAAATCTTAGTATAACTAGTTATTAATATTTAGCTTAACTTATCTTTAGTAGAAGAAGGTAAATAGGTAAATAGTAAAGTAGTAAAATATACTAGTAAGAGTATTATTTATAACGCTATTATTTATAAGAATATTATTTATAATATTATAAAGGTGTTATCTATAATATAGAATACTAATAGTACTTATAGTAGCTAGAGCTTAGTAATAGCTTAAACTTATACTTAAAGGTGTAAACTTAATAATATAACTCTTTATATAGCTAAAAAGGTTCTTATAGCTATAGATAAGAACTTAACTATTTAAATAAAGCCTTAAGCTTATAAACTAAGTAAAGCTATATTAAACGACTTAATTTATAAGACTAAAGTTAATAAAATTAAAAGCTCTAAGTATAGTAACCTTCTTTATACTAATAAGAAAATTCTACTTAAATTTACTCTAAATTACCTACTTAAGATAGCTAATAAGGATAATATAATAGAGTTATATAGCTTTAAGGTTAATATAGAGATAGTTAAAGCTATTAATAGTAATTCTAATATATATAACTACTTTATAGACTTCTTTAAGATAGCTAAAGTAGCCTAAGGGCTTCTTAGTAAGTTAGGAAGGGTAAATCTAATAGTAAGAGTATAGCTAATAGTAGTAGGGCTCTTTATTAAAACTATATAGTAAGGTAGAAGATGTTATCTATTATAGTATAGACGTCTAAATAGCAGAGGAGATAATAGAAGATAGGCGTAGATTAAATATAACGTAGAGAAAGAGGTAGCTAGAGGAAGATAGTTAACTTAGCTTATTATAATAGTTAAAGTTAGAAGAGTATAGAGGTGAAGAAAATATCTAAGTAGTTATATAACCTAAAGGTTATTAGTAGAGGGTGAGGGGACTAGTCTAGCTTTTGCAGTTAATACTAGTTAAATTTCATAATATAAGGCTAGTAGCCCTTATTACTATATTTACCTTTCTTAACTTACTAATTACTAAGGTTAGGAAACTAGTTACTTAGTATTTAGTTAGACTAGTTAGTTAACTAGTTTAGTTAGACTTAAGTCACTTAATTTTACTAACTTAACTTAACTAGCTTAGTCTTAGTTAACTAGCTAGGTAACTAGTTAGGACTAGTTAAGTTATATATAAGTTAACTAAATTAATATTTTATTAATTAACTAGCTAGCTATAATAAGTTAAAATAATATTATATATACTAACTATTAATATATATATATAATTAGTATTAGTTATAAAGTTTTATATATTAAGTTTATAGTTATAACGCAGCACCCCTATAAAAAGACTATAGCAAAATTCACCCTATATATAGGCATAATTCTAGAAATACTATATAGGCACCTTAACCTATACCCTCTACTAATTAAGGAAAACAGTATAGAAACCTTATACGTTCCTATTAGTAAATAAACCCTCTAAACGTCACTATATAAAGTTAAACGCACACCTTAGCTAAATAGACTAATAGAATAGTAATAGCGCTAGCTATATAGCGTAAAGCTAGTAGCATTATATATAGTAAGGCTAATTATATTAGGGCTAAAGGGGTTACTAAAGCTCTTATAGCTTAGTAATACTACTATAAGAGAGATAACTCCTTAACTAAAGAGGTTATAATACTACTATATAAGAGATAACTCCTTAACTAAAGAGGTTATTAGAAGAGGTTCTTATAGCTAGAAGTATAAAAACTCTACTATATATAGGGCCTTATACTTATCCCTCTTCTTCTTCCTCTTCCTTATCCTTAAACCTATATTAATAACCTATAACCTATAATAAATCCTTTACTATATCTATACTATAAGAGATATATAAGAATGCTAATCCCTTATAAAGTATACTTTTTTATGAGGGAATAGCTAAAGGTATTACTATATAGAATAATATCTATATACTAAATAAAGCCCTTAAATTTAGTAATTACTCTATTACTAATTAGTAGTATATTATTAGAGTAGCTATAGCTAGAACTTTTATAAATACCTCTAGAGAGGACCCTCTATATACTATAATTAAGGTAATAGATAATAGCTCTATATACCTCTATATAGAGGCTATATATATTTCTAGTTATCTTAAGGAGTAGCCCTTCTTTATATAAGCCCTCTATAATACTAAGGTAGAGGTAGCTTAAGCTTAAGCCTAGTAGGGCTTAAATATTAGTAAGTGCTCTTTATACTAAATAGAGAGAGCGTTACTAATAATAGTATAGCTATAAAGGTGTTAGCTAGCCTAATTGAATAAGAAGACTATAATAATAGTAATAACTTACTTCTAAAGAAGCTACTATAGTGGATAGTAAAGCAGTAATAAGGATAGTATTAGTAGTATAAGTAATATATAAGAGAGAGGATAGGTTAATAGTTTAGTAGTTAGTAATTAAGTAATTAAGTAATTATAAACTATATTATTACTAAAGTGAAGTTAAAGATAGTGAAGTTATTTAGTGTAACGTGTATATATAAGTGCAGCTAAGGTTAGGAGAGGTAGTTAGAGACTTAGGAGGTTATTAGGGATTATATAATTAAAAGTTATATATATTATTAGGAGGCGTAGAGTTAGGAGGTCTATCGCTCTAAGTAGGTAAAAATTATAGTGAACATCTAGAGGCTAAAAGTTTTATATATAAATATTAATTATAAATATATTTTAATATATAGAGTTAATAACTAGTCTAATTTAATTAGACTAGTTATTAACTATTTATTAATAGCTTTAACTATCTCTATATTAATCTTAAAGCTATATAACTCTATTATATTACTTATATTAGTTATTTTAAATAAGTACTTCTAAGTAGATTTAAAAAGAGTTTTCTTATTAGTAAAGAGAAAGTTACTATATTTAGAGCTTTTAACTTTATTAATATTAGTTTTATAGATTAAGTTATTTAATTTAGCTTTATTTAGTTTATATATAGTTATAATAAAAAGGGAAGATATTATAGTTATTATATATATAAGAAGATATAAGGAATAAGTTTAAAACTTTCTTTCAAAGTAGTAGTTAAGTTCTTATATTATAGCTATAAGAACCCTTTTAGCTATATAAAGAGTTATCCTATTAAGTTTATACTTTTAAATATAAGTGAAAGCTATTATTAAGCTTTAGCTATATTATAGATAACGCTTTTATAATATTATAAATAAAGCTCTTATAAATAATAGTATTATAAATAACGCTCTTATTAGTATATTTTACTACTCTACTACTACTTATTTACCCTCTTCTACTAGAGATAAGTTAAGCTAAGCGTTAATAACTAATTATACTAAAATTTATTTATTTACTTTATTAAAATTAAGTATAAGTAAAAGTGCTACTATTAGGTTTTAATATAATAATAAAAAAGTATAGATTAAACTAAAATACCTATTTATATAGGTTAATTAGACTATTAATATAATATAATATTAAGACTGTTTAGTTATAAATAAATAACTTATAGATAGATTAGAGTAAAAGTCAAGTTTAATAAGATTATAATAGTTTAGTTTTTAAGTAGTTCTATTAGAATTAAGGTTTCAATAAATCTATATAATAAGAAATAGTAGAATGATATATATATTACTTTAAAGTAAAAGATACTATATTATAACTATTAATAATAATAGATTTTATATAAAAGAATAATCTATTTCTACCTATTTAGATAAATATAAACCTTATAAAAAACTCTTAAGAAATAAATTAGAAACTAATTTATTTAAATATATTAGTTTTAACTATAAAATTCCCCTTAAAGAAGGAAAGCAACTATAATATAATAAAGTCTATAGACTTAATCTAATAGAACTTAAAGCTTTAGATAAGTATTTCTAAGAAAACTTTGAAAAAGGATATATTAAATCTTTAATATTACTAATAAGAAACTTAATCTAATTTATATTTAAGAAAAGTAGAAAACTATATTTATATATAACTTATTATATACTTAATAAGATAATAAGAAAAATTATTATATACTACTTCTTATTTATAAAGTAAAATAACTTCTCTATAAAGCTAATTAGTTTATAGCTTTTAACTTTAAAAAAGCTTATAACTTTATTAGAATAAAGTAAAAAGAAGAAGAGAAGACTACTTCTAGAATATAAATAATATATTTTAAATATCTTATAATACCTTTTAGTCTTATTAATATACTAATAATATTTTAGAATATAATTAGGTTTCTATACTATTTTCCTTAATTAGTAGAAGGTATAAGTTAAAGTACTTATATAGTGTTTTTAGCATTATCCTTATATATAAGGTGAATTTTACTATAGTCTTTTTATAGGGGGGCTATATTATAACTATAAACTTAATAAGTAATAGATATATATATTCAAAGAGTTATAAAACTAAAATATATTTATAATTCTATATAATCTTTTATTATAAAAGATAATAATCTTTTATAATAGGAGTTATACTTTAATAAAAACTAGGAATAGTTTTATTAAAGATTATCTCTTTTTAGATAAATAATCCCTTTAAAACTAAAAAATAGGAATAAAAGTTCTTAAAAGATATTCTTTAAATTCTTAATATAGGCTTTTATTAATACTAAGTTCTATAGTATAATTAAATTTAAAATCCTCTTAACTTAATAGGTTTAAATTAAGAATTAAGTGAAAATATATAATATAATTAAGTATTTTATTATCTACTTAGGAATTAAAACTCTTAAGCTTATAAATTATAAAAGTATATATAATAAAGGTAATATTTATTAAGAGTAGGGGTAGTATATCATATATAAAAAGGAGAAAACTTTTATTTTATTAATTATTATAAGAAGATTTCTTAAATTTAATAATTACTATTAATAACTAAGATAATTAGTTATTACTAATATCAAAGGAATAATAGTAATAATAGTAGTAGTAGTAATAATAGAAAGTAGGTGATAATAATAAGTAGTAGTAGTTAAACAAATAAAACTATTAAATTTCTTATTTTTTTAAAATCTATTCTAAATAGAAAAATCTATTATATATATAATATATTCTTTCTTTATAAGCCTTTACTTAGTTAGGTAATTACTTAATTAAGTAATTACTATAATAGGTAATTAACTATAAAAACGTTTTTATAAAGTTAATTTTAATAGCTTAAGTTTATAATTATAATATAGCCTCTCTATAAAAAGACTATAATATAATCTACTTTATATATAAGTATAATTCTAGATATATTAAAAAAGCACTTTAATTTATACTTTTTATAAATTAAAGAAAATAGTATAGAGACGTTATATATTCTTACTAATAAGTAAACCCTTATATAAAGTTAAATATATACCTTAGCTAAATAAACTAATAGAATAGTAATAGCGTTAGCTATATAATATAAAGCTAGTAGTAGTAGCGTTATATATAATAAGGCTAATTATATTAAAACTAAATAAGTTATTAAAGCTCTTATAGCTTAGCTAATAATAGCTTTATTATACTTTCTAATAAGGTAAATACTATTATAAGAGAGATAACTTATTAACTAAAGAGTTTATAATATTATTATATAAAAGATAACTTCTTTACTAAAGAGGTTACTAGAAGAGGTTATTATAGCGAGAAGTATAAAGGCTTTATTCCTATATATAAAGCTTTATATTTATCTTTCTTTTTCTTCCTCTTTTTTATTTTTAAACCTATATTAATAACTTATTCTTATAAATTATAATAAGTTCTAATATATTATAATATTTATACTATAAAGGATATATAAAAATATTCTTATTTTATAAAGTATACCTTTATATAAGTAAATAGCTAAAAGTATTACTATATAGAATAATATTTATATAATAAATAAAGCTTTTAAATTTAGTAAATACTCTTTTACTAATTAGTAATATATTATTAAAGTAACTATAATTAAAGTCTTTTTTAAATACTTTTAAAAAGATCCTCTTTAATACTATAATTAAAGTAATAAATAATAGTTTTATATACTTCTATATAGAAGCTATATATATTTCTATTTATCTTAAAGAGAAGCTTTTTCTTATGTAAATCCTTTATAATACTAAAGTAGAAGTAGCTTAAGTTTAAGTTTAAGTTTATAGTTATAATATAGCCCCCTTATAAAAAGACTATAGCAAAATTTACTCTATATATAGGTATAATTTTAGAAACACTATATAGGTACTTTAACCTATACTCTCTACTAATTAAAGAAAACAGTATAAAAACCCTATATATTCCTATTAGTAGGTAAACCCTCTAAATATTACTATATAAAGTTAAATGCATACTTTAGCTGAATAAACTAATAGAATAGTAATAGCGTTAGCTATATAGTATAAGGCTAGTAGTGCTATATATAGTAAGGTTAATTATATTAAGGCTAAAGGGGTTATTAAAGCTCTTATAGCTTAGCGATAGCTTTACTAAACCTTTTAGTAAGGTACTATAAATACTACTAAATAGAGATAACTTCTTAACTAAAGAGGTTATTATAAGAGGTTCTTATAGCTAGAAGTATAAAAAGCTTTATAACTATATATAAAGCTTTATACCCTTCCTTCTTCCTCTTCCTTACTAACCTATAATAAATCCTAAAGTATCTTTATAATATTAGCACCTAACCTTATAAATAGATACCTTAAGCCTAGCGCACTTATTAATATAAATAACGTATAAAAGCTTACTATAGAGTTTAATATTAATTAGATTAATAAAACCTACTCTTTCTTTATATAATCTAATATATATAGAGAGTATATAGTTAGAATAATATTTAAGAGAGCTTTTATTAATACCTCTATAGGGGACCTTAAGATATATAACTTAATTAATAGTAAGTATATAAACTTAGCTATAGAGGTAGATAGAGTACTTATATACTTTATAGAGTAGCCTTTCTTTAAATAGGCCCTCTATAATACTAAGGTAGAGGTAGCCCTCTAAGGCTTATTAGTAAGTACCCCTTATGCTAATTATATAGAGAGAGTGTTACTAATAATAGTATAGCTAATAGTAGATAGTGAAGTAGTAATAGGGATAGTGTTTAATAGTAGTGTAAGTAATATATAAGAGAGAGGATAGGTTAATAGTTTAGTAGTCTATAGTAATTAAGTAATTAAGTAATTATAAACTATATTATTACTAAAGTAAAGTTAAAGATAGTAAAGTTATATATATATATAAGTGCAGCTAAGGTTAGGAGAGTTATAATTATATGACTGAAAGCTGTGTGTATTATTAGGAGGTGTAGAGTTAGGAGGTCTGTTGCTCTAAGTAGGTAAAAATCACAGTAAACAGCTAGAGGCCTTAAGTTTAAGTTTAATAAAGTTTATTAATAAGTATACTTTATATTAATTAATAGAGAGAGTATTACTAATAATAGTATAGCTTTAAAGATATTAGTTAGTTTAATTAAATAGGAAGACTATAATAATAATAATAACTTAATAATAGATTAGATAGTAGTAATAGAGATAGTATTAGTAGTATAAGTAATATATAAGAGAGAGGATAGCTTAGTAGTTTAGTAGTTAATAATTAAGTAGTTAAGTAATTATAAACTATATTATTAATAAATTAAAGTTAAAGATTATAAGGTTATTAATATATATATATATATATATATATATAAATAAAACTTTTAAATTTCATAAATACTTTTTTACTAATTAGTAGTATATTATTTAACTAATTATAGTTAGAATGTTAATAAATACTTCTAGAAGAGACTTGTTTTATAGTATAAATAAATTAATAGATAATAGTTTTAGATATTTCTATATAGAAGCTATATATATTTCTAGCTATTTTAAGGAGTAGCTTTTTTTTTATATTAACTTTTTATAATATTAAAGTAGAAGTAGCTTAAGTTTAAGCTTAATAGTAATTAGTAAGTATACTTTATACTAACTAATAGAGAGAGTATTCTAATAATAATATAGCTATAAAGGTATTAGCTAGCCTAATTAAGTTAGAAAACTATAATAATAATAATATATATTATATAATAAGTAGTAAAGCTATAGCTTAAATTAAAAGTATTATAATATACCTCTTAAGATATTATAAATAGCTAAAAACTTATCCCTTACTATTATATACTTAAAACCTATTTATAACTATTATATAAAATATATAAAAATAGCTTTTAAAGTAATTAAATAGATAAAATTAGTATTTATAGTTATATTTATAGAATTTAATAATACTAAATAAGGTTACTTAGTTATTAAACTAAGTTATAAATATACTTAGAATTAATATAATTTCTTAATATAGTTAGTATAAGCTATTAAGTATAAGTAGTAGAAGTAAATAAAACCTCTTATACCTTTTAATAATTAAATCTTTCTTCTTAAAACTATATATAATTTATAAAAATAAGTTTTTAAAAATCTTAAATTATTTACTTTTATACTTATATATTATTAGAATAATTGTTAAATTATTTAGTCTAATTATTAAAACCCTTAGTAACTAGTTTATAGATTATAAATTATAATACTTATTAATAAAAGAAAAGCTATTACTTATATATATAAAATATATAAGTATAAAAAAGCTACTATTAATACTACTACTACTATTATTACTATTAATAGCTTCCCTTTTATCTCTAATTATAATAATAATAATAAGGAGTTTATTATACTTCTTAGTCTCTTTATACCTTATCCCCCTTATCCCCCCTATTTTACTATTAAAGAGGTTAAAGATAAAAGTAAGTATAATACTTTATATAAATATTATCTAAAGTAGTTCTAAATATTAAAAGTATTATATTAGTTAAAACTTTATATAGATGTATTTTTTATATTTTAGAAGTACTTTTTAATCTTTTTCTAACTTTAAATATAAAATCTTAATTATTAGAAAGCTAATATCTAATATATTATTATTCTTATTTAAAGTAGTATTACTAGAACTTCTATTTTTATTATTTTTACTCTTATACTTTTAGTTATTTTTACTTTTATACTTACTCTTCTTTTAGCTCTTATTATATTCATTATACTTATTACCCTTCTTATTATATTTATTATCCTTAATATATTTATATTAATTTCTTTCTACTTAATAGTAAATAAGAAGTTTTTTATAGTTTAATTATAGCTAGTAGTCTTTTTATAGTTATTTTAATATAATATTAATAAAGCTAGTTAGATATATTTATTATTATTTTTTATATTTATTAAAGCTAAGTTTTAAATTAAGTTTAAGAAGTTTCTATATATATTTAAAGCTTTAGCTTAATATAATATTTACGTTTGAATATTTTAAGTTTAGTTTTAAGTTTCTATAAACTAAATTAAACTTCTTATCTATAAAGCTAAATATAAACTTTTTAGTTATTATATTAGTTTATTTTTTATTATTCTTATTTTATATCTCTTATAATAAGTATATATATATTTATTAAGTTTAATAGTATATAAAATTACTTTAACTTATTTTTAAAAAGGTTCTTTATAAAACTAGTAATAAGTATAAAGTCTATTAGTAGTCTAGTTAACTTATATAAATAAGTATTATAGTTTACTTTATACTTTTATTTATAATATTGAAACCTAATAGTAGTATTTTAACTTATACTTAATCTTAATAAAGTAAATAAATAAATCTTAGTATAACTAGTTATTAATATTTAGCTTAACTTATCCTTAGTAAAAGAGGGTAAGTGAGTAGGTAGTAGAGTAGTATAATATATTAATAAAAGGGTTATTTATAATATTATTACTTATAAGAGTGTTATTTATTATAAAAGAGTATATAATCGAAGTAAATTATTAGGGGTAGAAATATTATATAGTATAGCAAAAGGGGGAAACTTTTCGTTTTATTAGTTGTTATAATAAAATTCCTAAAAATTAAGAATAACTATTTATAGCTAGTATAAATAGTTATTATTAATATAAAAGAAATAATACTAATAATAGTAATAATAAGTAAAAGGTAGTAATAATAGGTAGTAGTAGTAGTTAAATAGATAAAACTATTGAATTATTTGCTTCCTTAAAATCTATTATATATATAATATATTTTTTCCTTATAAACCTTTACTTAGTTAAGTAATTACTTAATTAAGTAATTACTATAATAGGTAATTAACTATAAAAACCTTACTATAAAGTTAATTATTACAGCTTTACTTAATCTGATTTAGATATTCTAGATCTATAGTATTATTATAGTTATAGTTTATAGATTTATTATATATTATTAGTTTCTATTATTTTAGTTTTAAATCTCAACTTAATATTAACTTTTATTAATAATAACTATATTATTAACTTTAGGGAATTATTATTCCATTAATATATACTTTTCATAGTAACTAACTTAATATATAGTTTTTATTCGTTTTAGATAATTATCGGAATTACTATAATAGGTAATTTATATAATTATACTTTTTATTCTAATTAGATAAAGTTATAGTTACTTTATTCCTTTTAGTTATATTAATATATAATTAATAGTTATAAGGATAGTTATTTAATTATTAAGTATAGTTTCACTAGTTATACTAGTATTAGTAATTTTAGCCCTATATCTTTCTTATAGCGCTAGTTATATTTAGTTTTACTTAAATTCTCCTTTAGGGGGTATTTAGTTAGGACTTAGTAGTTTTAGAGCCCCCTAGAAGTTAAGTGATATTTATTTTACTTAAATTCTCCTTAATATTATTAAAAATTAGTAGGGTTATATAGGCCTAAATATATAATAAATTGCCTATATTGCGTAGTATTTAGGCCTTTAGTTAGGCCATTAGTAATATTTTTATTAGACTTAGTATAGGTTAATAATACCTTTTTATTCATAATATTCTAACGAATAAAGTGATAGGTTATATCTATATACTTTGTTCTTTTGTGAAATTCTAGATTTTCAGCTAAATATTAAGCTAATTAGGAATCTATAATTATATTAGGAATAGTTAGGTTATAATTAAACCTTAATAAATTATTAATACTAATAAGAATATTATTAGTAATTTTAGCCCTATATTATTTTTATAGCGCTAGTTATATTTAGTTTTACTTAAATTCTCCTTTAGGGGGTACTTAGTTAAGACTTAGTAGTTTTAGATTTATAATATAGCTAGAGCTTAGTAATAAGTTAAACTTATACTTAAAAGTATAAACGTAATAATATAACTCTTTACTATTATAACTAAAAAGGCTTTTATAACTATAATATAAAAACTTAACTACTACTTTAAATAAAACTTTTAGTTTATTCTTTATATCCTTATATATATATAATAACTATAATATCTTTCCTTTTTATTACACCTATATATAAGCTAAATAAAGCTACTTTAAATAACTTAATTTATAAGACTAAAGTAAATAAAATTAAGGGCTCTTAGTATAGTAACCTTCTATATACTAATAAAAAGACTCTATTTAAATTCACTTAGAAATACCTACTTAAGATAGCTAATAAGTGTGATATATTAGAGTTATATAACCTTAAAATTAATATAGATATAGTTAAAGCTATTAATAATAATCCTAACGCCTATAAATACCTTATAAGCTTCCTTAAGATAGCCAAAGTAGCTTAAGCGCTTATAAGTAAGTTAAAAAGGGTAAATCTAATAGTAAGAGTATAGCTAATAGCAATAGGGCTCTTCCTACGTTAGGATTATATAATAGGGTAGAAGATATTATAATAGCATAATAGTATAGAGGCTTTAGGGCCCTTACACTTAATAGAGCTTATAGCGTATATATCTAAATAGTAGCGGAGATAACTAACAGAAGATAGGCGTAAATTAAATATAGCGTAGAGATAGAGGCAGCTAGAGGAAGACAGTTAACTTAGCTTGTTATAATGTTTAAAGTCTTAAAGGACTAACAGAGGAGCGTAGAGGCGAAGAGTTATATAACCTAAAGGTCGTTAGTAGAGGGTGAGGGGACTAGTTTAGCTTTTGCAGTTAATACTAGTTAAATCTCATAATATAAGGCTAGCAGCCTATAAGTTTATAAATATACTATAGTTCTTATTAAAACTAATAAAGTATTAAACTTATTAATTTTTAACTAATAGGTAGGTATAGTTAATATACTTATTAATAGGTTATTAATTATTAAACTCTTTATATAGGCGCTCTAAAGTATTATTAAAGTTATTAATAGTATTATTATAGATAATAAACTATTAAAACTTTATAAAGCTATTATAAATATACTTAACTTCTATATTAATAAGCTAATAAGAAGTAAATATTTTATTAATATAAGCTACTTTATTAAAAGTAGTAATAATAAAGTTATAGAGTATAGTAACTATAATAGCTTAATCTTTTTTCTTAATATTAGTTACTTACTCTATATAATACTTATCCTTCTTAATATTAAACTTATTAACAAGGACCTTTTTATTACCTTACTACTTATATTTAACGTTTAAGTTAATATTAATATTAATATAGAAGATATAAAGCTAGAGATAAATACTTAAGTAGATATTCTTAATAGTATTATATAAAGCTTCTTTATAGTTAGTAATAATAATAAAAAGTATATAAATATTAACTTCTTAATAAATATATTTAAAAGACTTAATAAGCTAGTTATAACTTTTATAGCGTTTAATTAATATAAAGATAAAGCTAGTATTATATAGTAAACTAATATCTATAGTACTAATAACTTAGAAAAAGGATATCTTAAAGTAGTTAGTTTTATATATATTATTAAAGCTAAAACCTTCTAAAAACCTCTTCTATATATATTTATATTATAGATAGGTTTAGAAGAAAGCTTCTATCTAATTAAGGTTATTAGTACTCTATAAAACTCTATAGTTAAAGCTATATTACTATACTTAATAAAATAAAGCTTAAATAGTAGTTTTATTACTAAAAACTTATAATTAGAGCTTCTAGTAAGCGTTATTTATATCTTTCTAAGTAAATAATAACTCTATAGTAATATCTTAAATAATAGTATTTACCTTATAAAACTTAATAGTTTTCTATTTAGAGAAACTAGTAATAAGCTTATATTAAGTATTAAATAGTTAGTAATAAGTAGGATAAATAACTAGGTTTAAAATAAGCTATAGTTATACTTCTTATAGTTTTTTTAAAACTTCTAAATTTACTTATAGTTATTAGCTTTTATAATATTAATAATACCTTACTAAGTATAGCTAAGCTTAGAAGTAATAGTTTTATATAAGCTAATACTTTTAGTTTAGTATATAGTATTATAGTTATAATAGAAGGACTACTATATTAATACTCTATCTTTATTTTTATTAGAACTTTATTTATAAATAATTGCAAAATTATAGGTATATATATAGATATTTAGATAGTCCTAAAGCTACTAAATAGTATTAGCTTAAATACTACCCTCTAGAAGGTTAGAATATTATTATAGTTATTATAATAATTTAATATAGTTATTATAATAGTAATAGTAGTAATAGTAATATTAGTAACTTAAGAAAAAATTTAAGTAATATATAATATTAAAGTTAATATATAGTAAGCGTTAACTAATCTAATTAATCTAATTAGTTAAAAAAGTAAGGTATTACTTAGCTAGCTAAAACCTACTGCTTAAATAGTAAAACTCTTTATTTAAACTTAGCTTTTACTAAGAGTTTAAGCTAAATAAAGATTAAAAGTCTTTATTAACTATTTTTATAAGTTAGTTTTAAATTTCTTAAAATTTATAAAAGTTTATTAACTAAAGATCTCTTTTATATTTAACTTAAATCTCTTAAATATAAAGATATAACTTATAGTTATTAAAAAGTATTAAGTTTTAAATTAATAACTTTACTAAATATTTAAGCTTAAAAGTAGAAAAGTAAATAAAACCTTTTTAAACTACTAGTTCTTTATATTTTAATAATAATAATACTCTAAGTATTTATAAATATATTAAATATAATTTTTTTATAAAAGTAGTATTTTTAAAGAAATTCTTATATTACTCTTTACAAAAGTCTAAAATATTTAAAATATTTAAGTTAATATATTTCTAAACTCCTATAAGAATATAATTTAACATAAAAGAAATAATCTAGCTATTTTAGTTTTCTTAGGTTTTAAAAAGTATTTAGAACTTAAAAGTTAGTTTTTTATAAAAATAACTATTTTAGTAGTTAGTTAGTTAAAAAATATTTTTTAAAATAAAAAAAGACTTTTACTTAGTTTTATAAGTACTTATAATATATTAGTAAAAATAAGAATAAAATTTAATAAACTAAGTTTATAACTATTATATAAGTAAAAGTTAAAAAAGACTAAAAAGCTAAATAAAAGTATATCTTTTCTAAAAAGATATTATATTCTTAATATATTTTATATCTTAAGAGTATTAAGCTTAGAAAGCTTTTATAACCTACTCCTTAGTAAGTACTTATTAAAGCTTCTTTATAAAGCGTATAATATATTACTAAATACCTTATTATACTTAGTTTACTTAGAAACTATTAAACTAAATAACTATATTATAAATAACTTTTAAATATATAAAATAACTTAATTTAAGATATTATTTAGAAAATAAAGCTTTAAGATCTTACTTAATAAAAGCTAATCTTTATAAAGAAATCTCTTAGTCTATTAATATAGAAAGGTTACTAATAGCTAAAAAAATAAATTTCTTTATTTTTTATCTATACTTAAATTATTAGAAAAGTATAAGTATCTATAGCTATATTATAATACTAAAGGTTATTTAATTCCTTATAAAGAGATATAATTTAACGCTATATAAAGTAGCTTATAGGCCGCTAGCCTTATATTATGAAATTTAACTAGTATTAACTGCAAAAGCTAGACTAGTCCTCTCACTCTCTACTAATAACCTTTAGGTTATATAACTATAGTTCAGACTTAGATATCTTCTTCACCTCTACGCTCCTCTAACTTTAACTATTATAATAAGCTAAGTTAACTATCTCCTTTTAGCTACCTCTATCTTTATTAGTCTCCTCTATTTCTTACTCCTCTAAGCTATACTTACCCTTCACGCTATATTTAATCTACACCTATTTTCCTTTCCTCTACTATTTAGACGTCTACGCTATAATAGATAATATCTTTTACCTTACTATATAGTCTTAATAGCCTTATTATTATTAGTTATACTCTTAATATTAGATTTACTCTTTCTAACTTATTAATATTCTACTTAAGCTACTTTAGCTATCTTAAAAAAGCTTATAAAGTAATTATAAGTATTAAGATTATTATTAATAACCTTAATTATTTCTATATTAATCTTAAGACTATATAACTCTATTATATTGCTCTTATTAGCTATTTTAAATAAATACTTCTAAGTAAATTTAAAGAGAGTTTTCTTTTTAGTAAAGAGAAAATTACTATATTTAAAGCCCTTAACTTTATTAATATTAGTTTTATAAATTAAGTTATTTATTATAGCTTTATTTAGTTTATATATAGTTATAATAAAGGGGAAAGATATTATAGTTATTATATATATAAGAGGATATAAAGAATAAGCTTAAAACTTTATTTAAATAGTTAAGGTTTTATACTATAGCTATAAGAACCTTTTTAGCTATAGTAATAAAAAGTTATATTATTAAGTTTATACTTTTAAGTATAAGTTTAAGTTATTATTAAACTTTAGTTATATTATAGTGCTGAGAGCCAGCAGTTAGAGGAGACCGAAGAGTTTTTGAAAGGCGTGTATTGCTCAGGAGGAAGTTGCCCTCCTGAGCGTCCTTAAATCATAAGCTCGCGAGGCCCGTGCTAGTCACGTGACCCGCTCCCTCGGTGAGGCTCACCGAGGGGGCCGCGCAAGGCAGAGGACGTATCGCGAGATAAATCGTCACATATAGATAATACCTTTATAATATTATAAATAATATACTTATAAATAATAGCGTTATAAATAACGCTCTTATTAGTATATTTTACTACTTTACTACTTATTTACTTACCCTCTTCTACTAGGGATAAGTTAAGCTAAGTATTAATAACTAATTATATTAAGATTTATTTATTTACTTTATTAAGATTAAGTATAAGTTAAAGTACTACTATTAGGTTTTAGTATTATAAAAAAAAGTATAGAGTGAACTATAATACCTACTTATATAGGTTAACTAGACTGCTAATATATAAAGTAGCTTATATTAAGAATAATATAAGTCTTCCTACTTAGTAACTTATATAAGGTAGCACTTACCTTATAAATAGGGGAGCATATATCCTCTTACTTAGTACTTTAGCTATAATACTTAATTTTATTAGTAAGTCTTATGCTAGCCTATAGGGTCGCTAGGGGCGAGTAATAGTGTTATATAGTGTAGTGAAAGCCTTCCCTCGCAAAGTGAATCCTATAGAGGATGTCAGGGTTGAAGTCCCCGTTATGATGAACGCAGAGATCCAGGTACCAAACGGCATTCGTCCCGGATCTCAGCACACACACACACCACATTTGAGAAGTACCTCCCACAGGTACCTCAACCTTGTGTTTTCGGCGTTAAGGTCATGAGGGCTACCTTAGGTAAGCCGCCAATGCCCGCTAATGCTCACCCACCTCCAACAGTAAGGTACCTCACAGTACTTCTGCCCTGTGCTGCCACCCTTGTCCTGAGTGTTCCCCACGCTGAGAGCCGACCGCCCCGCGTTCGGCAGCGTGTGATGGCTGGCTGCTGGTTGTTCAATTGGACGTTGGCGCCGAGCGCCGCCCCCAAGTCACCTGACCTGACCCGACAGATTCGGCCGAGTGCACGGATGTAGTAGTTTTCGACCTGCATCAGGCCGTTACATAAGCACAACAAGTATGGGCCAAGTCATCCTCTAACCACCCAACCACCCACCCAACCACCGTTCTCGGCTCCTACTGTTCGTTTTGCCCAGAACCTGCGATACATTCCGTCGGCTCAATTTGCGCAACGGCGCCCCTTGACTGTCTGTATCATCAGCGCAAGCCTGCGGTATCTACATTCAGGCGACTCCGCAAACTCCGTCCCGTCTCAGTGTTCCCCAACTGGGACAATGCGCTGGCCGTGACGACAAGATTCACGTATCCCATGGCTTGAGAGCTTCCCATGCGAAATGGACCGTATGGCTGGAACTGAACGAAGTCGTCTAGTCCCATGTCTACATCGCCAGGCGTCACGGCGGTCGCTTCCATGTTCTTTATGTAGTCGAGGTACCTCGCCCCGACGGTTGCTACGATTAGCCAATACTCGTCCTGGTCCAGAGACAACATCATCCGACGCACTGGCTTCTCTTCAGGTCTACATCCAGCCGGCGGCGCCGAAACATCAGTCATCACCATCTACATAAGATCGACACACGCGTGGGGAACTGATGCATGCACAGATGTGGACAGAGCCACATCATCTTCGCCGCGTGTTTGTCAAGGCTGAGGAGGCCTCTTTGTTGACATGGATAAGGAGGGATCAGGAGAGGAAGTAGATCAAGACACGTGGACTTACGGTTTGTCGGCCTGGTCGCTGCAGTATTCCTGGTAAAGAATAGCCGCCATCTCGGCCGTCTCCTCACGGTAAATATGCAATGCTTTCGCTGACCTATCTCTGCGGAACGGTTTCAGCTCAAAGTGCAAAAATGCCTTTCGGCCGTGGTCTAGGTTGACGTAGGCGGCACCATCGGGGCAGGCCACGAATAGATACGGTCTTCTTCTCCCAGTCCCGGACGATGACGGCGCGGCTGCTTCCCCTTCTGGGACGGGCGGGATTGCGGCCTTGCCGAATCCATACTGTTGCTCTTCCGGCACGATGGACAGGGAGTTTGAAAACCAAATGGAAAGAGCGTGGGAGAGAAGCGTGTCGGCATATGTGACGAAGAAATGGGACGTCTGCACTTCATACTCTGTCCTGCCGAGGCGAACGAGGGGCGCAGGCGCGTCCGAGTCTGCGAGCTCAGGCACTGGAACAGCGTCCACCCTCTCGTTCAGGGGCTCTGCTGGGTCTCCGCCCTCCATCGCTGGCATCGCTGGAACCGGCTGTCCTCGTTGACCTGTTGCGCCTGGCCTGCCACCTCGTGCGGGCTTGGACGGAGTGTCAATATCGGAACTAGTATCGCTCCAAGACATGTTTGCAAGCATGTCTGTGATGAGATCGTCTGCAGTCTGTGGTGGCCGCTGCGACTTGGCTCCGGTCAAGTCCAAACGGGATACCGGCTGCAGCAAGAGGTTTTCTTGAAGCGTGGAATCAAATCCCATCGTTACATTCGGTGTGAAGTTCGGCATTCCCTCACCCGGACCTTGAGACCCGCCGATGGGCTTCAATCGGCGCCACGACGTAAAGGCAGGCCCGAACATGCCCAGGTCGTCCCCCAGCCTGGCCTTGCCCAGCGATGGAGTCACCGGAAACGGGTCTTGGGAAGACGAGTCTTCGGGAAGTCGGCCATGGTTAGACGCTTCCACCGTGGCGAAGAAGTTTTCAAGCCGTGAATGGTTCGCGTCGAGACAGGATGTGGCCAGATCTCTGTCAGTGCGGTTGAAGAAGCCGGCGGTCTCGAGGTCGGCTGGAGCAGCTGCGCCCTCCTTCGACGGAAGCCAGACAGCGCGGAGTTGGAGAAAGGCTTTGTGGGGAATCGTGGAACCAGAGAAATGCCCATCAGCTTTGATATCGCCCAGCTTCGCGTTTGCGATGCCCTCTGCCCGGACCTGGCACTGCCAGTCGTAAACGGTGTCCGGGAGTCGCATCGTGGGCTTGTTGTGCCCTGCGTGGTGTTGTCGCCGTGAGTGTGGCCGAGATACGAGGCTCAAGATAGGTAGCCGGCGTTCGTTCTCCCTGTGTGTTGCTGGCGCGATCTTGATCGTGAGGGTTGCGTGGGGACTGAGGGGTTAATGTAATTATCCGTAAATATCAAGTCAGCGACAAATTGTTCAGACATTGGATCGCCAGCCTAGAACCCTCCATCGTATTACATAATCCCAGTCTGGGCAGACGCAACGCTGCTAACTAACACCGAAAGAGCTGAACATGGTGCATGTCTCAGAGCAAACGTCGGTCGCCTTGCCTGCAATTAGCTGACCAAAGTACAAAGGCGTAAACGAACATTTCTAAACCTCCATAGGCAATCCTTCAAAACTGGGTATCATGATGTGCTTCCAAACCAAGAATCACAAAGCCTTAACTCCGACCCACCCGCCGCTTCATACCCCGAGTCGTCTCGTGGTCACAGGCGTAACAACTCGCTCGTTCCGAGCAACATAGCGTCTCAAAATCCCAGCAATTGACGTACAACCATCAAAGACCACCAGCCTGATGCGAAACTGCCGAAAGCTCTCAGTCTTGATTTTCTTTCGCGACAAGGCGAGGCGAGCCTGGGGCCGATGATGTCGGGGATGCGGCCTCATCATGTTGGGGCTTGCTGCTGCCGCTGCTGCCCGTGCCGCTTGTGCCAGAAGAATCGCTCGAGCTGGAGACCACCCGATCCTTCGCGTGCTGTTCGAACTGCCAGCGGTGACCAGATTTCCCTTGCTTTTCTACCCGTATGTTGTCGCTTTCGGTCGGAGTGAAGCAGAGCCATGACAGGACATCAAGCCAGCATGCTCTGGCTGCGGCACTTTCGCCAGTCAAGTCCCGGAGAGACTTGTCCAAGCGGTTGACGGCTCGAAGAATGGGTTTGTCGGTATGGGACCAGTCGATGTAGGCTTGACTGATGCGAACGCGGGCTCTCGTAAACGTCGCTACCGTAACCTGGGACCAGAGTCGTGTTAGCTACAATTGGTTGCTGATGAAAGCAAACGGCAGGAAGATGACGTACCGAGGGATCATGGCCGCCACTGCCAGGCTTCCTGAGCAGGTTGAGTCGCCAGTGAAGGAGGACAAGCATGCTGAAGAGCTCGCTGCGCAGGACCTTGTCTCGTGAGTGCTCATCTGGCGGTGTTTGGTCGGCCACAATACAGCCAACGTGATGATGGTCAGTCTCGAGAATAGCTATCATCTCCCACGCGGGCGACTCGTCGGCGCCGATGACCAGAAGGTTCTCCCATGGGCTGTCTGTATCCGGGAATCGGGGCCGGGCGAATGCTTGGGACGGCAGCACATTGGGACCTTCACGACCGCGAGGTAGCTCCCGCGAGAGACATCTAACGGTGTCCCGGAAAGCCTCTGCCCATTCTGTCGCGCTGAACGATGGTGCGCCCTCCGAGGGCCGAACATCGCTCGGGGGCCTGAGGATGTGGTTGATGGTGCTGGGAGCGCCGTTGCTTGGTTTCGGTGCAAGCTTTTCGATTTCAGTATCGAGATACGCGATGTTCAGCGGAGATGAGACCCATGGGGGATGATGGGATGCAGCGTCTGAAGTTGTGGCGGGGGTGCTTGAGGTTGTGTACTGAATGGAATGTCGCTTGAGGAAGGCTTGGGTATCTGTAGGTCTCGTTGCTTTCAAGTCTCGAATTGAGATGCCCACGCGGGCAAGAGTCGGCTCGAAATTGTGCATCGTGGGGGGTGAGCGTGACGATGGGTGAGCCTGTATGCGCATGAACTTGGGTGGTGAGGTTGTTACCAGAAGGATGCACGCTATCTCTCAGGCGTCTTTGTTGACGCCTGTGCCTCTTTGTTGCCATGGTGAACCGCCGCACTGGCCTGTGCACAGCTGTGGCTGGAGGCATGTGACGGGATGACAAAGAGATGGTCACCCACGAACACGAAGGTGCAAAATTATGCAAATTCCACATACACCTGACAACTGAATCTCACCTCCCCTTGCCACCAAGAAATGCCATGCAATTCAGGAAGAGCTGGGTGCGCAAATATTAGTTGATGATGGGATGAGCGCTTGGATTGAATTGTGACAACAAGGTACCTAATCACTATGGCGCCAGGTTCCCGAATGATGCTCTGGCAGGTTGCTGGATTGACAGCTAGAGGATACTTGCCTATTTGCGTGCATCCTAATACTGATGAGGGTACCTGGCCTGTGCACCCGTCCGCCAAGTGATGGCGCTCGAGCCAAGTGGTTTTATGGGTCGACCCACGTGGCCTGGGTGCATTGCCGGACACATGCGGTCCAAGTTAAACCCAAACGCCAGCCCATGTCTGTCACTGCTATGCAACGGAGTCACCAGTACCTTGGTCTTGGAGTGTGTACGAAAAGGGGCGCTCACAGTCGCAGTTGTGCAGCCATTCTAAAGACATCAGTGATGAGATCGGTAGCGTAACCGTGGTACTGTTTGCGCTCGGCCAGCTCAATCATCTCAGGGTCGAAGTAGTCGCCCTAAATGGGCAGCATGTTCCAGCAGTTGAAGCCTGTTGGGTTGGTATGTCTGCTGTGCCTGGGGTGCCACTTGCCGATAATTGCGGTCTGATAGCCCGCTGCGTGCAGGAGCTTGGGAAACGTTACCTGTTGTCCGTTGAGTCGAGTGAAGAGCGTGGTCACACCGTTGACGTGGTTATAGGTTCCGGTGAGGATAGTCGCGCGACTCGGGGCGCAAATCGAATTGGTACAAAAACAGTTCTGCAGCCTCACGCCGCCATTAGCGATGTGGTCGAGGTTTGGTGTCTCATTGATACGGCTGCCGTAACAGTTCATGGCGTGCGCGGCGTGGTCATCGGTCAGGATAAAGAGGATGTTGGGACGGTCCACGGTCACCTCTGAAAGGGGCCCCTGAGAGGTTGAATGTTGTGATGGCGGTTTGAGCTGAGCACTGGCTAGGGCGCTGCAATATTAGTGGAGAGATGACGATTTCTGGCGCCTCAACCGTCACCTCGCTAGCTAAGGTACCTAGGCTTCATGAGGTTGTGTTCGGTCCTTTCTTCCCACAACAACGATACCTGAGACGGCTATTGCGTGTTTAGAGATTACGGCCTAAACTGGTCTTTGCTTTCAGACTGCTTGGATCTCCTTATGGGATGGGCTGAATGTTGTGAATGAGCCCGTCTTGAAGTTGTTGGCGTGCTTTCATGCCCTGAGAAGTCATGGCGGACATTAATTCACGAAGTTTAGGGAAGAATCCTTATTTAGGAGTTGATGATAAACACAGAATGTAGTTAGAGGTCTGTTCTGTACCTCTTCACGCGGATTCTCTCAATAAGCATGAATGTAATAAGTTTTGAGTGGCTGCAGGAGGTAGCACGCCTCGATTTGATTTTCTTGGGAATCTGACCCTGTTACCCTGAAGAACGAGACCTTCACTAGAAGTCTAAGAGCTGCATGATCCCGTATTGGATGCATACCTACACTGCTATTCTGCCGGCGAGGTTGGAGAACACTGTGACCTAGCTAGCTATCTCGATCTTTGTTCCCGGCTTCCGGCTTCCAGCTTCGGGCCTCCCGTGGCATAAGACGAGGCCGAGGGCGAAGGCTCCAAGGCCGGGAGCAATAAGGTCGGGGAGAGGCAATGATAAGTGCGCTTGCACCACTGCAATTATTTACGGAGGCAATTGAACGAGATGCAATTGAGGGCCGCCTCCCCGCCAATTAAACTGGCCAATTCCAGCTCAGCGCCCAAGGCAGCCTCCCATGCTCCTCTCTCATTGCCAATCCTTCACTCGCACATCCTTGTCTTTATTTCTAGCAAACCATTCGTTCTTTTTCTCGTCTACCGTTCCCGACATTCTAGACTCGGTCATGCCATTAGGGTCTTAGGCGGGGTGCAGTGATCAACATCTCGCAGCGCAGCGCAGTCTTCGGCGTTTCAGCGGGCGTTTCTTGGGTATGTAGGTTCGCAGCGTGTGCTCTAACAGGTTCCCTGCATTGGAACTGTGATGTGGCCAGCATACGACGTTGGCAGTAGGTTATAATAGCATCACACAACCCGGCCAGCGGTCACGGCGCCGAGCGAAAGCCATAAGACCGACAGAAACAGCTTGCATCGTGCGCGGGAAAACAACACGGCATCTCTGCATTGAACACCTCATTTATCTTGGATATCGACCCATTCCGTAATAGTCGTCCTCAATGATAATGCTCTTTTGCGCCCTCGTGAAATGCGCCATCAATACACATAAACCCATACCAAAACCCCGAATAATGTTCTCTACTGCCTCGCTACCACTTCACGCTTCTTTATGTACTTGTGGTACATCTCAGTCAGGCGTTGGTCAAGACCCTGAAGACTCTCACACACGTTGCCTGCAGCAGTGGCCCGTCTCTCGGCCGCCTCGAGCTCCTGGGAGATCTGGACAACAGACGTTGCCGTTGCCTTCCCACCAGGACCACTTTTGCATGATTGCCTTTCCGTCGCTTCATCAAGTTTGGCTTGGAGTTGGGCTTGATGGCCGCGGCATGTCTCGTGCAAAGATTTAACAACGCGAAGTGTTGGTGTCAAACTTTGGTGGTAGGCCTCGAGATGAACCATATTCGTGCTCAGGCTGTGCATTATTGCCCGTTGTTGTTGTAGGTAGCTCGCCTGAAGTGCTTCAAACCGGGCGAACTTGTCGTCCCCTTCGGCTGCCCCGGGTTACTGCAGCTGTTGTGGGGGCTCGTCCATTCTGTTGATTGGGATCGGCGTAAAACCAGTTCCCAGTCCGTGATTGTGCCACCGATGCACCCGAGGAGTATTCTGCGCCACAGTTCTGCATGCAACGTACTGGGCGTGTCCATTCTTGCGGCCTTGTAAATAGCCGCGGCGATCAAGTGGATGGCGCTGTTGGCTTGGCTCGTAGGCCCTGGTGGAGAAACCCCTGGGTACAGAACAGGCATTCTCAGTAGAGGGGGGGTTTTAGGCAGGTAACAGCTGATGAAAAGGCTAGTCGGGTTGCGGGAATTTTCCAAGCCGGCGTCGGATGGAAATGGGCCAAATAGCTGCGCGCTGACGACGATGCGTTGCTTGTGCTCGATCCTCCCCATGAGAACAGTGCCTTCGTCTGCTAGATACGGCAGCAGGATAGTCTCACGTTGAAAGACGGTGTCGAGCAGATCAGCGTCCGGTAGATAGTCGTCTTGGTGAAGCTTGGTAAGCTCAGCCGTGGGGACGACGACGACGTCTTTCCATTGCTCGTAAAGGGCAAATAAAATGACGTTGAACACGTCGAGTGACGGGGGCTGATCTCCCTGGTTCTTGACAGAATGTTCTTGTGCTTGAATCGAATGCGTCTCGTCGTGCGCAATGTCCTCTGTGTCCTCTTTGTGTGTATTGACCGGGGCAGGGTCACCAGAAGCTTGTTGTTGGGAGGCAATTTCGTGCTCTTCGCTATCGCAAGTGTCGTCGAAGTCGGTGGGACTAAAGATAGGTTGGTCGTCTTCGAACTCAATGTCCTCGGGCTCGTGATCTCTGCTAAGATGGCCAACGGACGCGTCTCTCTTCTCGAACAAAGAACGGTGTTGGTTCGGTGAAGAACGCGGGGTGTCGAAGATGTCAGAAGGGTCATAGGCCGCGCCGCTTTGGGCCAGCTACCGAGTGGGGGTCCTGGGAGGTTCTTGTTCCGACAAACTCGTACGGCCAACCTCAGGCGTACTTCCTTCCGAAAGGGAAGTTGTTTCTGCAGCTGGACGTCCTGGCGTAGAAGCGTTGTGGGTGGAAGAGCTGGCGTGGGCGGAAGAGCGACTTGTGGTTTGTTCTGGTACGACGGCCCCCTTCCTGAACGACTTTTCGTTGGTAGATGACTGATCAACAACTGCTGTAGTTGCCTTTGGAGGAGAACTGGGAAGTGATTGAAGGACGACCTCGATATTATGGAGGCTGAGACCCAGGCGAAAACGGATAGAGGCCTGCCAAGGCTAAACAACAAGAAATGATGTCGTCTGCAAGGGTTTTGTCGATATCCATTGGTGTAGATGCTGACGGCGTGTTGGGAGTTGTTCAAGTTGGGGCGTGGGGTCGCGGAAGCGTGTAGACCAAGGGACCATGAGGTAGGTAAGGTAGGTAGGTAGGTAGGTAGGTGCCTCCCTTTCCTACCTACCTTGGGTACCTTACCTTAGGCCGGGACTATCTCACACCTGCAGCATCAGGCCTGGCAGCTGTGGCAGGCGCAAGCTCAACAAAGCCGTACTCGCGCAGCCTTTGCTGACGCTCACCGCACCGGGAAGCCGACACTCATGTCTCGAGTGTGCGACGCGCTAGAGATGATGGCGTTGCAACTGAAAGTCGCGCCAGCACCCGCTCGAGTCGACTTCAATGTCTTCCGGAACCCCCTTGGGTCAGGTCAGCATTATGGGGCTTTCCAAGATGCGCCCCTGGAGGACTTACCTCGGGAAGAGGCCCTGTTATCAAAGGTCTTCGCAGAGCGGTGGCACTACACATGGGCCTCGCTTCCGGCCGAGCAGCGGAAGGAAGTGCGGGACGAAATTCACACGCTGGATGGGTTAGGCGTGGTCTTACGGGCAGTTGAAACGCAACATCCATTCCTCCGCGTGCCAGCTCACGGCTCTTCCAATGTGTGAGTCTCTGGGCACTGGAATCAGGTCAGGAATGCTGTATTGTGGAGTGTGTTTGTACTGTATTATACGATTTGAGAGTAGTCTTCACAGACGGCTAGGAGTCCTTTTAAGGCTAGCCTATCTAAACCTGCTTCTCTTCAGCATTTTGAGGAACTCGTGCTTCAGTGGGAAACCAGTCTCGGGCTTCGCAACAGCTACGACGAGCTCGGATTGTTGATATGATTAGAGTTTCCTGGGAGAGGTAAGCGTGTACTAGACTGCACAGCCAGTTGATACGATGTGATTTGAGGATACAGACTGCTGCCGCATGTTCTACAGAGCTCCGAGTGGGACCCATGGCACAACCTGGTCTTAAGGGTTTCCACGATGACTCGTGTGTTGAAAGTCAAGCTAGAGAGGTCTGTTGGACATTTCTTGGGAATGTCTCAAAGATCATGAATGGGCTGGGCCTACTCGATCGGCATACCGACCCTGCTGCTGATGCACAACCTCGTACGTCGCGAGCAAAGTAAACAAAAAGCCGAGGAACACAATACTACAGCACGAAGATTGCCAGGAAGACTACGACATACGTTATCTAGTCCGGGTGTCAGATGGACCTGAGTGCCGAAAACCGTGGAGAGGCAGCGAGAACAATCGTGGGACCCCTTCCGCGATGACGGCGAATTGTGGTTCAAGCTAGCCAGGGACACCTCGAACACCCGACCTGGATTGTCCGCACTGGACACCATCTACTGGGTATTGTAGGGGCCGATCGCTTGACCGCTGCCGCTCACCAATTCCCACTAACCCTGGCTACAACGCGCGTATTGCTCGCCCCAGGTTGCCAGCCTTTGCTGCCGCTTGACCGTGGGGATGCTGCCATACGGTGGGGGGATGCGGGCGAGAGTTGGCCCGGTAATTGGACATTGGGGACGAGAAGCTGGTGTCGGTATGCGGCTCTTGGAGGCGCGTGTCTGGGGCGGTGCGGTACCGAAGGATGTCAACGAGGCCAAGACCAATGGCGACTTGAGCAAGTCTAGATCATGTGCCGTCGCCGGTGTTATGAATCGGAAGCCGCTCGAAGAGGGATTCCACATGGGATGTGGCGTGGCTTGAGTCCAATCGGACGACAGCGGGGCGATATTGAAGGTGAAGTGGGAGACGTCTCGACAGGGCGCAGCAACTCGGCGTCCGAATCAGAAGGCGGGATGGCGACGGTCAGGCCTTAACGCCAGTGCAGAGATCCGGGCATGTTATGTTAACATGATTGAGCAACCGGGTGAAGGTAGCAGTCGTGTTTTTAGGGGGCAGCTGTCCCAGGAGAATGCGATAGGGTCTGTCGACGATGTCTCTGCACGGTGAGAATTACGGGAACAAGGGCGGCTGAGTGGTGCTGAAGGAGGACGACCAGGTCGTCGAAGAGATTCAGCGGTGACTGAGAGATGCGGAGGGAAGAAGCCCGAAAGTCGAGTCGAAGTGGAGGAAGGGGCGAGCCGTCGTCATCAGGAATCGAAGGTGCGGCATAGTCACGAGCTGCAAGACTTGAGTTGAAAGTCAGGATGATGTAGACGGAGGGCCAAGTCAGAAGGGGTGTCGGGGGCGGTTCGACTTGGCTGCAGACTCGAGGCCTAGGCCGATATCGCAGCCACCAGCATCTCTAACGGGATCGTGTCTGCTCCGAAGTCTGTGTCGCAAGCTGATGGTGGACCGAAGGGTAAAGCATTCGGGATGCGGTGTCGGCGTCGCTCTGGAGGGATCTGAGGAGGGCAACGGAGGCGTTCTCAAACGCCGTCATGCTACCCAAACCTCTGCAGAGTGGATGCCAGTCGCGGAGACGCAGCGACGGTGGCAGCCGTCGCGAGCCGGATGGATGCTTCAGGTTTCCGAAAGCGATGATGCGGTGCATGGCTTCTAATGATGTATCGCCATGTCGCAGGCTCGTGGGGGAGCATGTGTCGTCGGTGACGTCGGGTTGTACGGCGGTGATAGCCTCGAGGAGGTCGGCGAGGGGAGTTAGGACCGTAGCTGGGTGGGTGGGCGTTGGCTCAGGCAACGTCCAGCACCTTGAAGCGGGGGTCACCAGTGAACATGCCGCGCAGGCCGTCGCGGACCACGGGGTGGTCGTCGACGATGACCAGGCCGATCATGTAGAAGGCCTGGCGCTGCACGCGCCGCTCGTTTACGGTCAGGTGGGCAGGGTGAATGGCGTCGGTATCCGCGACGCGCGCGGCAAACACCTCGTCGAAATCTGCGAAGGGATGCTCGAGCGCGTAGTCTGCAAACCGTACCCTGACCGCAAGAGACGCACCCGGTGCGACGAGCGCCTGAACGTGCGCCGCGACCTTGCTGCCCTGCGTGGGACTTACCTTATTGGCGTGTCCGCCGACGACAGCCCCGTGAACGCCGTCCTTAACGAAAGATGTCTCGTTAGGAACACCGAACAGGCGCTCATTGCTCGTTTCGTTTTCGGTGAAAAGGAACGGCGCGTCACCCTCTACGGCCCACCAGCTCTCACCCAAGTGCCAGTCTTTCGTGTAGACGCTCCCGCCGGGGGGCGCCTCGAGGCGGGGCCGCTCTTGCTCTTCCCACGACCAGTTGTTGCGGTACCAGAAGCGGCCTTGGCGTACTCGATCACGACGTCGAAGTAGCGGTTCGCCGCGAACGCTTTGGGGCAGCGCGTCATAAAGCTCGAACTCAGGAGCGTCCCGTCCGCGCCGCCGGTTCTCGCTGACGAGCTGCTCGTAAGGATAGGCGACCTGCGGGTACTTGTAGAGCAGCTTCGTTGCTGTGAGTCGGCGTGCCGTTGAGGTAGAAGTGGTACTCCTTGACGTCCTCGTCGTGGTTCCCCTCGGGGCCTGTGAGGCCGAAAAAGCGCTCTTTTAAGACAGCGTCTTGCCCGTTCCACAGCCCGACAGCCAGGCACAGGTTCTGGAAACGGTTGCAAAAGCCGCCCAGATCGTCCTCGTTCCAGCGGGAAGCGCGGCTGCGTGCATGGCCATGCGGAAACGCGTCCCAGGCGTCGCCGTTCTCGCTGCAGTCCTCGCGCATGGTGCCCCACGCCCGCTCCGCGAGGTACGGCACCCAGTGTTTCCAGTCGGCGACGCGCGCTTCAGAGTCAGCGAGGCGTTGGTGTTCGGCTGTCCGTTCGTGGTGAGGCACCCTCGTCCTCTTCCCCAAGCGAGCCATTACGCGAGAAGACCGAGCAGCCTTCTAATCAAAGTTTGACACAGCCCTGGCCTTTGCACCGCGTCTACACTCTGACGTAGAGCGTGTCACCGACCTCGACCTGTGCCCGCTCCAGCTCCGCCTTGAGTCCGGCGAGTAAATCAGCCTTCTCGGGCTCGTCGGTGAGGTTGTCGAGCTCGTAAGGGTCGTTATGCAGGTCGAAGAGTTCCCACTCGGGGTCTTGAAGTTCGTCCAGTGTCCCTGGGTAATACATGGCGCTGCGCCAGTCCGGCGGGGTGCAGCCCTCTAGAATCGGCCTGAACGAGCGTCCCTGAAACGCCTCGGCGATCGGCAGCCCCGCTTAGTCGAGGAAGGTCGGCGCGAAGTCCACGTTGAGGATGATCTCGTCCTAGACTAGACCCGGCCCGAAGTTCTTCGGAAAACGCATCACAAAGGCCATCCGCAGCGACTCCTCGTACATGAAGCATTTGTCAAACCAGCCGTGATCGCCCAAAAAAAGCCCTTTTCGCTGGTGTAGACGACGGGGGTGGTTTCCGTCAACCCTTCGGCGTCTAGGTAGTCGAGCTGCCGCCCCACGTTGTCATCTACCGAGGCGACGCAGCGCAGGTACCAGCGTTTGGTTTTGCTGACGGGCAGCCCCTGCGGCGTCGGATCTTTGAGGTCGCGTCGTCCATGTCCCGGTCAATCCGCAAAGTCGCGGCGGCGGCGGCGGCGCTGGCGCGGCGGCTGTAGTCGTCGTTGAAGGTGTAGGGTTCCGGAATCTCCATGTCGTCGCAGAGGTGCGCGTGTTTCAGGGGCGGTCCGGAAGATGCTGACGTAATGTAGGTCGAAGTATTTTCCAGCCTGCACAGACCTCAGGACCCAATGATTGGTCGGATCTGTGACAGCAGTTTTGCTGTTTCGTGCCGAGGCATACCTAAGGTACAGTTCTCTCATATTCCCTGTGTCATTCTAGTCAGCTTAATCTCATTTCTTTCACAGAGTGGTTTTTTATGTATATCTACATGTTCCTCATGTGATTATTTAGAAATCCTCTGTCTCCTTTTACAGTCGCTCGCTCGAGATAATCCCGCCTCTCGATTATTGGTGTGGATAGACAAGGAATCGAAGTACATCGCTGGGCGAACTTTGGTTGTTTTCCCTTCTGAGCAATTGTTATGTTCCTGGTTATCTAGTGAAAGCTTCAGAATCATGCCCCAAGTATGATGCCTCTTCATTGGGTCTTAAGCAGGAGCGCGGACCATTTCTCTGTGCATTACTTGGGGCTTTTGCTTGCTGTCCAAGTATTGTTACTTGTCGAGCAGCATAGCTCTAGTCAAGATGCAGACCTATTCTTACGCATGGCTTGCATTCATACCATGTCTGCCTGTGAAATCTCGTCTGCGCACTGAATGTCGGACGCTAATTAATTACGTAACCGTTGAATTGCCATCGTTAGAAGTCCGGGAAGTGAGCTCTACGCTAGAGAATTGACGCCAGCTCTGTATCTGGGTTGATGCGAATGTCATCAAAAGTGAGAGATGTCCTTGCTCACCCGCCCGCGGAGCCATCTGGACTCTCTAAACCTATCAAACATCAAAAATCCCTTGATGAAACGGACACTATCGAAATAGGTCTGCATGGAAAAGTTTGCAGACGTTCTAATTCCCGATTTCAACAATCCTCAGCAGCCCCGCATGTGGGAACACCTCTCGAGGAGCGACCATACTCGTCCAGTGGGTGAGCTGACCCAACGCATTATTCGACAAGCGCATCAGTGATGGGGACACCAGAGAATGAAGCCAGGGTGGACTGGAACTTGGAGAGGAAAAGCGAGCTCACAGCGGGATTGAAGTTGTTCCGTGGCACTCTGCGAGCCAGGAGCTGTTTTTGAGGACGGTCAGCGCAGCGTTTTCGAAGCAAAGCCAACCACTAGAGCTACGCTTCCCTCCTCCCCCCGCTTTTAGGCCGGTATCACAGCATTGAGCAACTCAGGAAATGTTGGAGGCAGCTCGAGCCGGCCGCTGAACATACTGCATATTGAACCCCCGCTGTCGCTGTCCCTGCGCAAATGTCCACGTCATTGAAGCTGTCTTTGCAGCTCTCATGACAGTGCTGATATGATGACGTGAAAAGCTCCAGTGCTGCTGTATTCAACTCTCGCCATTGATGTGTGGACAAATAAGTGAGGAGAATAGCGTAAACCTCTAAGAAGCTGCCGACTCAGTTACGTAGTCAGAGACATTTCTGTGGCAAGCTCAACGCATCTCAATAAACATGACTAGTTGAGTATCTGCCTATGTAATAGATTCAATTGTTGAGTAGAGTCCTTCCCAATCAAATACCTCATCCCAAAGCCAACCATACCGGTCACTAGTCCGAGTTAAACTTCGAATGACGGCGTAAGGGGTGTGGTTTTCTTGAGAAACCTGCCTACATAGGCGTCTGACGTATGTTACTGCGTGTCATGTTGGCAAAACGGCCGCAGAGAAGACTTCGCCCAACAACGCTCTGATACGCCTGTCCATGCTCCTTGGGTCAAATGTGTGTTCTCGTTGTCCTCATATCCGGTTCATGAAGGAAGCAATAAGCGAGATAAATAGTGGCAGATGACCTATCGTAGGGAACCTGGCGCAGGCTTGCAAGCTCGACCGGATCCGACTGTCCGAGTGACCGAAAGCCCCGCATCATCATCGCCCTACTCGTCCTAAAACACTATATAGCTCTGCCTCCCGAAGCATTCCAAACGATCTCTCTCCAGTGAATCAAAGGCTCCCGCTTCCATGGAGCCTGCGAACTTACTTATGGGCCCTAAATTATTTCTTCGAGCACAGCCCTCATCTCATGTGAAGCTTGCTTCTTTCTTCCCTTCTAACTTTTTCTTCGCAGTTTGCCGCCTGGAGGCGCACCTTATTGACTGCTGTATGACTCTCACGGAGAAATATTCGAGGGCCAGGATGGCCACGGAGAGAAACCTCTATAGCCACCTATAGGGGTATATGAAGAGAGCGTGAAGCTTGCTTCTCGCCTATCAACTGGCCTGTTGTTGCAAAATCCTTCGCGACTCCAGCTGCAATCGAGGCAACTGCAGATAATGTGGCCCTAGCGTGTTTTGAGCGTCAATCACACAGACATGCCCGGCACATGTCTCCCTCTGCCTTGAGGGACTCTGTAGTCACTGGAAACTCCCTTCTTGCCTGCTCGCCAGACAGATCCCAGGAATTAGTTGTATGGGCACTCTCCCCGTCTCACAGGTCGGATGCTCTGGGATATGCGGACGAACCGAGCACCAAGCCTCGATTGTGGCTTTGATGCAAGACTCTACTGGAGCCTTGAATAGACCAACCCGAGATATTCCAGGCTACTGAGATGAGCATACATGGGGACACCTGGAGAGTCCAGTCTTTCAAAACGAAAACCAATCATCATATGGCACCCGCTGCTTGTCTTCTGGGCCCTGAAGCCGAAAGAGACTTCAATATGATCCGCAAACCCTTTTCTACCTTGGTTCACCTAGCCCTAGAATCTCTCTTGAGGATCACGGCAGACAAACACAGCTTAGAGGCATACAAGTAGACATCAATCGCAGAATCTCTATAAAACCAGGGCTCCAAGTTGTATCGTAGGCATCTTTATGGGAGTCAAAACCACAGTCCCTATGCCGTGCAAGTCAGTGATAATCCCCTTGTTCTCTTCATTCTTTCAGCAGGTGTCATTTCCCTCATCTAGAGGCACTTAATCGAGATGAGGGAAGGCGATATAAGGGCCTTATATCGCCATTATCGTCACCAATTCAATACAGCTTACTGACTTGCACTGAGAAGTGAGACGAAGACAACAAACATAGTCATTATAAAGTTCGCAAATGTCTTTGACTCTTGGCCCCTTTTTGGCGCGGGTAGTGTTATCATGGTAGATAATGATTGATTACTGCGAGCAATTCTGAAACTGTACCAGTAGAACGTTCATGAACTGTTCATTCATCCTGTCACCGCTGGTCTAAAGATATCAACAAGTATTGGCTGATGCAGACAGCTAACCTGTTCCGATCTGTCAAACGCAACATCTGTCTCCTTCGGAAACCAAATACTGTCCCAGGGCCATCTGTGCTCGTCCAGCTGTGTGCGCATTCTCCGTCCCAAGTTCTGACGGCGCTTTATCTGATGTTCTGTTCTGCTGCAGAGTCTTTCTCAGCTTGTCTAGCTGTGTCTCACATACCACGACGCCTCATTTGTCCTCGACTTATCAGGTCCAGGACGCACGACGAAGAATTTCAGTTTCAGCCTCTCCGGCAATGTCTGCTACCTCATCCATGGCGATTCGGAAGTCATAACGTTTCTCACGTGTAGACCGAGGTGTCTGTGGATATCCCAGACTGTGGATAATGTCCCGAAGGTTCCAGGTAGGTTGGGCCTGAGATGACCCAAATATTAGCATCTTACCTTCGCGAGCTTCGTGCCCGCTGGGAATCCTTACCTGGTCGAACGTCTCATCGAACGTTTTGCGATTCTGGTCAAATGGATCACTTGAAAGTACACCTGAATGGTTATTGCTCGACGTTCCCTAAGTAGCCGATTCCGCAGACGAGGTTTGGTTGGGGAAAATTGTTGTCGTGCGACAGCCAGTATGCGAAGACGGTAGCGGTGGTAATACGTTATCATCGTCGTCACTACTCACCAGCGAGTTCTGTGCGTCGCTACTTGCGTTCAGCCCCGGCTGGATAATGCATGTCTGCTAATTGTGTATAGGGCCCCCAGCGGCAGTTCGCATCATCGGTAGGGCCACAAAGGAGGCTGGCAAAACTGACTGGTACTGCTCTCGGGCATTTGCAGCTATCTTCCGAGCATAGCGACGTTTCTTGGATTTGCCCATCAGGATGGGCGGCGGAAGAAATGTTAGACGTGCAGCGCTCCCCGTAAGGCAATCAAGTCAATTATGAGGGTCAAACTTGACTTGATTGCCACATCGCGACACCATACTTGATTGCTTGCAATTAATTGCAAGTAATTGGCAAGTTTCCCTATGTACAGGGGGGGGCCTAGGAGCCTAGAGGGGGGCCTTAGAGGGGGGGCCCTAGAGGGCAGGGCCCGGAAGGGTAGGGCCCGGAAGGGGGGGGCCGAAGGGGAGCCCGGAGCCGGGTTTCCAGGGCTGGGACAGGGCCTTCGGAGCCGGACGTATCAGTCTAGATTAATATTTCCCCAGATTTTCCGCCCCTTCCCGGCCCCTTAAGGCCCCCTAAGCCCCCTCCTCACAGCCCCCTTAAGGCCCCCTAGGCCCTAGACCCCCCCTTATCAAAAGAGTCAAGGCATTCATTCAAGTTTGAAGGTCAAACTTGACTTGATTGCCTGGTGATAGCTTCATAATTGATTGATTGATTGAACTTGACAAGTTTACTTGCCTTACGGGGAGCGCTGTGGACGTGTGAAATGGGAGCCGCACCGGTGCACCTCGAGTGCTCCCAGGACGTCGCTATAAGGAGGCGAGCGATGGCTCTGAAAGAAAAGCGGCCACCGAAAGTACTAGTTGTAGTGGAATGGCTTCGGAACTGATACGATCGTGTGGCCTCAGCAAAGACGACAAATTCTGCCTTTATTGATTGCATGGAATGCTTGGATGGATACGTGTCGTCGACTGAACTGAAGATGGGGGTAGGAGTTGGCTGGAAGCCGTGTATTCCTGCCGAGAAACACTTCAGAAGGTGTACATGGCTGGGCTGATCACTTTGACAACAGGATTTCTTCTTTCTTACTTTCCTAAGTTACTCGCTGACAGCGCATCTATGCAGGTGCTGTTCGGACGCGTCGTCATGAATGCCCGGGAAAAGTGTGACGATAAAGGCTCTCAGAATGTACCATAAACTTGTAGTCACGTGTGCCGGCCAGTGCCAAATTCGAAGCTGGTCAGTCGACGGGCTCTCCGTGGGACTGGTAGAGTCATCTGGGGGATGGAAAGAATGAGAATCCTGAGGGAAATAAAGATAACAACTATTATAGTGGCGTTCTCAATAGAAGTATTGTTGTGTGAGCAATAGTTAGAGGAGACTGAAGAGTTAAATAAAGGTGTGTCTTTTCTAAGAGGATATTATACTCTTAGCACGCCTTATATCTTAAGAGTGTTAGGCCTATATAGCTTATATAACCTACTCCTTAGTAAGCGCTCACTAAGGCTCCCTTATAAAGTATATAGCGTATTACTAAATACCTCGCTATATACCCCCTTAGCTACGCTTATAGCTAATAGGAGCCTTATACTTAGGAGGAATTATTTAAATTAAAATAAATATAGTATTAATATATAGTTACTTATAGTATAGTAAGAAGTACTCCTAAAAGAGTTATAGAGTACTCTTTTATAAAGTTATAAAAGGACTTTTTAACTTATAATATATTATTAATATTATATAAATATATAAACTATACTAACGTTAAGTAAGCTAGTTAAGTAAGCGCTCTCTTAATATAAATAAAAGTAGAGTTTTTTATAAGTTTTCTTATAGAAATTTTCCTTTCTTTATATATCTTAACTTTTATATTTTATAAGTGCTATTTTATTATTACTTATAAGATCTCTCTAATTACCTATATAGTAACTTATTTCTTTTTCTTCTCTTCTACTTTTATCTTCTTATAAGTCTTTTTTCCTTCTCTTAAATCCTTAATCCTTATATTATAATACTATATTTATATAAAAATAAGTTCTAAATATACTAACTACTCTACTACTATAAAGGAGTTATAAGTATACTATAAGGCTAAAAACGCTTAATAGGTTTATTAAGATAATAATATTAATAAGTTTATTAGTAAATAAAATAAAGTACTTATTAAAATCCTATTTTCTTATAAAGAGGATAATTATAAATACTATTAACCTATTTCTAAAGCTATTAGCTAACTATTTTTATAAGTAGAAAATAAATTTAATACTAATAATAAAAACCTTAACTTTAAGGATATCTTAATCTCTTATAAGTTTTCTAATAGTAAAAGCTTCTATTCCTCCTCTTAGTATAACTTCTTAGAGTCTAATATTATTTAAAAGTAAGGTTAGCCTACTTATAAGTTTAGACTTATATATTATCCTTATAAATAAGGCTAGTTTATTTATAAAGGTATTTTTATCTCTTATAAAACTACTACTCCTAAGCCTACTTAAGAGCTTACTTAAGAGCTTACTTAAGAGCTTACTTAAAAGCTTACTACTACTCCTATTTATACTTTAAAGAGGACTAATATTACTAATTATAAGTATAAATAAGCTACTCTTATCTTAAGTGAGGATAAAGAAGAGGATTAAGGTAAGTACTATCTTTTTTATAAAATAATTTTATATTTATATACCTTTTCTTAAGAAAATATTTAATTAAGAGACTTAATCTTAAGTATTACTTATATAACTATAATAAGGGGGATCCTCTTAATAAATAGTATATATAAGGTTTTATAAGTAATACTTACTACTTAAGAGTTCTTTTTTACTTATATAGGATTAATTATTATAATTTCTATAAATATATAAAATATAGTCCTTATAAGTTTATCCTATAAAAGCTCTAAAAATATACTTATAAAGTATATAATACTACTTATTACTAAGCTAATACCTTAAGTAATAAGGCTATTAAAAATACTAATAATATATAAATATTTATAAGCTTCTTTTACTTATTATTCTTACTAACTCCTAAGTAATATTATATAAATTAGATTAAAAGCTAGAAGAATACTCTTAAGTAATATAAGTATAATTAAGGATTTATAAATAAGAGTGAGGATCTAACCTCTTATAAAAAGGTTTATATAGGAAAAGTTATTAGTAAGTAGACTCTTATAAGTATACTTAAAAGTGCTCTTAGTAAAGTTACTTACTTTAGAGAGTTTTCTAATATAAGTATATCTCCTTTTCTTATATTTTATCCTCTTAGTATAACTCCTTCTTACCCTACTATAAGCGCTCTTAGCTATCTATCTACTTTTAGTAGACCTATTTAGAGACCTACTATAAGTATTCTTAGTTTAATCCCCTTTTTACTTCTTATAAGTATTTTTAATACTTAGAATTATATTACTCCTAAAGGTTAGCTTTTCCCTCTAACTTAGAGCGCTCTTTATTATTTACTGAGAAACTATAGCTTAAAGAGTAAGTAGTACTCTTAAGAGGAGAAAGATACTTAAGAGGATAAAATAAATAAACTAAGTGAGGTAATTACTTAGAGCTAAAATAAGTCCTCTATTTACCTTAACTTTTATACTCCTCTTATAAGTAGTTAGTTTATAAGCGTTTTACTTATTTAGACTTCTACTCTTAATATTATAAGTATTTAATACCTTTCTTTCTCTCTTAGTATTTTAAATTATTACTTAGGATACTTTAATAAGGTTTTTAAGAGATATCTATTTAATTATACTTCTACTAATATATATAAGAACACTTAAGAGATTACTTACTATAAGTAAGAGGAGGCTCTAAAGGAGGTTAAAGCTAAAGAGGATAAGGTTTATAAGTATTAAGCTAAAAGTGCTCTTTAGAGATTTAGATTAAATACTCTTTATAATAAGGGTTTAATTAATATAGTTCTTATAGTTTTAAGTATTCTTAGTTTTACTCTTATAAGCACTTTTAGCTTAATACTTATTATTTATATATATAATTTTTAGGGAAATTCTTATATTATCCTTTATATTTAGGCTACTACTACTATAAGTACTCTTAGCTATTTAGCCTCTACTACTATAAGTACTTCTATTTACTTAGCCTCTATTATTATAAATATTTCTAATACTTTTAGTTTCACTATAGCTTTTAGCTTTATTTCCTCTTATATTAGTTATATAAGTATTTATAATAATACTCCTTACTATAGCTTTATTTATAAGAGCGTTATTATTACTTATAATACTTATATATAGTGCGCTTATAAGTATACTAACTATAACTTAATAGCGCTTATAAGAAGCACTTTCTCTAGTTTTAATTAGGCTAAGGAGCTTAAAGAGGTCTTTAATCTCTTAGATATTATATATAATAAACTCTAAATACTTATAGGTTTCTAGTTTTTATAGGTAGTAGTTTTTTATATTTTATAAGTAGCTAGATTAGTTTAGTATTTATATAGAATTTTTAGGTTTTATACCTTTTTCTAGTGCTTTTTAGGTTTTAAGAAGAAAAGCTCTTATAAGCGTTTTTTACTTATAGTTCTATAGATATAATTAGATATCTTATATCCTATAGATTAAGAAGACTTCTAAAGTTTTTAAACTTTACTTATAAGAGGTTTTTTATAAGTCTATCTACTAATATCTTATAAGTTAGTATATAAATAACTTTAAAGCTTTCTTTTTTATACTTTTATTTTAACTATATATTATAGATATCTATATAATATAGATAAGTAGAGATATATTCTCTATTATTTATAATAAGATAGATTATTTGCTAATTATTATAGTAGATCTTCTATATATTACTAAAATTAAGTTTAATTTCTTTAAAGAGCGTTTAAAGAGTAACTATTTCTCTTATAGTCTTATTAAGACTTAAGAGCTTAGCTTCTATAGTTAATATAGTAATAATTACTTATCTTATAGCTTTCTATTAGATTACTCCTCTAAATATTATTATAATATATCTTTATAAGGAGTAGTAAGACTTTAAGTTATTTATAAATAAAATATCTCTAGTAATAAGAAGAACTATTATACTTCTAAGTATATTTCTAAGTTTATTTCTTAAGTTACTAAAGTAAATTATAAAGTAGTAAGTATTAAAAAGGTAGTAAATTATATATCTTACTATATAAAAGTATTCCTTAAAAAGATTTATAAGGAATTATAAGAAGACTAAAAATAAAAAAGCTATATCTATTTATAAAAGGATAGCTATATATAAGATAGAGCTTACTATTTCTTAAAATAACTTTACTTATTAAGAAGTTACTTATCTCTTATTCTTTATAAGCTCTCTTAGTAGGAGTAGTATAGAGAGATATACCTTATTATAGAGATTAAAATAAATAGTAATCTTCTATATATATAAGTTATAAGTGAGGTAGATCTTATAAGCTATATAATCTCTAATAACTTATACTTTAAGGTACTACTTAATAAAGCTTTACTTTTTAACCTTATAAGCCTCTATTATCCTATTAATTACTCTTCTTAAGTGTTATTTATTATCTTTATAAAAGAGTATAAGAATATTATTAATATAGAAGATAATAAAGACCTTATAGTTTAAGCTTTAGAAGAGATATAGGTCCTCTTTTAAAGCTTTAAGTTTTAAGCTTTTAAATATTAAGTAAAACTCTTTATATTATAAAAGTAGTATATTATAAAGCTTATAGAGTACTCTCTTAAGTTTAATATACTTATTATTAAAGTTTCTAATAATATAATCTATAAGGAGTATTACACTTCTAGGGGGAAGTTTATAAGCAACTAGTACTCTATTTTTAAGTATATCTATATTAAGAAAAGCGTTAATAATATTATATTAAAGCACTTTTAGATTAAACTCTACTATAAGCGTTATAATAATTTTAAATATATATACTATGAGGGTTACTATATATATCTCCTCTAGCCTTCCTTTTTAGAGATCCCCTCTTATATAGATCTTTACTTTATATTAATCTAAATAGCTATTCTTATTAAGCTTATAAGTAAATATTTACTTTAGGGGGAGGGGTTTTAAATATATATATCTATAGTCTATTAACTTTTAAGTCCTTTTATAGAGTAACTTTTTAATCTCTTTTTAAGTAGTAATATAGAATAGCGCTTATATATCTTTAGGTAGTTTTTTTAGATTATTTTAGCTTTTTAGGAGAGCTAGAAGTATAGTGTAGTATAGTCTATTTTCCTTTTTAAGAAGAGATTTTAGCTTCTATTTCTATAGATCTATTTTATAAGAGAACTCCTTTTTTAGGAGTTTTTAGGTAGTACTTTATACTACTAAGTATAGGATATTATACTATAAGTCTTTTTTATTTTCTTTTTATTAGAATAGTATAAAAGTAGTAAAGAAGAGATTTTTTATTTACTTTATAGTAATATATAATATAAATAGTATATTAGCTATAAGTATAAAAGCCCTCTTTTAAATAGAGGTAATTTACTAGCTTATATATAACTTTTCCTATATTTTATAAGTATATAAGCGCTTTTATAGTAGCTATAAAGCTTCTTTACTAATATCCTTTAAGTTAGGCTAATCTTAAAGTTAAAGAGAGCTCTCCTTTAAGCTACTAATTAAATTTAAAAAGTTCTATTTTTTAAGTGATTTTATTACTAGTTCTAAGCTAACTTTATCTATAGTTAAATATTTTTTCTTACTTAATATATTTAGTTTCTCTATTATTATAAGAGTAACTATAGGGATACTACTTTTAAGATATCTCTAACTAAGTAAGTTAGGTATATTTTTAAGCGTAAGTAGGGCTTATTAAGCTCTCTTAATTAAGTTTTTATTTCTTATACTTTACTATAATATTTATATAGTAACCTCTTCTCTTAAGATAAAATTATCTTCTATGAGGATATTAAGTCCCTATAGGATTAAGCTAGAGAAGTTAACTACTTTTTTAATAAGGTTTATAGTTACTTTTATTTTTCTAATCTATAAAGCTTCTTTAGAGTTCTCTTTTAAGTAGAATTTACTCTTATTAAATATAATATTATAAGTAATAATTACTCTCTTAAGAGTTAGAATCTATATTTTATAGAGATTATATATATTTAATATATATCTTATAAGATAACTAATATACTTATATAAGGCTACTTTAAACTCTCTCCTCTTTATCCCTCTTTTTCTTTTTCTTTTTAAAGGATATACTCTATAACTATAAGTATATATCCTATTTTAGTGAGGTTAGAGGTTAAGAGATTTTAGAACTTTATAGGCTAGTATTTATAAGTTTATATACTTTTTAAACTATTCCTATTTAATTTTATCTAGTGACTTCTAGTTTATTAAAAAGTATAGGCTTATATTAAATAGGAGAATTCTTATAAGTACTGATTTATCTTATAGCTCTTTTAGTAGATTTATAGCTATTTTTATCTTAATACTTTTAGTAATTACTTCTTTTCTAGCTCTCTTAATCCCTCTTATAAATTCTTTTATATAAAATAGAGGAAGTTTTAGATTAATCCCTTTTTATTTAGCTTATCTTTTATATTTAGTATAGCTAAGGATCCTAATAACTACTTATTTATTATCTTATTATATTTTATATATAAGTACTCCTTTCTACTTAAAAACTTAGTTTTTAAATATTAAGATTATATAAAATACTTTAAAGTGCGTTTTTAAGTATAGATAAAAGCTATAAAGCTTTCTAAAGTATTTATCCTTAATAAGTAGGAGCTATAAAGCTCCTAATAGAGTAACTAAATAGTTAAAGAGATCTTAAAGTATTCTTTAGTATAAGTATAAGCTATAGTTTTCTAAAGGTCCTCTTAAGATTATTTTTTATACGTAAGTTATTATATATTCTTTATATTCTAACTACGTTAAGCTTTTAATCTTCACCTTCTAAGCGTTTTAGACTAAATACTTAAGAGCGTTAGGCTTAAGGTATCCTAAGTAAAAGTACTATAACTAAGCAGAATTACTATATATAGGTTTTAGTTTAAATAATAGTTATAAAGGTTTATTAGATATAGCTATATAGGTGAAGTTAACTTCTCTAGAGTAGCTTATATTAAAGTATAATAAGGAGTAACTTAGAATAGAGAAGTAATTAGAAGAGGGCTTATATTTAAAGAAAAGTACTTTTTTATTATTATAGATAAGCTTATAGAGAGTAAAACTCTTATTATTTCTAAAGTAAAGCTTATTAATACTTCTATAATATTAGATATTAGCTATTTTAAAGTAGTACTTAGAGATTAAGTTAGTATAGAAGCCCTCTATATAAGAAATATTCTTTAGAGTAAGATCTTTTATATTAACTCCTCTAAGCCTATTTAGAGAGTTCTTAAAGACTTTAATGTTTATTCCTCTAATATAAAGAGATTATAAGCTAGCTATAACTTAGTTTAGTTTATTTAGCTTATAGTAATCCTTAAGAAGATTAGGATTATTAATAAAGTAAGTAGATACTTTAATATCTATAATAGTTAAATACTAAAGGGGAGTAAAATTAATAGTATTTATAGAAAAAGCTTTAATTAAGAACCTTTTTTCTTTTTAAAGGGGAGGAAAGTTTAAAATAAACTAGAGGATAGCTATAGTAGTAAATCTATTTAAAGGAATATTTATAGAGGTATACCTCTATCTTTTTAATTTATTTATCTCTTTAGCTATAGCTTATTTATTCTTAATAAAAGCTTTATAGAAAGCTTTATACTTTTTATTAAGAGCTTTATTTTTAATATTACTCTTTTACTACTAAATAAGTTAAGGAGTATATTAGTATAAATATTTCTTTATAAAAGAGAACTCTACTTAGGTATATTCTATAAGAGATTAAATATATTAAGCTATAAAGTTTATATTTATATAATTAAGGTATAAGTAGTTTTAAATATTACTTAAGGAGTTTTAAAACTTAGAGTATATCTTAGTATTACTTAAGTTTTACTATAAGTTAGATCTTCCCCTAAGTATTATAAAGTAGCTGTTTAAATAGTTCTTTTTCTATTAGATTTATAGATTTATAACCTTTTTAAATAGGGTTCCTATCTCTTTAAAAGAGGGAGTTTTCTAACTATTCTCTTTAAGAACTATATAGTCTTAGAGGTATTAAGTAGCTTAATTAGGAGTAAGCTAAACTTTAATTACTTAAAAGAAGCTTCTCACTATAAGTGTTCTTTATACTTCTAAAATACTATAGTTTAATCCCTTATTAAAAACTATAAGCTAAAGAGTATAGAAGTCTTTAGGATTAATTAATAAATAAGATACTTTCTTAAGTATAGTAAGATATTCTTTTCTTATAGTAGTAATAATTACTAATTCTCTTTTTATAAAGTATTCCTTTAAAATATAGATTACTATTTAGAGAGTATAATAAGGGGAGTTATTATTTACTATAGGGCTTATAGTAGCTTAAGCTTTATTATAAGTTATAACTATCCCCTAAGATATTCTAGAAGCTTAAGATATTCTAAGAGTAGTTATAAGAGTATTTCTAAGTGTAGTTCTAAGAGTATTTCTTTAAACCTCTTATTTAAACTTAGCTTTTATTAAGAGTTTAAGCTAAATAAGATCTAAAAGTTTTTTATTAGTTATCTTTATAACTTAGTTTTAGATTTTTTAGTATTTATAAAAGTTTATTACTTAAATATCTCTTTTATATTTAGTTTAAATCTCTTATATATAGAGATATAGCTTATAGTAATTAAAGAGTATTAGATCTTTAATTAAAAGCTTTATAAAGTATTTAGGCTTAAAAGTAGAAGGGGTAAATAAAGTCCTCTTAAGCCTCTAATTCTCTATAGTTTAATAATAATAGTGTTCTAAATATTTATAAGTGCGTTAAATATAATCCTCTTTTATAAAAGTAGAAACTTTAAAAGTATTCTTATATTAATCCTTAAAGAGGTTTAGAGCGTTTAAAGCGTTTAGGTTAATATATTTCTAAACTCTTATAAGAATATAGTTAAACTTAAGAGAGATAATCTAGCTATCTTAATCCTCTTAAGTCTTTAAGAGGCGTTTAGAACTTATAAGTTAGTTTTTAATAAGAGTAAATATCTTAATAGTTAGTTAGTTATAATTAGTTTAAAAAGAGAAAAGAGAGAGTCTTACTTACTTTTATAAATAGTTATAATATATTAGTAAAAGTAGGAGTAAAATTTAATAAGCTAAGCTTATAACTATTATATAAGTAATAGTTAGAGGAGACTAAAGAGTTAAATAAAGGTGTGTCTTTTCTAAGAGGATATTACGCTCTTAGCACGCCTTATATCCTAAGAGCGTTAGGTTTATGCAGCTTATATAACCCACTCCTTAGTGAGCGCTTACTAAGGCTCCCTCATAAGGCGTATAGTATATTACTAGATGCTTCGCTATAAGTATTATGTTCATCTCACGTAGAATATCTCTGAGGATAGGATTACAAGAGTAACACTAACACATCCCCACACTAACTTACACTGAGGGCTAGAAAAAGCTCTAGTATCTACAATATAGTGAGAATAATTATTAATAGTTAATTCTAATAATATCTCTAGCCTTTACAGCTGTATTATAGGTTTATCTATGCAAACCTAGCGGCTTACTCACTATTCTAAAATTAAGACTATAGAGTGCTAAGAGTCGATAACTTACGTTCCTCACGTTAGTAATCATACTAACTCTGCGTCTATATTATCCCATGCTGTCAGTCTTAAACCTTCGTTTACTACTAGTTCTATTAGCAGCAGTCAAGCAGAAGCAGATAACAGCAGCATTAAAAAGAAGTCTTATTAGCCTCCTATTAATTAAGCAACCCAGAATCAGTTCGAAATACTCATCAAAATGATTTCTTATCTTAGAAGATGTTGTTAGCCACAACGAATCTATATGCATCTGGGGTCTGAGTCCGCCCCCAGGCAAAAGATCAATCACAAATTCAGAATCACCATCATAACTCATAATAACATCTTCGTTAGTGCTAGAAGACGGTACGATGCCCTAAGAGACGGCATATCGTCCCTGAAAGAGGCACAGAGGGTCTAAACTGCTAATCTACCCGTTTCAATACTTTTACCAGCAACCACTCTCTGATACTCTTGCAACCGCCGTATCCCATATAGCTAAGAGAACCTGCCTTCTCAAAGGTCTACTCCCCAAATTTCATCCACTTAACCCTTATTCCATCACACTAAAGTACCCTGCCTACCTGCTCTTAACGGCTGTTCTCGGCATCACCTCTCAGCTAGCGTCACTGAAAGCACATAGAGCCCCGAGCCTTTGAGTGTGTCGAAAGAGGATCATTTGTTCGAAATATGTGTTCATGTCAAATGCGTCAAGTAAGATCGAGCATACGTTTGTTTCGGCACTCCAAAACCTGACGAATAGTCTCTGTTTATTGATGGATTCTTTCATCTTGACGGATGTCATTAGCTTCGGGTTGCGGTACCTGGGACACGCAAATGTCCTTTCCAAATTCTTGACAACTCGCACTAATGATCAATAACCATACATCGGGCCTTGATTTTAACCCACAGTATGGCGCGAACTGTTTGTATGCGAACGAATAGGTCCTGTCTAGTCAATCGAATGCTGATTCAACCTCTCACGCTCATCGCCCCGGGCATTCGGGGATTCAGGTACACATGATTACATATCAGCATCATCAGCATGTTGACCAACTGACGACATATTCGGCCATCTGTCTCTACGTGTTGAATCCTGTTCAATATCCTACAGGTCACGGCCACGATATGCCATTTCTTCTCAATGTAGATCGGGGTCCTCCGACTTTGTGGACCCAATCAAGTCGAGTTGACATCGTGTTTCCAGCCGGTGATATTTGGCATTCTGTTTGAATATATTTCAATAGCAATGACTAGTAAGCTGAGTCAGAATATCCCAGAATATGCACTGTATTACTCATTAAGATAACATAGAAAAATTAGATGCTTCTCCGCAAACGACGCCCATCAGTTTCGTTTGATAGTGAAGTCAAAGTAAACTTCTAGCTGTGCTTTCTATGAAATATCACTGTCGAAACAATGTCCATTCGTTCACAGCGAATGATGGTTGGAATCCATGTGCCGGACTCCTCATTCCCTTCCGAAAATGGACACTGTCCCTTACTTCCACTTTAACTTACGTGCGTCCGTCGCGCATCTTGTACCGACGGGTGGTTGGGTACTAGCAATAGATTGCAACGGGTAACTAATATTTGCGAGTCTATGGTGCATTGTTTCAAACGACATACAGGTCCCAGCGCAAGAAAAGACTCTGCCAGGATTGAGCGTGGTAGTCATTTCATTAGGCTGTTCAAAGGTTCTAATGCATAGTGATTGTGACGCCCCTGCGGTAGTGAAGTTCCGTATTTTGATCCGCACTTTCACTTGATGGATGTGTATCCTTCCAGGGCCAGCAGAGATAATGGGAGCCTGCGGTAGCTCCCGAGTGACATCAGCGAGTGGCCAGACGAGTCTCTAGACGGGTTGCCAAATGGAGCTCTTCAGAGAATGCAATACTTCCAATGTCCCGACTCACTGAAAATTGATACAGAAGTAAGAAGACTGACGACGAGAATGGCCTGTTTCCCCCCCTCTCCTCACGCAAAGGCCGACGATGAAATACGCATTGGGAATCTGAGTGAGAGCACATCTTTGCTTTACTTCTTGCTAATATAGCTCAAGTAACTACACGCTTCCGGTGGATGGCTCTGTTTTTAGGTCGCAGCCGGGGCGTCACCAGACATGCGTCTCTTCTTGTTCGGCCGGCGAGCTTCAACTGACACCAGAACATCGTCTTCCATCTCGCCCGATACCTCTACAGTCGTCGTTCTTCCGACGTGGTCAAGACAAACCTCCTGGGACTCTTTCTGACTGCCGAACTCGCGTTTGTTCACGATCTCCGAAATGGGACAGACCGTCTGACTCAACTCGATGGCCAATGATGGCGCGCACCTCGGATAGAGGGGACGTAGCTGAAGTGCGTCCGGACGACAAGACTCTGTCGGATTCTTGATGGAAGCATGCCATTGGAGATGCTGGACGGGATTGGTATGGCACAAGTTGGCAGAAGCCCATGGGCCGACATTTGACATCCACCTCGGGCACCAAGACATGGACAAAGAGGGGACCACATCTGACGCGAGAGCATCCTTCATCCTTGGTCGACTGCATAGTCAGCCAAGGTGGCGGCGTCGTTAGACCGGGTGCCGTGACGATTATGTATTTCCCGTCGTCCTGGCCTTCCTGGCCGTGGTTGTCGTGCAACGACATTATCGCGGGTGTTGTTGTCGCAGCCGTCAGGGGCTCTTGTATCGCATCTCGATCCTCGCGATGGCGGGATCCATGGCGCCTGTGGGCTCGTCTGCATCGTTGCGACCTGTGTCGCTCGTAGTCGGTCGGTTTCGGTTTCGTCGATTGCGACTCTCGGTGAGATGCAGGTGGGCTTGAGGTATGATGATTGTTGAGTGATGGGCATCTTTGAATGCAGCTGGTGGCAATACGAACGGTTCATCGCGGGTACTTTGTGTTTAGCGTGCATCCGCATGGTTCCCAATGTACATGATCCGTGCACCGAGCTGGAACTGCGCAGCTGTTGGCACTGCTATCCAGGCCTCTGCCACTCCCGCCACTGCCGCCACAAAGCATGGGAGAAGACATTCGGCAGCGACAGAAACCCGACCGGAATCCGCAGAATGAGCTCGTTGAACAGTGTGTAGAGGGTTTGCGAAGACTTGTTCCGGTAGATTCAGTCCTTCCTCAACATTGGGAGCGCTGCTGTGTCTGTTACAACCTGCATTACGTCAGCAGTTATGTGGGGTGGCTGAATCTCCCACGACCCTGGCCCAAGCGCTTGGGTGCTTACCTAAGGTACCATTCTATTGGTTAGATATGTGGGGTTTGTGCGGAATCACAGTGGGCGTCGCAGGTGGCAGCAGACAGTGGTCTTCAAGTTGAGGGGAAGCCAACGATGACACCTTTCGAGGGGGTGACAGCGGAAACAAATTAACAGCGTTGCATTCACATTTTCCGTGGCCGTACTTTGCTGACCTTGACGTAAGCCTTGGAAGCAATCGTCTGCAGCAGGAGAGGTCCCGGCAGGGGGAGTTCGGAGACTCGGCCGAGAGGTGGGACCGACCCGGGCCGATGTGGAGTGACCCGTGCCAGGACCGGAGGTGCAACTTGTAGCTATATTTAGTACTCCCAAGTCGTCATTAAAAGACAGAAATGTGTCCCTACTCAGACATCTCCGTCCGTTGTCGTCCTTCTTCTCGCCGGAACCCTCAGAGAGTGGAGGGTTAGGCCTAGGTTTGGGACAATTCCACCAAGTCGTCTACAACGGGAACATACCAGAGTATCCAGCAAGCTGCACACCCGCACCCGCACCCGCACTCGCGCTCGCGCTCGCGCTCGTCACGCGTCCTGGCCGGACCGGTATCACCATGACCCGAACCACACGTGAGCCATGGCGTTCCGAGCTGCCACCAATCCTTACGGGGTACCCCGACCTTCAGCAGTGAAGCCCAATGCATCATACCGTCGACAGCACGATTCCATGCCAAGGAAAATTTCGAGCTCGCCATCGAGGGCGCAACATCCGACCCCAGCGTTTCGAGCAAGACCCCTAGGGTGTAAGATGTGTCGTTCAGCGCTTCCCCAGCCTGCGCAAGCCGCGACCCCGCCTTAGTTGCTTTTGGCTTCATGACGGCCACTGCATCTCCCCCTGCTCGTACCACTCGCGCCAGCGCCCGCGAAGCGTGCACAGCGAGTAATGCCTTGTCACCCTTGATAGCCGCGGCCGTCCAGTTGACGTTTATGAAGACAGGCTCCGCGTTGCGGGAGAGGAGAGGCCATGTCCAAGCCGACTTCTTGAGCTGTAGTGGAGGTTGTGCGTCGGCATCTGGTTGGATGTTGTGTTCATCTGCTAGAGTTACTAGTCGATCAACTTCCTCCTGCATATTTTCCAGATGAGTGAGGACTGCCTCCACAATACTATAACCCTTCCGTAAGCTCCGTGGAAGGAGACCTTGCTCGATGCTAGGGTCGAGAAACTGGGACACGGTGCTCAGGATACGCCTGCTTGTGTTGGTGCTGTCACTGGTGTCTTCGTATGATTGCTCACCCCTCAGTGCAGAAGCAAGATTCTGGAGCCAGTGGAATCTTGTAATGCTCATGGAGCCGCTTCGGAACCGTGATGCCAGTAGCCATGCGTGACGCAGGTCGCCCGTGGCCTCATGCGCCCAGCCGCAAACTCGGTTCATATACTCTATAGCTTCTATATCTGGGGCTTGCTCGGATATAAGAAGGCAGAAGTTGGAGATTTCTTTATGCAGCAAGTCTATCAGGTCGAGGGTTTGCGTGTCGGGGAAGTCATTGTCGTCGTCGGAGGCTGCGACAGGCACAAGGGCCTCGTCGTAGAGGCGAAGGATATTAGTGACGTTTTCTTGGAGTGGAATTGGGGAAGATAAGACAGGGGGTGGTTCGCTGGGACCACCACTTCTTCCAACGGCAGCGAGGAGAAGAATGCAGACGGCCACGGTGTAAACTATGAGAAAGAGAGCGAAACAGAACAAGGAAGCAGCACGCACGCTGCCGCTGCCGCGTCGAGGCGGACGGGCGAAGTTGACAACGGTATTGCTATCGATAGCCGTGTATGGTGTGATGGGTAAGGATGCGTATATTGCCGGGGGTATCAACGTGCATGATACGAAGCCTTGAGAACCGAAGACGGCGTGAAGTGTTGCGTCTTGCGGGACGAAATCGGCGTCGAAGTACAGCGAGATTGTCTGTGTTGTATTACTTGTAGATGTTGCTGGAACCGCGGGCGACGATGGCAAGGGGGGAAAGCCGAGTGAGAAGGTGAGGCGATTGAACCACGGCGACGGCGCTGCTCTGGCTCCGGGGTGTTCCGAGCTATCGTCATCGTGCTCCGGATCGGGGGACAAGGCCGGAGAAGGGGACGGAGTTGTGAAAGACGGAGATGGAGATGGAGAAAGGGAGTCCCTGGTCTTGCGTCCTGGGTTCGACATGGCTTTCTGGGTAGCGACAGGACGATTGGAACTCTACAATTTCTCTGGACTCGACGAACCAAATGGTATATGAGAGGAAAAGGGGTAGTGGGAAGCGCAAACAAACGCCGTCCGGGGGCTACGCAGGGGCAGACGGGCAAGATTATTGTCATGCTAATACATTCATTCATCTGTCCATTCATTGTCCTTGCTACACATGTTCCTCCCGACTGTTCCCTGCCTGTATGGTACTGGTACCTAGGTACACCGTACGGCTTGCACTGTGTCGCCCATTGATGACCCCTGCCAACCCCGTCCCAACACGGCCTACTTATACGTACATCAGACCCCGGCCACCCTCCGCACCCCGGTCCTTTGGTATCCACTTAATACGGATGCATGGTGTCCTCCGCGACCCCACCACACCCGGCCTCCCGGCTGCCAACTGCTTTTCCGACGTGTTTGTTCCCTCCTTTCCAGTGATGACGACCGGGCCAGCCGCCATCCCTTTCCGAAAGAAAAACAAACATGCCGAAAAGCTTTGCATGGCTCTGGTGGAGGGGGTTGAGCGGGTGGCTGGCTGTACCGCATGTGCGCACACACAACACATGAGACACGCGGGAGGCACCCACCACCGGGGTCGCATCGCAATTGGGGCAGAACAAGCAGATAATTGCTGTTCACGATCCCCGATACGCCGATCGTGGAATGAGGCAGAACAAGCAGACTAGACACACAAGTGCTGTTCACAATCCCCAAGATACCAAGAAAGAAGAGGCAGAACTAGCGGATAAACACTGTTCACAATCCTCAATACATAGTAGAAAGGCGAGGCAGAACTAGCGGATAAACACTGTTCACAATCCTCAACACATGGTAGAAAGGCGAGGCAGAACTAGCGGGAAAACGCTGTTCACGATCCTCCGTGTGCAGCCTGAACCAGCAAGCACAAGACACATGTGGGAACAGGAGACAGGCAGAATTTTCGTCGCAGCACTGACGACCGGGCCAGCCGCCGTGCGTAAGTGATGCATTCTTCTTCCGGTCTCGTGCTCCGTGGACGTATCTTAGAGTACAGGTGGCCGATTGATTGATGGGTGGAGGGGTGCCGTTGTGGTGATTGATTGAATGGCAGGCCCGCAATGCGAAAATGAGCAGCCATGAAGCCGTGCGCCAGCGAGAATGGAGCCGTGAATCTGGCTGTCAGACGACCCGACAATCTGACGACCGAAACGGGTGTCGCGCCAGCGACCGGACGGAAGCAATCTCACTTCCAGGACACGGCCCCACCGCCTACCGCGCGCCCCGGCCCCTCTCATCTCCCAACCAACGGCTGCCCACACCGAAAGTGGAGAGAAGAGAGAAGCCTAGACGTACAGAGAGACGACGGAATCATGCTGGAAGATGTTGATCTTGTGCGTTCGGAATCGGGTTGACTGAAAGGGCTGATGGACGATGAGATGATCCATGCGTGAGGTAGATGGAAACGACTTGGCGATGGGTGTTTTGGTGGAGCGAGGCCGTTGCAGAGTTTCTGTTGTGACAGAGATCTCAGGAGAGGTTGATCCGTCATGATGATGGTGACAACATTCGCTGTGTCGGTGGAAGGAATCGGTGGGAGTGATGCACAGCTGCGACCGAGATAGTCGGGAGAAGTTGGAATAGAGGCTTGGGCATGGGTCCGATGGCAGGCCGGGAGCCTCGTTCCGGAACGGGCCCGTTATTGTGCTGACAACCAACGGCAAGATTGCAGCCGGGACATGTTGACCGAGGATTGACGTGTTGGCTGAGAAGCCAGATGTGTGTGTGTGTGTGTGTGTGTGTGTAGGTGTGTGTGTGCTGCGTTCATGTTAGCTTGAATGCTTCCAAGCAAGGGTTGGGATGAACTCACTGAACAGCCAGCGCAGCTGAAGTTTGAAATCTTGATCCATCACATGTGCTGTTGAACGGCAGCAGACGGAGATTGTAGTTCGAGCGTGCAATTTGACCAAGAGCAATCATATCACTGCTGCTACGAGACCCGATGAGACGCCAAAAGGGCCACTGGACGGACAAAAGGATCGGAGCGTGAGAGAGGCGCCATGTTGGAGATATAGCGCGGATGCCGTCCCGCCTTGCTCAGCCCGCCCGTTGAATTTTGTCTCTGTCACTTTGACCATGAAGTCGCCTGTCACTTTCACTGTGGAGTCGTCTGCCTCCCGTTTGCCATTCGCCATGATGAGGAACGAGACAGAAATCCACTTTGGGACCAGGAGAGGGGCAGGATGAGGCTCAAGCTGAGAGACATGAAGCTTTGACCTTGACCATTCTGCCCATCTCATCATCATGGTCGCAGCTTAGGGTGGTCGCGCCCCCCCCTTCCGCTGGCATGCACACACACTCCTTGGTCACGATCTCCATGAACCGGTTCACGCACCCATCCATGCAAACGCGCATCTTGGGCGATCTGCGCCCCGTCGATCGTACCTTATCTGCAGAGGTTCGTCCCACCCGCTCAGCATGGCGAGCAGCTGATGCGCGTCCCACCAACACTATGAAACATACATATGTACCCTTCCATCTTTGCCATCTTTTCCATCCCACCGCCTCTGACCTTTCTGTTCTTTCTGTTATTCCTTTAAGCCCAAGCCCACAACCCCGCACTCGTAAGGTACCTTGCGTCTGGCCTCCCACGAACACCAGTTCCGTCACCAGACATGGGCCTCGACGATGCAACCCTCAATCACCTCGCCCAGGCTGGCGCCCTTCTCCGCCAACGCATACCCCTCTCCGACGAGCAGAAGACATGGCTCGAAACAACGCAGCGCGACTACCCCCAGTTCTTTGCCGTCCCCGCCACCTCATCAGTTGCCCACGCCGCCGCCCGCGCCAACCCCTTAATCCCTGTCGACCACCACGCCATCCCGCTCAAAGACGCCTACGCTGAGGAGCTCATGGGGAAGATAGCCGCCGGCCAGCCCCTAACCGACAACGAGAATGGTTGGTATGCTGTTGCAAGCAGCCAACTCGACTCCATCCGCAACTCCGCCACCGCGTCGACGACGTCTGGCCCTGCCGTCAGCCAGCTCTCCCTCCCAGAGGACCAGGGTGCCCTCACGCCTAAGCGCAGGGGCTTGGTTCAGACAGATCTGGAGCGGGAATGGATCAAGGCCAGGGATGAGGTGTCGATCTCGACCACGCCGCCCACGCGGTATCCGCTAACAGCTGCCCTGCAACAGCAGCAACACCAGCACCAACACCAACATCAACACCAACAGCCGCAGCAGCAGCAGCAGCAGCAGCAGCCCATCTCCAACAGACCTTTGCATGAACCTGATTCCTCGCCCGCAGCAGCCCGTAAGAACCGACGCGCCTTCACCAGGCCAGCCGCTGCCCAACAACATACGACCCCGTCTCATTCGCAGCCGCCAGCGCTAACGCCGGTCTCCATACGCCCTCCTCATGCGCCCACTCCGGCCGTTGGACCCACTCAGGTTCCGATCCCTCCTCCTCCTCCTCCTTTCACCACGCCGGCCGTTGGCCCCATGCCGCACGGCGCACCGCTCGCCGGTCTTTCGTCTGGATCCTCCTCGGCCGAGCTGATCCGAGAGTACGAGGAGTACTCGCGCGAACACGCCAAACTCCGACCCCAGGTATTGAGATATGCGCAACTTGAGGGACTGTTGAGGGAGCTGGAGTTCAAGCTGTACAGCGCGATTGGCAAGGACGATGGTGGCGTCTGAGGGGGAGGGGATAGCTGGTCACGCTGGGTTGTCTTACTCTTTCTTGTCTCTTCCCGTTTAGTCGTGTTCGTTCCATGTCCTTCTCAACTTTCCTCTGTCTCAGCTGCGTTTGCATCGAATGAGACATACCCACACTAGTCCCCCAAGCACAGATGTACTTTGCAAAATTTGATTCGTTCCCTTATCTTCTCTTTTCTCTGTCGCTCTGTCTTATTCTCTCGTCCTTTGGACACGTCAGATTGGCCCCGCCGCAGCAAGACACACCTGCAGCATGTTCATGTGCGTTCCCACGATGGCGTCGCTCGCAGCTACTTGATTGCGCATGCCGCCTCCACCTTTGCCTCTCTCGTTTGGAATTTGCCCTCCTCCCATAGGACGCTGTCGCAGCTGGGCTGCTTGTCAAGATATCTCTGTCTTCACCCCGCTCACCGCCACAAGCATGAACTGGGGCCAACTTCCCCTGATATGAGAACTCCATGCCCTGAAACAGAAAAAATGAAGTGAAATTGGCGACCTTCCGTCCTTGCCTTTCCACCGCTACGTACCGTCCACCCTGCTCCAAGCATCGCGCAACACCAACTACCACCATGCCCGAGCTTTGGAATGGCATCACAAAGGAGACGGTAAGTTCATCAACGCCTCTCCATACCACATCGCCCCTTCTCTGACATGCCACAATGCTTCAGACGTTCAACGGCAAGCCCCTCGGCGACCGTATGGGCCGCGTGACCTTCAAGCCCTTCCAGAAGATCCTCATGGTGCGGTACATCGTCCGCTACGGGCTTATCCCAGCGACGGCCAAGTCCGGGGGTAGCCCCGCCGAGCTTTTCGCAGCGATGGGTTCGGTCGGGCCGCTCCATGCGAGGTACATCCACCACAAGATCCTCGATGCGGTTGAGAGACGGGCGCGGCAGTTATGGTACGACCATCGCTACCAGCCGAGCCATGTCGGGACCACGAAGCTGGGTCAGGGTGCTGTCGTGGAAGAGTGGAGGTACGTTCGTGCTGAGACCATGACCAGGCTTGTTCTTTGGGTGCTGACAACGCTGGCCGGATCGTAGGTATCCCGAGTTTATGCAGAAATGGCTGGACGAGGACTGGGATGGCAACCAGGATGTGCCCGACGAGAACGACAGCAACGACGACGCGATCGCCGTCAATGGTGATGGCCAGAAGGAAGACCCCGTCGCGAGAGGTAGCGGCAACATCACGCCCCCGCCAACGCCGTCTCGCAGCCCTCCGCGTCAAGACACCTCTCCGCCGCAAGACCCGTTCCGCGCGCCGCCGCCATTGTCCGTCATACCCCGGCACCCACCCGGTGCGCCTCCGGCAAACTCGGCGCGTTTTCTTGCGGAAGAAATGGACATCGACCCGCCGCTGACGCCGATCCGCAGGACACAACCACCGTTTGTCCTGCCCTGGCAACCCCCTCGCGCAACCCCGGCAAGCCCCCAGCGTCAAGTCCCTCCGCCGCCAACGCCGGTTCGTAGCCCTCCGCGTCAAGCCACTCCTCCGCTGCAAATGCCGATCCGCACACCGCCACCGTTGTTTGTCTTGCCTCATCGCGTCCCACATGCGACTCCAGCAAGTCCCGCACGCCCGCAGCAGCAAAGAATCAGCCTCGGACCCCCGCCTCCCGCAAGACAGCTCTCTGCCCCAAGGCCGGCCGCGCATGAGACCCCGATCCGGCAATCCACCATCTCGGTCTACTACAGTCGTCTCCACCAGCTGCACGTCGCCAGGGGAGCCCTTCACGGCCTTTTCCTGCGCCATTTCCGCGGCGAACCACTCCGGGACGGTATTCAGCGTGCGGTGATGCGGATCGATGAGATGACCGACGAGTTGATTGAGATGCAGTGGATGGTATTGGCAGAGTACGGACGGGCGAGCCTGGCGGCGCGGACTGCGGTGTTGGGTAGAAGGCTGGATGAGTCTGTCAGGCAGGCTGTCTTGCGACTAGATGTTTGGGGTCGTGAGTTGGAGGGGCCGGCTTTGAGCTTGTTTGTTTGAGGGTGTTGGTCGTGGGGCCAGCTGGTGTGGCCCGGGAGGTTCTGGTCGTTATGTTACGGGTCGTTTGGAGTTAGACAAAGGCTTGAAAGAGCATCTAGAACGTACCGTGGTTGACTTGTTTCGCGATGGCCTGCGACACTGTTTCAGGGCCACTGTGGCTCGCCTCGCTGACCATGGTGATGGGTGCGAGCGACTTGGCCTGCGAGCAGGGTTAGACATATAAAAGACGGACGGAATCCATACGAACAAACCCATCTCAGCATCAATTCCGTGGCTTACTTCGTCATGCAGCGATCCAACCATAACTGCAAGCCCAGACACTCGCCGCCGGGCAGCCGGAACAGCAGCACCTCACGCAAGAAGCATGGCCGCGACGGCGAAAAGACGCAGAGAGCGCGGTGGTCCGTCCTCTTTATTGTCCATGTGATTGTTGTTGTTCTCGTCTTAGGCGTCATCTACTGCCGCCGTACCGGCGCTGTTCCGGCGCCGGAACCCCCGAAGCCTTCTCCGGTTCCAGACCCGGAACTCATGAGGATCTGCAACCACCACCACAAGATCTACAACCTACAGCCGCACTACACGGAGAACCTAGACCTGTTCGAGGTGCTCGGGCTAGACGGTAGATCTCCCGTGTTCGGGGCTGGTAAGCGCAACGGCCGTGCGACAGCGCAAGATGATACGCGGGCAGCAGACGTGATTCAGGACGCCATGATGGTACAAGTTGAGCGGAACCTTGATGGGAAACGCGGGAGGGACAGCAACGGCAACAGCAGGGCGGCGGCGGCTCTTCGCAGAATCATAGTGGACACAGGACTACTGCTGCAGAATGCCACAATTCGCAAGCTGTATATTGATGGGTTTATGCCGGTGAAGGAGAAGAGCCGCAATAGGGGATCTGAGAAATGGTTAGGAGCGGTCTGTAACAACTTTTAGGGGAACTGGAGGTAGCGGAGTATTGAGAAATGTCACGGCGCTGGCGCCGTGCCTGCCCGAGAGCGCGTGACCTGTGGTGAGCGCGCTGCGCGCCTATAGAGCCCTTTTCCCTTCTGCATCTCAGTATCAATTGAACCAGGTTATCATTGCTTTAAGGTTATGACGCTATGCATCACGTGGTGGCTGTGAAGATGTCGAGTCCTGCTACAATGCAGCCTACGATGGGTGATGCTATCGCGAGAAATTGGGGTGCAGGATGGAAGACACCGTGGGTGACTTCTCCTCAGGTGCACATATCACCTGCACATTACCTTACTGAATAACACAACCACCTGAATTACCAAGATGAACGAATTACATACAACCCAATGTAAAAATCCAGCAGCCGAAGCTCGTTGCTGACCGTTTACTTACTTTCCTCTTGATAAAAAACCTTTGTTGCAAAAGCGTAGCACTGGCGATACACATCTCCTATCCTCAGCTCCACGGCGCCGATAGCCTGGCGGTTAACTCCCGCAGGCCACTTATTCGCGGCCCTGAGGTCCTCCTCCATTGGCCATCTCTGAATCTGCCCCTCGTCGAGCACCGCCTTAAACGCGTTAAGTAGCTCGATGCGGTCCTTGATCCTCTTACTCTGATCCCGCTCGAGGTTCATACAGACGACCATCGCGTCGTTCCCAGCCGCCTTACCCTGGTCGCCTGCCACCTCGGCGCTCGCGTGATAGACGTCAGCCCAAGCACACACGCTAAGGGATAGCGAACTCATGAGCGCCATGGGCCCGTCTGCCTGTCCGGGGAGCTCAGCAGAGGTGAGGTTACGCTTCCCATCTTCAATGATTCTCTGCCCAGCGAGCATCGTCTCCGCGTAGTGTTGGATGCGCCGCTCCAGCAGGGCAATGGCAGGGTGCTTGGCTAGTCCAAACATGGAGAGCCAGGTGCCTTCGACTTTCGACGCAGGGTAGCTTTTTATGCCGTAGAGCTCGGAGCGCATCTTGGTGAGGAGAGATGAGAGGGCCTCGGTCCAGTCGGAGTCGATCTTGGCCCCAAGGGCCGCGTACTGTTCGTAGAGGGTGACGATGTCCGTCGTGGGAGTGCCGCCGGACAGCCGCTCCACGTCAAGGATGAGCTGTCGCGAGCCGTCTTGGTAGGGGAAGATGAGGCCCTTTTCCGTTGGGAGGGGTCCGGGGACGGGCGCAGTCATGGTCGTGATGGGCGAGGTTGACTGGGGCAAGAGATACGATACGAGCGGCATCTGTTTCCATAAACTTGAGCAGACGGTGGTGGCTAGATAACCGAGGCACATGGCTGTGATCAGGCCAAAGAGCCACGCGTATCTGGGACGGCAAAAGGTACGTAAGGGGGAGGTCAGGCCCTTGAAGAACCCGAGAGCGGCAGTGAGAAAGCCGTCCGAGTTTGAGTCCGGGACGTTGGTACTCTGGTCATCGGCTTCAGCGTGGCTGGTGATGGCTCGTCCCGTTTTGGCAACTTCATCCGTCGCCTGATAGTAGTTGTTTGTCGTGTTGTTGTTGCTGTTGTTGTGGGTGCTCATCGTCCGATACACTTGAATGTGTGTGTTGACCTGCTGGTTGTGAACCTGTCGTGAATCCTGTTGTTGTATCCAAGCCGTCGATGTCTTGCGCTTGTGACCGGCAGCGGCATCGAGGTCCATCACAGCTTCCGACTCGAGCTTCAACTCCGGCTCCGGGTCCGGCTGGACGTTGGAAGTCACAGCGCTGCGAGATGTCTCCAGTTCAGTGTCTGATTTGTGCGTGACTTGCGTGTTCGGTCCACTTTGTGTGCTTGTGCCGTCTCTTGCAGATGTTCCATGATCCCTGTGTGTATTGCTCTGCTTAGGGCCCGGCTACTTAGTGAACTGAACTCATACGCATGATGTCGAATGGAGTAGACCCGTACCTGCTGCTTCCCGTTCATACGCTTCAACATCCTCGCCGCTTGGGCCGGTGTTATGCCGCTGGCATTGTATCTGGGAATGTTGCCCGGGTGACCTGAGGACATGTTGTTTGCGGTTGTGTGGCCTTCGGCTTTGGCTTGGAAAGAGTGCTGCTTCTTGGGAACAAAGCTTAGACGCTGCAGTTTGGGTTCGGTGAAAATAAGAGGTGGCTGCAGTCAATGCCTGACATTTTGCCGCGGCTCTGCGCGATATAAGGAGAACTCAATGACACCGGAGTCTTCTTTTGCGGCTGGTGCAGTGGTGCGTTTGGGATGGATGGGCGGAGGGGCCATTGGCCATGTACTTTGCTAGAGATGGAAAGACAAAGCGCAGAGGGAAGGGATCATCATAGCGTTGATGTGACGCGGGTTCCATATTTCCGTTGCGGAAGCAGACAGCCGTGACTGATTGTTTGTCAACAGGGATACCCTCTTCTCTGGCATGGCCCAAGCCGAGACATTGATTCTGCGAAAAGGCGGTATCTGGTCTCGTCTCCTTTGTTTGCAAAGAAACGGAGCCGGAGCCTGCTTCACTCCGCCACGGTCATATCTCATTTCCAACAGAATTCTTGGCAATGCATCTGACATCCTGGCCAATGACTCTGACTGATTCCAGACGCCTCATCATGATTAACGGGGAATTCGACCTCTTTCACCTGGCCACAGCTTCTGGATGCTTCTCGTCCAACTTGAACAGGCCACCGGCTTTGCATTATCACCCTCTGCTTCCCGTCCACTAGAGGTCCCGGACTTCATCATCTAATCTTCGTGCAACCACATCCAGTATGTCCACCGACATCTTTCGAGACCTCACGTACACTTTAAGCATTTACCCCACCTATCACACTCTATTTTTCTATACTAACAATTATCGCAGTCCATGGAGCAGTTCGACGGCAAGAAACTCAAAGATGATGATCTCGCCGCCTTCCGGGCTAGGCAGTTTGTCCGCTTCCACAAACACCTCCAGTCCCTTACGCAAAACCAGGGCGTTAAGGATATTCTAGCTCTTACTGAACCCCTCGTTGACAAGATGACCTCCTGGGCGGAGTCGAAAAAAGAATACAAAAACGAGACGCCTTTCCCCGGATCGTGGCGCGTTCATGAACCCAGACATTTCAAGGGGCAACTTACATCATACTTTCGAAAGTTTGGGCAGCCTCCAGCCCAGACGGAGGACGATGCCGAGGCTACGCCTGACGCAAAGCAGATTCCCGCGCAGGGGATTCAAGATGACCCCGGTCTAGACAATGTCACCACCGCAATCGAGAGCATCACTATTGATGGCGACGAAAACGGCGTTTCTGCGAGAATGCCAGGCGCGTTTGACGACACCGAAGCAGGTGAAAGGCCTCCGACTCATGGTCAAGCTCATCCCCGGCCACATGGACAAGAAGCCGGACCTCTGGCCCCCGGAAAAAAGACTCCAGCCCCGGAGTCCAAGCCGATCGTCGTGCCGCCGCCACCACCACCACCAGCGCTTCTTCCGGACGAGTACTACGCCTTTGCGCGCGCGCGCTCCTCTCGTGGCCATGCCGAACAACAGCTGGAACGTGTCATGACAGAAAGCAAGAAAGCCACGGACGTGTTATCCGGTGCAACTGAGGAACTAGATGCGCGGAGGGAGCTGGGAGAGGCGGAGCGGCGGGTCAAGACTACGAAGGCAGCTTTCAAGGCTTGGGCGCGCGAGGGACAGCAGAAGCATTGGCAGGAGGATTGATTTTTTGCGAATCAAGTGACCCCTACGGTTCACCGTTAGGAGCCAAGAGGACGGGAGGGATTCGGACGGCTGGATGCATGACAGCAGTGAGCAACTCTCGAAGCGATTGCCTGCCCGGTGAGGTCGCGCAGGGGCGGGCTGAGAGTTAGGTCGCTTTAGGCGCTGCGATCCACTGACAGTCAGCTGAAAATCGGGCGGCTGCAGGCCACGCAACGCCTACAGTGGGCAACAGCCCAGGCGGGCAGGCTCCACTGCCTTCCACTGATGGCCCGCGCTCAGTGCGCACCTCAGGCTAGGTACCTTAAGTACCTTAAGAACGAATACAGCACCCTTCCTCTTCCAACGTGTTTACCACCGCCTGTTTGAATTCTGCAATGAATTTCGGTATCATATTCAATAAATCCCAAGAAGAGAAGTCGTTTGATGGTCAAAAATCCAAATTTAACCCCAGCCAAAGAAAATGGCGACTCGAAACGGTGGCTTCAAGCTGCCCACACATCCCTACACCCTCGCCACAGAAATCAACTGTGCCCTACAGCGACTCCAGCAGCCCCAGGGCCCGTACGTCCACCCCCGCACGATTTCCTTCAAGGATGGGCAGGGCAAGGCTTTCTGGGACAACCTTCCCGACCGAGCAGACCGAGACCTCGTCGGTAATTTCACACGCATCTCGCATCGAGACAGACAGTGCTGGATCGGATTCTTCAGCGTTCCGGAGAGGAACTGGGTCGGCAGCGGCAACGAGTGGGACAAGTTCCTGTGGCACTGCTTCGCGGCCATGGTAGTGCTTGACGAGACCAAGGGTAAACACTTGTTTATCTACGATAACGACACCAGATATGGCACGACTGCAGACCTGAGAGTTAAAACTGTGCTTTGGGGATTGCAGAAGAGTCTCTGGGAAGAGCTCAAGAAGAGATCTGGATCGGTCACGGTATGGTACTCGACTGATACTCGTCACCGAGGCACCAACAAGTGCCTGCAGCACGCTTTGAGACAAGCTCAGAAGTGGTCTCTGGAACCCGACCGAAAGCTGTCGACCAGCGAAGAAAAGCCCGACAGCAGGACCATTGGCTACGTGCAGTTGGATGGATGAGGTTGGACGCCCACCAAGTGTTGAAACCAGGACGGGTAGCGACAAGTCTGTTGGGTTGGCAGCTGATGTTGGCTGTTGGAAAGGAACATGTCATGTTTGAAAGAGAGAAAAACGAACCAGTTGTGAGGAGTTGACAAGGAGTTGACATTGGATAAAAAGGTGCTAGAAAGGTGCAACGTGATGTGACCACAATTAAAGGGTGCGCAAGCCCCATCTACCTATCGTCAGCCTTCCACGCCGTGGGTAGTGTAATCCGGAGAGCACTGCTGGCCAGGCGCATACTGCGTAGAACCACCCACTGTGATTCCGCACAAGCCCCACATATCTAACCTATGGAATGATACCTTAGGTGAGCACCCAAGCGCTCGGGCCAGCGTCGTGCGAAATTCTGCACAAGCCCCATAAATCTAACCACTGCAACTGGAATGAGAAGCAGCAGCGTGCGTCTGCGATATCCCATCACGGCTGAGACTGAATTAGAGACAACGCTTCCTGCAGCTCAGATATCACAATGCGACAGTGACGGCGACGGTGACGGCGACGAAAGATGCTGCTGAGGGAGATTCAGGGCATTCATCTCAGAATCGAGAGAATCTTGGCGTGCACCCGCCGACCAAGGTCGCCGGTCGGGTGTGATTGATTGACCCGGAAGGAGGCTGAGGTGTTTCCTTACCTATATCTTATCGGTTTCTCTTACCTGGTACCTTAAAGTTTGTCCGAGCCGGTGCCGTTCTCGTCTGGTGCTTCCAGTACCAGGTGACAGTCCGATCAGCTTACACGGGTAGGTACCTAACTCAGGTGGCACCCGTCGCAGAAACAGCTGCACCCCATCTCCCCACGTGTGAACGCACCTTGCTGGGAAGGCGTGCAGGTCGAAAAAAACGGCGCCACCCCGACGAAGACGCGGATTCAACAACAGACCCCTACCGCACCCCGGTCGCACCTTCTCGGTCATCGGGCAACCCAGGCCCTGCTCCTCGGATGGACCAGATTCAGAGTGGATGGAATGGTATGGTCCATCTATCTTCTTCCACGTCCGCGAGAGGCACAACGACGTTTCCCCAACAATCCGTAAACACCTTCGATCAGGATGTTCCCAGTCAGACCTGGACGGCTGTCAGCAATGCCTTCGATACCAGTAATACGCATCCCTCCAGTCCCCATTTCGTCGAGGCAGAAACCATTTCATCCACAAAAACACAACTTTAGGTGCTTACTCGAAGTCCAAGAGCATCACAAAGGCCCATTATTGACGTGGAGCTATTGACGGAACATCTGGGGTACGTTCTTGCTGCTACTTTGGACCCTCCTCGTGGCGTGGTGGTTTCGGACTTGACCTCAATTTCAATACCACAACCTCGACAACCACCTCGCCGGCCCAACGTGTGTACATCAACAAACACGTAGCAAGTCTTGTACCGTCAAGACAAAAGACCATTTACAAAAGGGGAGTCTGAGAGCGAGTGAGGCTGCTTGGTGGCTCTTATGGGCGGGCTTGAGTTCTCGACTCTGGGTTCACAGCAAAGGAAAACCGCAAGGTATGGGGTCAGGGACTGCTCTGGGCGCATTGGTGCCGCGGGAGGATCTCTGTTGGTTCTAGGGAGCGCGAGATGGGGTGTGAAGTTGATAGCTTCAAGCAAAATAACGGCCTTGGTCGCGACGAAAGTACCTCAGGGCTTTCTCCTTCTCTGAGTGCTGCTTTGATTCGTTCTATCCATCTGCGATCATCCCTCCGTCCTCGCCCTTCCCTGGGGGCTATCCTTGCGCTTAATCCATTCAGCACCATACCTTACCTCAAGCAAGGGCAATCACCAGCAAAACATCAAATCACCGCGACTGAGAACGCTATCAACAGCGCGCGCGTCGCTACCCACGATACAGCCGCGCTCTTCTCCGCCCTCTCCGCCTCTCGTACCAGCTTCTGCCGCGCGTCCAGGACCAGGTGCTTTTCCAGCACTATCGTGGACGCCTGCGGCCAGCGGCTCCCGGCCCAAACACGGACGACAGCCAACCGTCGACGATAATCTCGACTTTCTAGGTCCCCTTGCCCGATTCTCCCGCCCTCAAACCAGCACAACCGAAACCATCTCGAGCCCCATCGAGACCCTGCGGCAGAAGGTAGAAGAACCAGCTGCAGCTCGCACTTAGGACTGGCCCGAGGCCGTTCCATACTGTCTACGCCGACCAGTCATGAACACCGTCTCAGAGACCGCGACAACCGCTCGAGATCGATGGCGCCCTTCATGAACATGCCGATGGTGTTGTTAAAGACGGTAGGGTCCTCAATCCCCGGCTGGACCTTCCAGGATTATTCCTGGGCCAGGGACATTCTCTCGTGCCGTACGACACCGGGTCCGTCGTCATCGTTGAACGCCTCGGCCTCGCCATCCGACAACGAGTCGACCGAGTCAGTAAAGGGGCGTTCCGGCAGAATTTTCGTTCGTCGCCGTGTTGGGCCTGGTATCGTCGGAGCTGTCCGCGTTGGTGTCCTCTCCTTGGTTCACCCACGGAATGGCGCTCGCCGGCAGTCGTGCGGCGGCGTCATCTGCCAGGTCAGCCACAGACGCATCGCTAAACACCATTAATAGTGGAAGTTCAAGGAGCAGCTGCTTCGAGAACCAGGAGCCAACGGTGCCAGCCCCCAGAGAGTCGACACCTTGGTCTATGAGGGGGACATCCGGGTGGAGGTCCTCCCCATCCGGAATTTGCAAAGTGACACGCAGATTTGCCGATAAATTATCTCAAAGACTCATCAGCTTGATGCGCTCCCAGAAACCAAAACCAACTGGCACAGAGGGAAAGCAACTGTTGGCAGATTCGGGCGCTTACCAAAAACAATCTGTCGAACCTGGCCTAAGTTCATTGCCTGCTGCAGCTGTTCTTTGACGGAACCATTGTCGCCGCCGCCCGCAGTGGCATCTTTGCGCTGCTCGGGAATCTTGAAGTTTCCAACACGAGCATCGTTGAAGAACGTTATGGCGTCCTTGAGAGCAGGGTCAAGTGCGGGGATGCCCGGGGTCACTTGACGTCCGCCATCTCAATCACGGACCTTTCACACTTCTCCTCGTTCTGAAACCTCGTGAGCGCCTGCTTTCCGGACACGACGGCTTCGGCGAACAGCGTGTCAAGCTAGTATTCTTCGACCGAGTCGAACATGAAGCGGATCGCGTTGAAGTCCTCCTCAAGCTCGGCCCTGGTGACGAATCCAACACCATAGACGGCTCCGATGTCGACAGTCGAACACTGGAATTGTTCACAATGGTCAGTTGAGCTCTGCAGATGCCAACGATCAAAAGTAGAATGATGGAAAGAAACCATTATCGGAGCTTTGACTTACCGTCAATCCGTTGGACAACCGTTGTTGAGCCAAAGCCTGCAGGTAGCAATTGGCCGCACTTTAGTTCGCCTGGCCTGGGTTGCCCATGACCGCCACGACGGACGAGAACACGACGAAGAAATCGAGCGGATTGCTGCTGTCCGGGTCGGAAAACCTCTCGTGGAGGATCTGTGCGCCCCGTACGTTGGGCTCCAACACCATGCTCATGGACTGGAGGTTCGTGTTCTCGAGCATGACATCCTGAAGAACCAAAGGCCCAAATGCAGTGCCGGCCGCAGGCGGCAGCTTCAAGTCTTGAAGCTTAGTAAAGCCAGCTTCGACCGACTCTTGATTGGTAACATCCTCAAAAAGAGAGTTTAGATTTGGGTTCAGGAAACGACAATGAGATGTCAAAAGATGGGAAAGGGGGCTTGGTGGACTGCAGCAACATACATGGGCAAAACTGTAACCTTTCCGCCCAAAGCTTCAACGTGGGCAATCCATCTGGGATCAACTCGAGGGTTTATACTGGTGAGCACAACACAATTGGCGCCGTGTAAGACCATCCACCGGGCCAAGGACCGCCCAAGGTCTCCGATGAGGCCAACGAGCTGGTAGGTCTTGTTGTTGACAAACAGGTTGCTTGAATCGACTGGGCGAACCTTTGCCAACGACGGCTTCTCCGCCTTCCAGTCAATTAGAGCGGACAGCTCCAGGCGCTTGTCAGTTAAGCTAGAGAACTGACTCGCAGGGAAGAGTTGGTAAAGTCCGTTGCCATTAGCTCTGCCCGCCGCAGCAACGATCGACTGTTGGACCACGTTTGCTTCTTGAGCTGAGGCTCTGGAAGATGACCAAGCTATGCTGCGGAAGATGTAATTGGAGCCATACTTGTAGTACTTGGGGAAAAGCATATTGGCTAGGCGATGGCCGATATCAACGGCGGGCTGGTTCGTCGACATGTCGAAGAAAGCCGTGAGGTTGGCCGGGCGAATCTATTTCAGCCGGCTATAAGTCTCTTTGTCGTGCAAGGTGATCCACCGAGCGGAACTGGCGGGGGAGAAGGTGCTCTTAAAGCTCGACCATGTCGTGGCGAAGCAGACCTGAAAGCCCCGTCGCTCGGCCTCTTCCAGAAGGATACTGATGCAAAAGCTCGGCAGCTCAAAAACGAGGACCGATGCCGCGGGACCGGAATCTTGGGCTTTACGCTGAACGGCCTCGCCAATGAGTGTTGCCGCCACGGACATCAACAATTCGCCAGGGGCCTTATCGGCCACATTGCTCGGTGCCGCAAAGACGTGGTTTTGCGGAATATGGAATATGGACGCGTTTTGCCCCGAGAGGACCGCCACGGAGGCGCCTCCAAAGTGTTTTCTTGCACGAGATGGACGAATCCAAGATGGCTCACACGTATGGCCTGCGAAAGAGCGTAGCGGACACGTACGGTCGTGGTATCAGCCTTCTGGATGCTCCCGCGCGATTGACCTCAGCATGCCGATGGTGCTGGCCTAGCGCGGGTTGTGAATTCAGGCACTTTCCGTCAGCCACAGCACCTTGCCGGCGAGGAAGAGCAGGTTCTCGACGGCCTCGAACTTGGCCTCGTCCAGGTGAGCGAAGATCTCGTCGTCGATCTCGGACAAAACGACAAAGGTGGACTTAAGCTGCAGGTCCGCCGACGCGAGCTCGTCCAGACCGGTGATAGACTGAACGGATCTGTGCGGAAGGATACCAGCCAACTCCTCTGTGATGCGTCGTGTCTCTGAGAACTTGCCGCCGACGACGACCAATGCTGGGTAGGGGGTCTTGAGGGGGGCAGATAGAGGATTGTACAGCGCGCCGATCCTGGAACCAGCGGCGTACGTGCTGAAAACGGACGTGGGGAACAGGTTGGCATCTCCATCGAGAGTACGGCTCACGATGCCCGAGAACCCAATACGCTTCAGGATGGCATCCCACCGGTCGCACGAGACAAATGGCTCCAAAACCCGGCCGTCGTCAACGCCAGCCCACCAGTCGGTGAACAAGCCGAAGAGAAAGCCGAGTCAGCTATGCTCACGGTGGGTGATCTCAAGTGTCATGGTCTCCCCGAGCTTGGGGATGGCATGGAGGACGTTGGATGCAATGATGAGATCGTACGGGTGCTCCTTGAAGCCTTGTTCTGCGCGGCTCCAACGGATATCGAGAGACTCGAACTGCATGGGCTCTCCCGTGTCGAACTCGGCGAAACTGGGGCGAGCTTGCTGAAAGAAGTCGGTCGAGATGTCGGTGTACGTGTAACTGTTGAGTCCAAGCTGCGGCCTTGACAGAATGTGCTTCGTAGCGCCGCCCGTGCCCGCGCCTACGAGGAATAACAGGTCAGTGACAATGAAATACAGCAAACAATCAGGAAGGCGATCTTAGCGTATTATTTCTTGGACTTACCGATCTCGATAACATCCATGGACTAGAAACGATGAGCGATCTGGCAAACCAGGTCCCGGGCGTACTACAAGGCCGGGCCAGAACCGAGCTTATTGGTGTAGAACTCAGTCAACAAGCCATCGTGGTCCATGAGATCGAACGGGCTCTGGCCCTGGCAGGTGAGCGATAGGACCAAGGAGATTCTGTCGAAATAGGTCAGGACGTATAGTGAGCGCAGACATCAGTCACGCAGCAACAAGTAAGCCCCGATAATGGTCTGGAAGGCAATATCCAACGGCGCCGGGTGCATCAGCAGAGGCTGGCCGCGTCCAGCGTCTTACAACTTGAGGAACGCAAGTGTGCCAGTGGCTTTGGCGTCAGCTCGTCTCATGGTTTTCAGAAAACGGAAGTCTTTGCTGTAATCATACCCCATCAGGTCAATTTCCTTGTAGAAGGAATCGATGTTGACCCTGTTAATTTGAGGGTGCTCTTCCTCGGGCGCCAGCAAGACAGATTCGTCGTCGGCGGCGGGCAAGGATGACTTGTCAGCCACCGCGATGATGATCTCTCCCTTGGCCGAAGTCAGAAGCTCACTCTCCTTGGAGAGACACAAGTCGATGAAGAACTTAAGCGTAATCATACCATCCTGGCCGGGCTCGCCGGTCACACTGGCTGAGAGGTTAAGATCCACCAACCTGTTGTCGTCTTCGAATACCACCGCCTTGCTGATATCCATGTCCACAATCTCAAGAAGCTCCACTTCGTAGTTGTCGTCGTTGGCCACACGCATGGCAGCCTCCATCGCCATAACGATGTAGCCTGCGGCAGGGAAGACGATCTGTCCTTGGAGGGCATGGCCATCCAACCACTCGAGGTCGCGGGGTCTTACAAAGTTCTTCCACTGGAACGTCGATGTGGTGGAGGACAGCTTGCTGAGCAGGAGGTGAGGGTGTTGTCCACGAAGATGCTCTCTTGTAGAGCGTGACTCGGTCCAGTAGCGGCGAGAATGACCTCAGGGGTACAACGGCAGGACCTTTGCCAGGCTTTGGAAAGGTCGCTGAGGCGAGACTTCCTTTGCAAAGCCGGTAGCATCAATGTTCGGGACTCCAAAACGCTCCCAGGGGTATCCGAGACCTCGTGCAAAAGCGACCATGTCATCGGCTCCTCTTTCTAGGCACCCGGTGTACGGCAACTCTTTTCCGTCGAGGGCGTCCTTGACGGCGGCGAGACGAGAACCCTTGAGAGCAGGATGACAGCCGACTTCGATGCCAACTTATAGCCCACGGCAGGTTACGGCAGCCTTCTGGTCGGCATGAGAGAAAAGGACCGGAGACACGAGGTTGCCCTTCCAATAAGCGGCGGTAACATCCTCTGCAGTCATCTCCTTGTTGTGCTGTTGGACGGATGAATACCAAACAAGCCCGGTCTGGGTTGGGTTAGCATCGGCAACGGTGCAACCGCATTCCTCCAGCAGCTGTACGTATGGTGCAAGTGGTAAGCCTTGTCGACCTTCAAAAGCCTTGCGAAGGTGGACTCGTCCTCCAGAACACTCTGCACGTGCTGGATTGCACCCGCATCACCGGAGATGATCACCCTGTCGGGCGAGTTGCTGGCTGCAACACAGACTCGGCCTTCAAAGGCCTCCATTTCGCAAAGCTCCTTCGCATCGTCGCACGACATGCCTGCCGCCAACATCGCACCAGGTTGCCCGCTTGTTGAAGATGCGTGCTCGGCGGATACAACGTCGTCAAAGTAGGCGATCCGGATGGCCTGGGCAACGCTGATGAATCCTGCCGCAAAGGCACGGGCGATCTCGCCCGAACTGTGGCCTACCACCGCATTGAACTGTATGCCGGCGGCAGAGAGGAGTCTGAATAGTACAATCTGCACGGCGCAGCACAATGGCTGCGAGAAGCAGGCTTGTCAAAAAGGTCGAGGGGCCATGAGGTTGTCATGATGCCTGCGCTTTGCGACGCCAGTGCCATGGCAGCGACTCCACTGTGACTCTGCTGCACTGACACTGCCCTGCGCACAATGTGAAGTGGCAGCGACCCCACTAATGGTAGCGACTCCACACTGTCACAGCAGCGACTCCACACCGTCACAGGGTGCAGTGACTCCACCCACGGCAGCGACTCCACCCACGGCAGCGACTCCACCTACGGCAGCGACTCTTGATTCCAAGCAAACAGATCAGAAAGTTACAAACGATGATCGATATTGGGGTCGATGCGTGGAGGGATTCGGTGATACGGAATAAGAGTGCTGAGACAGAGCTTCGCGTACAACGTCGAAGCTAGTCAGAACAGAGCCCTAATTGTCGTCTTGGAGGACCCCTCAAACTAGACAGGAGCATGAAACAGCATAAAGCAGCGCTACATCAGTTTACTTTCTTAATTGCATAGTAAATCATGCTGCTGCTGTTGACTTTGTCTAGATATTCACGAGGCAACGTCTCTTGGTCATCGAGAGGTTGCTGTAAGTGAAGCAAACAAAATGTTCCTTATGGGCTACACTGTAGGAGGGAGCAAAACCAGCAAGCTTGCATCCTCAGGGCAAACAGTCCGAACTGTCCCATCGCTATCAGGCACCTATATCACGGATATGGTGGTAGGTTTCATTCGTATCTTGCAAAGACACAGCAATTTACAGTTTGGTCCACGACTCTAATCGTGTTTTCCTGACTCAAAGTTTCGACTTTGGCGCCTGCTCTGCTATGATGTCATCTCTACTAGCGCCAAACGCTGGCAAGGCCTTGATGAATGTCTTCATGCATGTCTCGTCGAGCAACGGGGCCGTGATGTATGCTTTCGCATTTGCTCTGTCCACCAACGAGGGCAATAGGGGCAGAAGGTTGCCATATGCCCGCTTGTCATTGTCCCATAACATACACCGGGTGCCGTAGCCGTGCTCGACAAACCAACTGGAATCTTCCTGGATGCAGGACGCCTCAAACAACTCGAGCACTTCGGCAATTACATTACCTTGCGCCTATGCGGCCTCGTACGCCATGCGCTGTCCGATGGCCTCCACAATCGCTCTACACCGGGGGGGAAGCGCCATCGTTGTGGGATGCGCCCCTGATGCTACCGAACAGATTCAATGAAGGGCCATTTGGCTGACGGCCTCCTCGATTATTCCGTTCTCGTACAGCGCAAGAGCCTTTTTGGGTCGGCCGCTTGTGGAAGGCGATATCTGTTCATCAGGATCTCGGAAGCTAGGTCTGTCGGATGTCAGTATCGAAGCGAAGGTTCGTGCTGAAGTAGAAACTACGGATGCTGATGACCAGAGTATCGCCTTCCGCTACGGAGTTTCCTTGGAAGGTCGACGCGAGTTCGCTTATCTGGCTATACGCGTACAATCCTTGCCAGCCGCATCGCTCCGCCAACTCGGAAAGCAGACGAGACGACCGGACCACCAGGACCTTGAAGGCAGTGGCGACCCCTCTGCGGACGTCGGCGCTATGCTTCGGGTTCATGAATTCGCCAACGCTCCGCTTCGCGTAGGCATGCAAGACTTCTCCGTGCGCGAGTGCTTTCAGGATCGGTCGCTGTTGCATGCTGAACTGCATGATAGGCAGCTCTTTCGCGTCTCCGACCAGACGACGCTGGCTGTGCGTGGCGGCGATACAGCCTGCGACTCTGATGGCAGACACACCCATAATGCAGAGAGAGAGTGTGTGCCGACGGACACCCTCCAGATCTAGGCAAGGAAACCGTCTCGCTCGTTGTCGACTCGCTACGGCGATCCGAGAAGTGCTTCGGGTCGGAGGCGCACGTTCCGGAACGTCGTGATGGAGTAGTCCAGCGGTTTGGTCCCGGGTCTGACAGGGAGCACACGCGACACAACGCCATCGCACATGCCCCCGGCGTCATTGATCTGCACGACAAAAGGCTTCACCTCTCGGTCATCGCCGCTGACGAGGAGCCGAGCACAGACAGGCGACACTTTTCAGCGCATCCCGTCTCTAGTTGGAAAGAGTGGTCGGGGTTCAAGACTGCGGAGAGCGTCAAGAGCGTTGGGTGGGACGGTAATTGGGGCGACATCGTGATGTGTGATTGTCCTGACACGGGGCGAGCAGGCGCGTTGGGTTGGGTAGGTCCACCCCAGGAAAAGTCCCCATTCCATTGGGGACTTTTCATCTTGCCCAGGCGGGCGGGCGAAGTCAGAGGGAAACCACGCCACGTGGCTGCCTCCACTCAAACCGACGCGTCGACGAGGACGGGATCCTTGCAAGTGGACACAGCTGCGAGAGGAAGCGGCGACAACTGAACCGTTCGTCACCACCTCTTTCTGTGGGCAGTCACCCACCCTCCCGCCGTCACCTGCCTGCCCTTGCCTGGCTATCGTTACCTCTTCCCCTCCCAACCCTGTGGGCCCAAGCGCTCACGTCCACTCAATGTGATGGGACGCAAAGTGGAAGCCACTTCCTAAACACAACCCTCACCTCCCAACCCGCTCTCCGGTGCACCAGGCGCCTCTGGTAGTGTAGCCTCAGGTGCGCTGTCCCAATGAAGGAGATGAGCCTGCGTTGTTTGGCCGTCACATTGCAGTGTGGGGTTCTGGGTCGGAAATTTCATTACCAGGTGGCCTTTCGTGCTCCTTTCATCACCCCGATAACACCCATCCGACCACATTGGACCACTCCTTTCTCAAAACCACCGGTACTAGCGAGCGTCTGGAATTTTGTCGCAGTGCCAGAGGCTGTGGTCGTGACACAATCAGCTCCATGTTAATCGTCACGGAGATCGGAAGCCCGGCCGTGATAACCAAGTACAAGGAACACGAACGAGTCCAAAACCGAGCGAGCCAGAGGGATCACTGGACGGATTCAAATTCGGTTTCTTCGCCGCCTGTTGGGCCAGGAACCCGTCGATTCAAGCCTAGCACGCCGAAGGGGGGAGAGAAGCAAAATTCGCAACCTCTTGCGGCAAGAACATCTGTCGGCCCACGTCTAGGCCGTCAATATTTCGACACGCGCGCATCATTCCCGATCTTCTGATCATTTTCCTTTTCGACCTGCACTCTGCCTCACGGAAGTTTACGCCCTGAAATTGACAGACACGCCCCACCAGAGTACCAGGGGTTACAAAGGGCACTGACGACTTCGACTGACGACTCCAACAGTTCACATGAAATTCGCACGACAAGGTCCATGCCGAATCCCCAATGCCAACCCGCTGGAAATTCCCAGTCAAGCTTACCCAGACTGCAATGGGACCTTTCCCTCGTCCTTCAACATAACTCAGGATCCAGACGAGTCCACATTGATTACCGCCTGGATCCAGCCACAATGTGACCACATGAATGTTGCTAGACTTCCCCAAGCAGGCTCCAGCGATTGCAAAGCAACTAAGACAGATTGCGGCTGCCCTGGTATTTGCACTCAACTACATTCTTTAATCAACATGACGTACAAAGACGATTCGCAAAGATCCTCGTTAGCTGTGTCCACGTCATTAGAGGTGGTCAGCTACCACGTTAAACCCCCTTTCGATAATGACAATGGGAAAGTCTCTTTAGAACGGTGAGGATGATCGGTATTCCTAAGCGGTTGTCTGGCTTGACATTTCTCGACCACATCATTCCCGTGGTCCTCGACCCAAAGGTGCATATCACCGTCGCGATGACTGCAGAAGGGGATGCATGCCATCTGCCAAATCTGATGGCCGAAGAGTTCTATGCATCATACAATGCGCAAGAATGAGAAGACCTTGGTTCATTCTCCGCCGTGGACGTTGTTTGCCATTCTTTTGTTCGCAAATTTTGTTCGTCAATTTACCATTTACCAAACCCAGAGAATTGAAGCGCAAGGAGAAGTATGCTGCGAATGCCTACTATCAGTCATGCAAAGATCCGTTGAACAGCTTCTCAAGGGCTAAGCTGCTCCTAATTCTTTGAAGGTCCCTACTCCCGTTGCGAACGCAAGTTCGAATGACGGTAGTGTTCCGTGCTTTTCCCTATATCTGGCCTTGCAAACTTCCTGAAATTCTTTCGACCGTGAAGGTTTCAAACCAAGAAGAGTTTAGAGTGCCTTTGAGTGATAGACGGGGCGCCGTGGAGCTGATATGACCAGGATTCGACATTCTTTGCCGTTGAGTGCATTGAATACGTCAGGCCAGCATGTATTGGACATTTCAGAAGGTCAGAACGTTCCAGTAGTGCTTCTGGCTCACTGAGACTTGGGACTCGAAGCGAGGTTCGAAACAATTTTCACTACCAGACTTCAGAAGTACATGCATCCAAGCAGGCAAAAGACTGCGATATCTGCGCGCGATTCTCATAAGGGCTTCGGCTGTTGTGTCGTCTCTATTTAGTGACGTAACGGGCCGCGTTGAGGAGCGATCTCCCAGTTCGACGGGCATTGTCAGTAAACCCCAAGATAGCTGGGATTTCTCCATGAGGAAACTGACCGGTTGGTCCGGGAAGGTAGTCGGGTGTGTACGAATCTCAGTCAGCAGTGCTTCTACACCAAAGAAAATAATTTAAATGAAGGCGTGGAGTGTCCAACGATTCCTTTGCATCTGCGCCGATGGCATACCATGCATGCACAAAGACACGTTTGCTTCGTCATCGCCGGATCTGCTCATCTCCGGATCTGGCATTGAGGCCAAAGATTTATCTGCTCCGGGTATTCAAGAAGCAGGAGCTAAGACGTTTCTAAATAGAAATTTCAGCGAATATGCGCACGGTGAGACACACAGTTCGTGCACCGTTTTGTCTTGCAAATGGGCGAGACAAAATAAACCAGTTAATCAGGAGATCTTGAGAATGCGTCTGCTCGACATATCTGCGAACGTGACAAGGCCACGTAGATATCCGGCCCACATCCCGAGCACTCTATTTGAATGAAATCTATTAGTAATGATGGCGCTTGAAATATGTTGGAGTTCGTCCTCCCTCACAGCCTGGTGGGATGCGCTTCTGACCAGGACACTATCAGCATCATTTCGACTTCAGACAGGGTCGCGTTAGTGAGGCAACCATCTCCTCATCGTATAGATAGCCGTACGGCTTTCACTGCACATGAGTCTGGTTGTCGCAGATGTCGTCGCCAAATTCTGATCCCTTGCAAGTTTCGGTGACCTGGTTCGCCGCTCAGGGTAGCTGTGCCTCCGTTCCGGAAGCAACATTGAGCGACAACATGAATGATGTGCGTCGCGCGTGATGCGTATTTTATTTCTACTGTGCCTTCATTCTCCTCTTTGTTGGTGCCTCGTGGAAGATTGACGTTTATGGAACGCTGGTGCCCGCACTTGAAGTTGGCGCACCCCTCGGTCTTCTGTCGCGTTTGAATCCTTGTTACCGTTCTTAACCAAGCATGTGCAGTTGCTTTTATCCCCAATATTCATTGTGGTTCCCCTATTTTCTTCCCCCTTGAGGCGAGAGCTTTTGTTTCGCATCAGGTGGTGTCCAGACGCAATGAGGGGCCTGTTTTCCTCGCTAGAAAGACTATGTATCTGCAAGACGAACAGTCGGGTCTGCGTTGAGTGCACTGAAAGAGATATTGGGCTTAAGTATCGAATGTTCGCCAGGAACTGCCGCAGCTATGGTAAAGGAAGATTGTTGGGCTTGTTTGGGGGGAGTGATGGTGGGGGCATGCAGTCGGCCGGCTTCTCTGACAGCCACCATTATGAGTCGCTGTGAAGCTCGTGACAAGTCTGGTAACTCTTTAGGAATGGATACTTCTATGATTGTATGGAGTTTCTATATGAAAGGGACGACAGAAGACATCGCCATGACCGACCGGAAGCGCCCTTGCTTTTAGTTGCGGTGTTCAAATGAGTAGGTAATCGCGCATTGTTGTGGTCTATATAGATCTTGAGAGCACTACAGACTATAGTAATGTAAACAAGACTTTTGTCAATCAAATCTCCCTCAATGAGCACTGTTTGTGCACCGGTCAAGGCTGCACGCCGTGTTATTAGGGTAACAACGCAGGTATAACGCATCTCACCTCGCAGGCTGGCTCCCTTATGTCGTGAGAGCCAGTAGCTTTTGGTTGAAGATAATTGACCGTACCAACATTGCACGCGACCCAGAAGATGAACAGCTGAGGGGGTTCAATGACATCTTACGTGTAGTTACGTCTTGTATTGCTGAGGCAAATGAGAGCCAGATTCTCAAGTCTTTCTCAAATCCAAAGACTTTCCAAGATCCCTTTGTAACAGGGCTAGAAAGACGTAATTTCCGTCACTAGAAGACGTTGTATAGAAAGAGCATGAGGAGGAACAGCTGGAGGGATCTTCATCTGCCGTGTCAGCACCTAATCTATTGAACAAAGAATGGCGACTCTCCGACTTCTAACAGGGTCAAACAGCCGGGAATTCTTGGCATTTTGTTCATGTTGGCTTCGTGTCAGCAGTTGCTGTTGATTTGTTCTTTGGCGGGGATCGAGAGCGCCATATTTTGCACACCTCAGCGGTGCATGCCGGTATTAGACTCGGTCTCTGGTCGGTAATCATGGAGTTTGACGATCTGCCAAGATTGAATGTTGATAAATGATGTCTCTTGCGTCATTTATTCAAGCCCATATCTCATGGGATCCTTTCACTCGACTTACAGATATGAATGAAAGCGACCATACACTTCTTCCTAGACGCTACATGAACTCAAAAACATCGTCTTTCCCCTCCCGTCGTGATGCAAGGCCAAGTTGCAATCTTAGAACTTGGCCAATACCAGGCCGGTATCCAAGCCAATTAAAGTTAGGCAAATATATAAATCATTCTAACCGAGGCGTCTTACCTGAAATCGTAGTTCGGAGGTACAAAACCAAAACTCTGACCTCATCCAGGCGGGAAAATGGTCTTTGCCGCTGTCAGCTTAAGACGTCTCCATGCATGGTTGTGCTTGCCCTGCCCGCTGAACAGTTGAATGGTTCTGCGTGTATCAGTTGAAGACAACACCAATATATCTTGGCAACGAAGCTTAAGTACTGCGCAGACAGAAAGAAGGCTGAGAAGATTGATGTAATGAGTTCTGTTCCTGATCCGCGTCCCACTTGACATTTCGACAAAGTACGTGAGGAGAACATTGCTGCACACGTTTACAGTTGCAGTGGCGCCGTGGAGGGAAACTGAGGGTTGACTTGAGAGACTAATCAGTTTCTACCATGAGAGTGCGTTGTGCAAGCTTGGGATAATGAGACATTTCACGCATATTGCAAACTCAGAGACTTGGTTCCAGAGCACGCTTTCGGACAAGGCATGGAATACCCCAAATTCGTGACCTGGCAGAAGCTAAACGGGCGCACGCTTAGCATCACGTTTGAGAGCTTCTACTGCTGGTAGAAACATCAAAGTGCGGTCGGATGTTCGTGTTTCCACCCACCACTGGGCGAGTGTCGACCTCTAGGGAGCAAAAAAGACCGCGACGGATAACCTCTCATTGCGAAGTGATGTTTTCCAAACCATAACATAGCAAGCAGACAACCAGCAAAGCTGCTAGTTGACTGGAGCTATTCTCCGAGGCTTCGAAAGTTAGAAGCCTTTTGGCGTCCCTGAACATATGATATAGCCTTTGAAACAGGCTGTTTGACGTGGCCGGATCTTGTCGGCTAGTGCGTTGTCATTAGTGACGTGGATGAAACGAACGGTACATGGTTGAGTGAGGTGAATGAGGCATCATCTACAGTCTTGGAGAACGTCAGCCCAGACGCTGCAGTCGGAGAAATTCAGTTAGTGACAAACTCGTTGTGGAGTTTGCAGTGGAGGCAAAGCCAGGCTTGACACACAGCTCTGATCATGATGGATGCGGACGAGTCAATAAACATCACGAACGAATCAGAGGTCTAGGAAAGCCGAATTTGTTGACCCGCAACCACCATCCTGCCAACTTTCGCTCGAGCCCAAGCTACTTTGCAATTTAAAGACCTTTCGCACGCAACTATCAACGGAGTTGATGTTTCCTATTGAAGCAACCCAATGCACAATGGGGACTGGGATGACCAATGGGACTGTCGGGGATAAGCTCTCATGTCTGTCCCATCAGCACTTGTGGGTGGTTACATGCTCGAAGCGGTGGCTGTCAGCTATCTCTGAGCACCATATGAAGGTGGAGAGGTATAAGGAGGGAGCGCTCTGCGGATTTGCAGGCGGCCTTTATGCTCGCTCAATGCTCTGGCCAGCAGATATGCGGCCGGTCCAGAAGCTGATGGTTCCGGGGATGCGCCAGGATGCTAACACCAGAGAAAGGCAGTACAGTGATTCCTTAATACGGCCCTCACATAAATCAGTCCGCCCTCAGCCAGGGGGTTGAGTACTTCTTGGATTTTGTAGGTGTTGCAGGCGTCAAAGTTTAGAGTCAAACAACTCAGCAGATTGTCTTTCTGGAAGGCTTAAGTCTGTTGTTGCTAGGCCTCGCACTGCGGTGGACTATGGCGCCAGGGATCTTGGTTGCGCCCCTTTGTGCCGAGCGTCGGAAACGCATTGCCCAATAGCCGCTTTCCCCAGACATCGTTGAGGCTTGCTTTCTACAGGCGACGTTGAGGCTTCTCAATGCAAGAAAGGGAGGAGAGGCAACGCCCAGAAGATTTAGGCCCGCCTTCTTCTTGAGCGACCTCATTATGTGCAGCGCCGGCTGGCCGAGCCCTTTGCGCCCCGCAGTATTCTTCCAGCAATGCTAAGCGTGGAGTCTGTGGTGAGATCATGGTTGGTCTCGAAGGCTTCGGCCGTCCTGGTGTGTCGTAGCGTGGCAATATACTGACGGGATCTGAGGCTTGTGTTGCTCTGCCAAAGGCGTGGTGATGACCTTCAGGAGCATGGGAACGCCGCTCGAAGCTCCACTGTCCGCCCTGTCAGCCGACCAGGCAACTACATGTGGCCCCGATAGGTACCCGGAGGCAGACGGACGTTCTGCAAGGCACCCAACACCCTGCCTGCTGATTACCTCGTCCGATCACGTCCAACTTGCCACGAGCTATGTTGCTTCGGTTGATGCATCAGCTGGGGACGTTCCCAAATGGCACGATGCCGCACGAACCCACGGTCCGCATTTTGCCCCCTCCTGTCTGTGTCCTTAATCTCCGGTATTGTGTCTGGTGTTCGAAAGTCGCTTACGCAAGTATTTTTGCATCGCATTCGGGTCGTGTTTCCGAAGGGGATCCGGGTACGGTGGCTGCCATGCGGGTGAACTCTGAAGTGCACGTATTAGCAGCATAGCCCAAAGCGAGATCCAGGTCTCAGAATGAGGAAGAAGAAAAAAGAAGAGAAGACTGACCCATCGCTTGTTGAGCATTGCATGTGGACGCCAGACAACTGGGTTGTGCCGGGGACAAACTCGAGCGGAGAAGTCTAGATCAGGGCCATGTCCTTTGCGGAGTTTCTGTCCCACGATACCAAGGAGTCTGCGCTGACTATGAAGAGGGTGCGTAATTGAGTAGGGCTGCATGGTCGAGGCGGGGTCTCCTCTCAGCGCCCAGGGGCATCCGGCCGACTGTCAGAGGAGGTAGCAGTGATCCAGGCCCTAACCCAACATTGGGGGACGACTTCGATGTGAACGATCAGACAGCCGCCAAGCAAAAGATTGCGGGGCTTGGTAGTTAGTGGTGATGATCTAGTCTCGGGCAAAAAGGTCGGCCAGGAGTTGGCGAATGGAGGTTGAAAGGTAGGCAGGGAGCTGTCAAGCAGCTACTGATGCGACGATCCTTCCTAAGAGGGCACGGAAAGAGACTGTAGGCTTCTTCGAGAAGATTGTGAACGGCGAGTGTAGAGTCAGAGACGTTTCGTTCGAGCGAGTCAACAAATGCGCATGGCCCATCTAGCGGGAGGAGACGGGATGTTAGCCACGAAGGCCAGCAGGGAATCGCATTCTCGAAATGGGAAACGCCAGTCTGAAATGGATGGCTCTTGGCTGCTGTCAAATGTCGGTCGGGACTTTTATTCGGGCAATAGGCGGGGTGCAGGGATTGGGACGGCAGATGGAGCACGTCACGTCCCTTCACACCAGAAAAAGAAGTGACTTGGAGATGGAATAGATAAGATGCGACAAGATAAGATCTGGCAGGGGGCGACTGTGGTGTGGCGCGTAGGGCGGGTGGGTGAGGCGGATTCTTAGAGTACCTTCAAGGTTGATTTCTCAATCAGTGGGTTTGGAAGTGGTGCATGATTCTTTGGTCAGCCAAGATGACGTAGTGTTCTGGCAGAAAAACAGCCAGAACGCTACGTCATCTACCCACCGTCATGCCTTTCCCCTGGGCCTGGCACTTGCCTGGAACGCAACATCCGACTCATCGCATCGAGGCAGCAGCGACACATCCTCCCACCGGATGGCAGCCATGCGTCGAGGACAGTGGCCGGGTCGTCAAAATTAAGTGCGGCGGCCGTTTTGAGACCAACTGCCGATTTACCTTACTCAGTGGCCTCCTGCCTCAACGCCATTGCCGTGGGCCAGGGCCAGGGCCAGATGCTGATTTTTGGTGGGTCGATGCCGATTTTCGGAATGGGGCCAACGCCACGGCCGGACTTGCCGACCCACCTCCATGTCAACCAACGGTTGCCGACCTACAGTGGTCGACGCCTCTCCAGCCTTATGGTTCATTACCCGCCACGCTCGGTCTCGCATGCTGGAGCCATCTTCTCCAACAGCCCCCATATTGATGTGCCGCTGTCGTTTTCGAATGCCTGTCTACCTATGCCCGTTGCGAAGCAATCGGCCTACCTAAGATCGCTGCCTCACTCTCGTTGTGGCGGTCTCTTCGCACGTTCCTGGCGTGGCGGTGGCAGGTACTCTGTACGTATCTCTCAAAATTCCCCAATCCCTTGGGGACTCACACTTTTCACCTACCCTACAGTCAGCGACGCCACAACAGGTGGCCGATTACCTCAGATGTCCCCATCAACGGCCGGCGTGGGAGATAACATTGCATCAAGGTAATGACATGGTCAACCGATGTCATTGTCTTCGTTGTGTCAACGCCGCCACCGAGCATCTACCACCAGCTTCCGCACGATTCTCGGCGCCCTTGAGCTGGGACCATGCTAATTTGATGCTGCGACAGGCGCTCGCCAACATGGACAGCCGAATCTAATACTGGCTGACCAGAAAATCAACCTGTCGCGACGCACATACCACCATTTGCAACGGGAAGAAATGCATGTCAAAACCACAACCGCATTTAACGGCGAAGCAGGCTTCCCCGAGCAGCCGACCTCGAACGACGGAGCCTCGGAAATCCTTGCTGGCAATATCAAGAAACTACTCATCCTATCCGACGGATCGATTGCGTGCGATGCCTGCCGCAACTCAGGTAGTCATAGAGACCCATCTTTGCAGACTAGGCGAGCTGACTTGGGGTTATGGACGAAACAGATGGCATGTACTGGGCCTCTGCTAGGCAGTATGTCTTGAGCATGAACGGCGGTGTCTTGGACATCGAAGACATGTATGCAGGAGAAAATGAAGAGCACATCGTCATCAATAAAGGTCCTGGTAAGGTGCGCATTCGAAACATGACAGCGGACAGCGGGAGCAAGCAATTGTTTGTTTGCTCAGATAACGAGCAATCCTTGAAGAGAATTCTGTCCTGTATAGCGGCCTGGGAAGAGTCTCTGTATTATTTATAGCTAACTGAGCTTGCTGCGGCACTTTTGGATGTTCAGTATATGGCATAGGACGGCAGTCCTAGGCCCGTGTTTGGCGGTCTTTGTCGCAACGAAGGCAGTTGGCGGTGCCTCTTCTTCCAGCATTCCGACGTCGATCTGGGCTTCGTTTTGGACGACGCTGGCCTGGACTTGAAGACCCGGATTTGTGCCGAGATGCTCGCCTCTGTATTGCGGCATTGTTCCGAACGCCCGGGACAGAGGTTATGGGCAAGAATGAGAGACATCTTCGGCAGTCGGCCGCGGCTAGCGAAGGCGAGCGTGGAGACGATGCAACCGTTGATCTCCAGGGCTCCGAGGTGTCTGGCCAGAGACGGTGGCTGGACGGAAGGTAGCCTGGTCCGACTCTGGCAAACGGCTCGGGACGAAGAGGGGTAGGAGCGAGAGGTCAAGAACCAAGACCCTATCACGATGGTGACGGTAAAGGTCGCAATCTGCGAGGGAGCGATGGCGGGCGGTCATTAGCTTCAGTCAAACCATGGTAATCCCAACTCTTACAATGGCTCTGCCGCCCCGAAACTATCTCGAGTGAATTATATTAGCCTGAGAGCTGTGGCCGATCGAAGCGCTGCGTCTCCTTGGGGCCAGGACGGCGTGCGGAGCATTGATTATGGGTGCCAGCAGTTCACCATCAACCGCCATGTGGCGGAGTTGGCAACTCCACAAGCCTCTACAGGTAGTTGGTGCGACTGCAGCTGGGGCAGTTATTAGAGGCCCCATCCTGCCATCCAGGCCACATCCCCGTGGCTAGCAGTTGCTACGCTCTCACTCCCACACACCCTGTCGACGGCTTGCGGAGGCGCGTCACCTTACAGCAATAAAATCCCGAGATCGGTCTGCGTCGTCTGCCGCAGACCGCAAGACGTCGTGCGTAGCACCCAAGTATAGTTCCAACCATGGGTTTCGGAGCCGGCAAACTGACTTCTGCCGAAGAGCCGTCGCAAAGCGGCGACGACGAGGCAGCTCCTGGCAGGCACGCCGAAATCCTAGAGCTCCTCGAACGGGACGAAGTCACTGCTAAGAGAAGACTTGTAAAAGAAAATAAAATTTTAAAAAAAGGAAAAGAGGAAAGAAAAAGAGACAAAAAGAAAAGCGAACCTTAGTCTCGGCGACGCTTCACGAAGATGATTGCAGCTGATTTTACTGCCGTGGCTTCTAGCGTCAACTGACGATCCGGGCTGACCAGCAGCGCGTCAAGCTAATTCGAATTCGTACACGAGCGTGAGCAATTTGTTGATCATGTTATCTCTCGCCCGGGGGATGCTATCTTACAGGGCGTGTCAGGAAGCGATCTGACGAAGGCGAAACACGGCGCGAGTTCGCCTTGTCAATGCGCCTCGACCTGCTGGTCTATACTACATGGTAGGTCTGGCGTTGACTACACCGTGGCACTGCGTTGTATGCCGAAAGGCTGGCTCTGAACTGACAAAGTTGATAGTCTTCTAAGCTAGCTGCAAGATGGTCTCCTGAAAGTCAAGCTATCTATTTGTCTAAATAATAACTTCTTGACGGCTAACGACGGAATATTCGGTGTTTATATACGAAATATGCAGAAATTATATCCTCTTTCAGAAGATGATCGAAAACTCGATACCTGAGACTACGTCTTTTACTAAAAAGAAGTGTGGTGAGAATTAGGTGATATAAGAGGTGGATTTGCATGAAATCATTTTTACCATAGGAGCCGCAGACATACAAAAGTGTTCAGAAGTGTTCATTTTCAGTATATGAAGATGGTGTTGGTTCTATTGAACAGATGTTGAGACAGCAGATTACGCCCAAGAGAATACGGGCTGTATGTTACCACAGCAGCAGTAATAGGGAACTACTCATTTATGACTGCCTATTCTCTGTCCTGGCTGTCTAGGTCCAGCGTAACGTATGTCTCAACCCTTTTCAGTCACCACTGCTCAGCCTGGCTACGACTCAGCGCCGTCTCGTGAGCTTTCCTATGTGATTTGTGGGTTGAGATTGAAACAGTCCTATTGGTGTACGGGTAATTGAAGCACACAGCCGAACCACCGTAGCTCTGCATACTCAATCCAAGTTTCATCATGGCTATGCAGAATTCTTTCCATTTTTACAGTTCGCTTTGAGCTATTTCGCAACGATAGCCAAAACTCAGGATCTTCTGGCTCAACGCGGGGCAAATCGCTGAGGGCTAAGTCCGACGGAAGCGGTCGATTCGGCGGGTCGCAATCCTGCTCTGGTTCGGTTGCCGGGCTTGGGTTCCCTTTGCCACGCGCCCGTCTAAGCTTGGTAGCCGTGACCGCCTCGTGGTAGAATCTAGTGAAAGGCATTGCCGACAATGAAGCCGCTTCCAATGTCGACCTTTTACTTGCAAGAGGCATTTCGCGTTGTATCTCGTCGATCATGGCTTCGTTGCTGCCGTCACTCATGGACACTTCCTTCATTCGCTGGTCAAGCCGCTGTCAGAACGCCGTGTGTCCCTTTCCAGAGTGGCATGTGTATTCAGCCCCTTCCCCCATAGCTTTTAGGGCACTTTCAAGAAGCTCTCGCCAGGGCTCCGACCTGCCTACAGGCTTAGCAGAGCCCGGCACACGGCAATACTCATGCCAATTCAAGACCGATAGATAGTGATTCATCTCTCTTGAAGACAAATGGCCAAAACATGCAAATCGCTCATGGTTTGCGAAATCGCTGTTAGGAAGAATGAGCTTCGATTCATCTCTCGGTCAATAGCTCTCATAACCGCCGGGAAGCCTATCTTATGAATGATCGGGTCGTTCCCCCTTATCGTCACCACGAGCTTCTGACCAACAAGTCTAAGACAGTTTTCCGGAGCCGGCTCGAGGACTTGGAAAATTTCCATCCTTTCTTTGAATACGGTTAAGAACTCATTATGCAAGAATGTCTTCACTTGGCACCTGTCTTCCTCAGTTCCTGAAGGCGCTTGCATGGAAACGCGAAGGTGATAATGCAGATGATCAAAAGTGTCGATACGTCCAAAACGCGTGCGCAAAAGACATTTCTTTGCGACGCCCTTACTAACGCAAAATCCCTTTAGTCGATCGCTCCATGCATCGTCTTCGTGTCGAAGCAGCCGCAGATCGTCTCGCGCCTCCGTGACCGATACCGTGACCAAGTCTTGCAGGGCTCGTAGGTGTCTACGTGTGGGGTAAGGCCAAGACATGACAGACGAGAAGAGTGGAAGAGCAGGGACGGACACTCTTCATAGTTGTCTTGGCTTTGAATCGACGACTGAAGAGTTGCTCCGACGTGTAGCTGGGTCTTCATCGTGGCCACGCATTTCCCGAGAAAGTTGCAGATGTGATTCTGTGCTTGCAGCTGCCAGAACAGCATGCTGGGAGACGTGGACATTCAGTTGAACACTGCCGTCTGGGCTTTGGTCCATTGCTGGCTCGACAGATCGCAGACGGCATCGCCATAAACCTAAATAGTCCGTATTGAATCAGAGAAAGCAGGGAAAAATCCGCGCCACCCCCTCAATAAAGACCGGGACTGCATGCCCTGCCCACATGCCTAAGCGCAGCGAGTTTCCGTCGACAAGACAAAAGTCTTCTGGGTGCACCTTGGACCGTGGCTCAAGGAATAGTGGCAAGTTGTCGCCTTCGGAGAGGTCGGTATGATTGAGTGCTGGACAATAGTACCGTCTGGCCCGGTCGCCGTGGCCTTTGATGCCTAGTGCCCAAGCACGAATGTCAGGATTGGGATGGCCGGGAAGCTCGGCAAAGCAGTCTTCGTGTAGTTTCCTTCTGGCGCTTGATTCCACATTGGCCCAGTTGCTGCGGAAAGCCGTGAGGTCCTCCTGTCGCAGCGTTTCCCAATTCCCAAAGACCGCGATGTGGCGTGTTGCAGTCCCGTCCCAGAACTAATTCCCATGTCGCTCAATCTCTTGTAGTCTCGTCTCCCAATGGGGGCCGTACTTTCTTTGAGCCCAATTGAATGTCGGATTCTGCTCCATCTTTCCCTTGATATCGTTAATTTCCACGCTGGATAATTTGATCTCGAACAGGGCGCAGACGCGAGCTAGTTGTTTAAGATTGCGGCGCGCGTCACTTGCCCTGACGTCCCTCCAATACGCTGTTTCTATGGCCACCAAGTTTCCCATTTGCGTGTCGATCCATTTCGTGTAAGAGTCCGGAAGAGGACCCATCATCGCCGTCGAAGACATGACTGGAGGTATGAGTTTGTGTGTGAAAGAGAGAGAGAGGGCAATAGTAAGTTGAGGCATCTTCAAGCCAGAGGTCCAGAGCGCGTTCTCGTCGAGTTGGGCATACCGCCGGATGGAGCTGCAGCGTGAGCAAGCGACAATTCAACCTTGCTTATTAGCTACAACGTTTTCCTATACCGAGGCACCAACCACCAGGCGGGGTGCCATCTAACAAGGATCGTAGAGTAGTTCAGGGCCGTGGAGCCAGCAACGTGCTAGCAGATGCACGTAACCTGCTAGCACCAAATAGCCCTATTCCTTGCGTGATTAGAGCATGCTACTGTCACATTCGAGTTGAGGGCTACCCCGCTCACGTCGTGTCACAGTAGCCGCTGCGATGATACGTATTTGGTGCGATTGCGTCCGTGCATGAACAGCAACCGTGAAGGACACTCTTGATCGCCGGGGCGTCAATCATGCAGCATCGGTATATTGCTGGAGCCGCGACGGTGCCCGGAAGCCCGGACCAATGGATTGAGAACCATACCGAACATGTTCTCGCCATCCGTACTGGAAGGCTTGGCTTTTCAGAGCCCGTCTGCTCCCAGTTCATGTCTATGAGGTCGGTCAGTTGCCCGCGCCTGTCTTACGCATGACGAGTCCACCACCATGTGGTTGTGAGGGTCGGCTCCCAGGCCATTCCTTCCATAACTAGCGATTCTGGCGCCATGCCGCCAGTGGGAATACGCTCACAGTCCATGCTTTCCACACCTATCAATCCCTGTTCCGTACTGTCCATAGCCATCGGCCCTAGGCCTTTGTTTCCCGTAGTCAACTCTTGATGTATCGTCTCATCTTAGCCTTCTAATCCCGCTGCCTTTGTATAAGAAGCCGGCCTGACTGAGGTTTTGATTAGTGAAAGTACTGATGTAGTAAGCTTCGCAGACAAGCTGGTCAGCCAGGATGTCGCGAGGAGAGATGGCCCGTCCGCGCCGGCGCCGCAAGTAGGGGATGTATACCTAAGAGAATGTTTTCCGCAAGGCAGGTAAGTGCGCATACGTAGAAATACTCATGTTGCCCACTTTCTGCCTGAGGAATATTGCGAAGCCCTCAGATGGTCGCCGTGGTCGCGTACGACCAATCAACCGGGCCAGCAACATCTCGTCAGCCATGAAGAAGCTCAGTGTCAAGGGGTCGACCTGTGAGCACGACTTCAGTTTTCAGGATCTCTGCTAATCCGCCGCAACCTGTCTCTAGAAGACTGTCTGGATGTGGCGACCGACGACTAACAAATAGTGATGGTGGACCGCGCAAGGGTGTGAAACCCACAATGGCTCATTAACGCAAGGGGGCCCCGAGTCGCAAGGCAGGGTAGAAGACGATTCCTTCTACTGCAAAAGGGACATCCGTGAAAGCAGGAAGCGCTACAGACTCTTATGGCTTCAAGCGCCCGGTGTATTGCAAGTTCCATGTCGCGCGTTCTTCGCAACGGAACACGACGGAACTCCGGCAAGATCCGGCATAAGTAAGTTTGATACAATCGGGAGTTCCGGGAAATGATGCTGGGCGAAGTTCGCGATAAGCGTGTTGTCGACTGGTCCTGGAAGCGAGCAAACCTTTATTATCCGAAGAAATCTAGCACATGGCGGAAGACCCGAAGGACGCTTATAGAAGGCCATGTTCGCGGGTGTCTGGGCGGAGGCCTCTGGAGGTTATCCGGTCAATCACTTGAAGAAGCACAAGATTGCTCGTTAATAGGTTGTCGTCCCATATTCGAATCCACGCACGATCTGCATTAGTTTGTCAGCACTCTGATACAAAAGACCAGCAGACTTCAGTAGACGCATTTCGAAGTTCAAGACCATCCGCATCCCAACCGAGCAGCTTCTCCCACCCGAGGCCTCCTTGTCACGATACTCTAGCAATCGCCGACGAACGTGACAATCAGCCCTTAATACACGCCCGGGAGCTCCCAAAGCCGATGATTCTGAACCTCAGCCGCCAACTTGCGATTTGACAGCTTACGGTTGTGAAGAGTTGCGGACTGGCACATGTATGCAATGCTCCTTAATGTTCATCAGCAAGTTGAGGTTGACTGTTCTCAGTCCTATCCAACGCTAATGCAGACATGTTACACGCAAAGTCCGTACCACCCAAGGCTCAACCACAGAAATCTTCAGCAGTTGCTGGGCGCCTTCCGCTTGCCAGCCAGAATTCGAATGACGAAGCGTTCCGACGAAGCGTTTACTGCTCTCGAAGCCCAGCCCGAATCCGAGACCCAGAGCAAAGATCAACGAGTCAAGCCGCGAACAGCTATCCATTACAACATCTGCCCAATAAGCCGACCAGCAGTGATCCCACCGGCCGCATGCAACATGTCAGTCTCGACGATAGCATAGACGAGGCAAAACCCACCACGGCGCCCTGCTTCAGTAGATATGGCGTCTCCCTTTTGAACGTTTTTTTTCTGGCGGGCGTAATAGGAGATGATGAGCAGAAATGTCCAGGGACTTCAACGACGTTAGTGCCGCGACAACCGGCGGATTTTGAGGCCTGAAGGTGAACGCCAGCTAGGCAAGACAAGCCGACAGCGCGAAACGCAGTTGGAATGCGGGAGTTGAGGATCGCGTGGCTTGCTGAACCCTAACGGATGATATTTGATGGCTGATGGGAAATGAAAGCTCGACGGCAGTGACACACATCGTCACCCATACTCTCGCCGTGCTTCTAAGCCAGCGGCCTGAGGTCAGCCAGACGTGTAGCACTGTGATTGACGGAAAACTGGCAATTGGTTGATTATCGAAGTAAAAAGCCCAATCTCCATCTGTTGCGATGCCCTTACTCAAAGCCACAGCCTGCGAGGTGGGAAGCCCATCCGAATTGTTTCTTCTACGAGCACATTACGCCTGGTGCGTTCGATTGCATGTCAGAGAAGTCTGTCAGCCGATACATTTACGGAACAGCAAGATTCAGCACTCGGGATTGATTGGCCGACAAACTCATGCTTGAAGATGCTAAATGTGGTAGAGGACGCCAATTAGGATGTGGCATCAAGGAGCAAAAATGGAAGAAGCGAAATTCAGTTGGGTTGGTGTCTTTGTACGCGCTGTACGCCAGCCCATTCGCGAACGCGTGGACCTGTGCTGCGGAAATGCACGAATCCGCCGTCTCCACAATTGAACACCGATCCGCCTGAGCAAACCGCCCAAAAGTGGAGACCAGCTCGACGAGGAGAAGAGGACGGTATACCTGATTTGGGGGAGGGGGGGGGGGGGGGCGGCGGCGGGGGGGGGGGCGGGGTGGCGTTTTGGAGGGCCCTTTGCGCCGAGACGGGGCGCCATAGAC
>JAKMXA010000072.1:0-191819 GCA_025328625.1 Colletotrichum sp. SAR11_240 | reverse complement strand
GTCCGAGATAACATGGCAACTACCGCCTTACATGAGATCATGACAGAGCTTTAGATTGGCGTTTAGTAGGGGTAGTTCATTTCGTTCTCGAGATAGGGTCTTTGGGAGGGGCGGTTCGTGGTTGGAGGTGGCTTCAAACCTTGCCGCGTGGTCGGTATTCGGAGTGTTCGTTGAAATATCGCAAATATCAGATACATTTCTTAGACCAGAGACTGGATGAGCTGATAAATCCAGTCCTCGGTGTTCGCATCGTCGGTATTCCGAGGATAATTCTCACGTCACCTCAACGTTCACGGGGGAAAAAAAGTAAAAGAAAGTTGGTTCATGTTGTCTAAGCCCAAATCATCGCAACAGCCGTGTCTGCAGGTATCTTAGAGCACACGACCATCGTGAAGAGATGGGCCGGTAAGTAAGGGTATCGCCACAAACGCGCGTACAGCACAAAGCCTATAGGCGTCGTAAACGATCTTGAATTTCCCCCTCCACCATCGAAGACATGAAGAAGCGAAAAACCGGAAGAGTCAGCCGCCTCAAGCAGCCGAACCGCCGCGTTCGTTCGCCCACTCTGTTTCCCCCGTCAAATCATTAGAGGGACTTCAGACCGGACCTGAATCCCTCCTCGAAAAACCCCGTAATGTACACCCTTCCGGCTGAATTGAAACCCTTTGCCCCCAGTTCGAAGTAACTTCTCTCCTCTCCTGTTTTCTCTCTCCGCATACAGCCATGAGATGCGTGCACAACGCCGTAAGTTCTTTTCCCGTGACCAACTTGTGCCAATCTTGTGCCAATCTGTACTGTCCAATCTGTCGTTTCTTGAAACCTCCCCCTTTTTCTGAAGTTTATGTGGTTTGATGGGGAAATTTCCTTCTCTACATCGGCCTGGCGACACCAATGGGAGTACCTGAAAGGGGAGAAAGATTCTCATCAGCACTTTTTGCCCCTGTACGCGTCCCGGTGTAACACAAGATCAGATAGCCCTACCCAACTTCTCGTCCTGCCACTGCGGCTTGTCATTGTTCCAGTACTGGTCGTCGTCGTCGATGACCTTTGCAGGCATCGCGGGCTCGAGACGGCCAGCGGTCCACGCGCGGATCGGCTTGCCGTACTTGTACATGACGGGAAGCAGCATGGAAATGCCAGCAAGAGCAGCGCTGTAGATGCCGAAGTTCTTGAGGAATCCAAGATCTTCGATCCAGGTGGTGACGTTGAAGGACATGATGAAACCGATGATGAGGCGGGCGGAGGAGACGTTGACCAAGACGGGACTGTAAAAACATAGATGTTAGCACACAAAGTTTCAATAAAGGGCAGGGAGACAACTCGAATTATCCCGAGCATAATCACGCACCCAGCGAATTGAGGATAACTCTCAACCAAGTAGACAGCAAAGATGGTGTTGGCAGTCAAAAGACCGAAACCAATCAAGAAGATGGAAACCAGCACGACAATCGAAGGCAGCGTTCTAATGTTTTCGGCCGCGTAACCAAACAGCAAAGGTCCGACGATGGAGGCCAGGAGGGGGAAAACCAAGCTGACGAGATGACCCTCGGGCTCGCGACGACCTCCGTTGCGCCTCGCGAGGAAGTTGGAAATCCAATCTGCGACATAACCGCCAAAGAACCAGACGAATGGCGATGCAATGACGATAGGAATGACAGCAAAACCGAGCGTCTCGAATTTCCAGCCGGCAGCGATGAGAATCGACGAACCGACCTGACCAGCAGCACCCTGGAGAGACACGAGGATGGAGTTGATCATGATGACCCAGATGATGTTGGGGAAGACAGTGGTCTTGAGCATGTCCCAGATGGACTGCTTAGCGGCCTTCCACTCGTAGCCGTAGTTCATGATGCCGAACTCGTCCCAGTTGGAGCGCGGGCGGAAGGCGGACTCGTCGATACGCGGGCGGGTTTCGCCAGGGCGAAGAGGGTAAACCTCCTTTCCGGCTGCTTCGTGTTAATGCTTGAGTTGGCCAAAGGGTCAAAAGTAAGTGCTTACCAAGTTCATCGTTGCTGCGAATCCAGCGGGTCTCGGGAACGAGGAGGATAAGGCCGATCCAGGCAATCACACCAACACCAGAGGTGATCCAGTAAATGAAGCGCCAGGTGAGGCGGGAGACAATGATGGGAGACATGATACCCAAGCTAACAATCAGGAGACCCTGAGAGGCGCCGACAGAGGCAATGGCCTTGTTTCGCTGGTGGATGAACATCATGTCCTGGATGATGAGAGGGATCAAAGCCTCAACAGCACCGGCGCCGAAACCCTGGAAGCAACGCGCAGCAAGATGGCTGGGAAGGCCCTGAGAGAAACCAGCCCAGAGACCACCAGTCCACGCGAGGAAGCCAGAAAGAAGCAGCACGGGGCGGCGACCGATGGCGATCGACAGCGGCACCAGGATGTAGGAGCTGAGACCGTTGACGAGCAGCGGCACCGAGGCGAGCAGGGAAACCTGCCACAGCGGGGGGCCACCGAGACCCGCGAGAATCTTGACGGGGTCAAGGGCGATCTCACCCGGCTTGTTCAGGGCGCTAATATCGATCTGTGAAAGAATGTGGGGGTCGATGCCGGAGTACTCAAGCACGAACACGGGCACCAATGCGCCGACGATGATCTCGGCAGCCAAGGCGAGGGAACCAACTGTTGGTGGTTAGCATCTGGACAGCTGATGGCAGCTCTTGGTGACCTACAGAAGCAGAGCGCTCCGATGGATGTCCATTTCCTCCAGTTCGGCAGGTTCAAAGGATCTGTTACCCCATCGTGTCAGCATCAGTGTCGCATAATCCCCGTCATCCTGGTCTTCCATGCTCAACATCGCAAACTAACCCTTCGGATCCGGCGTGGGCATCGGAACATATCGAATGACTCCTCCCTCGAACAACTGCGTCGTTCCAACCACCTGGGCATCGGGGGACTCAATCCTGCGCACGGCAAGATTCTCCGTTGACTCGGTCCAGCCGCTCTTTGCCGCCATCTTGAAGGTCCTGTCCAAGGCACTCTGTCAAAGACGGGGTTTTCGAAAGTCGTCGTGTGTAAGACGGAGTCCGTAACCAAGTGTGAAAGACGATCTATTTCCTTTTCGCTTATTAAATCATTCGCATCGAAACCAGTCGCTTTCGTATTCCTCCCGGCGGAATGTTGATATGTTCTGTCGGTCTACCCAGAAAAGGAAACGAGGTACACCAAAAGCGATATCCTTCGAGGGGGGTTTGGAATTATAATTGATGCAATGCCCGCTTGGTCTTGGGTGCCGTGCGTGACAGACAGTTGGCAGGCGCGAGGTGCGAGCGCTCTGTCATAGGCTGGCCGCGGTTAGACGAGCAGCCTAATCTGAGACGAAGGCCCGATGTGTGCAACTGCGCAACTGTTTGAGCGCACGGAGCACTTGTATGGGGGTTGAGGAGGGGATAGACTCAGCATTGCCTCTTTGGTCAACTCATGCGGTGAGTTGAGGGGGGATGATGATGTGTGGGTGGGCAGACAAGGCATCGGATCGACTTGATCCTGGTATCACATCCGTGGTGAAGGAACCCCCTTTTGGATAATATGCTATCCTGGTTTCTTGATTGGCAACACTCGGATAACTCTGAGGGAATACGACTCTGTTCCTCTTGTCCCACAGAAACAAGCAAACAAGAGTATGGAGCCCGAGTCGATCACCCCGCCAAAGCCGTGCAAACCAAACAAGTCCATTTCCGTCTCTGTGAGTGTCTCTGTGAGAAATATTAGCAAATCTTGGAGTTTACATGAGTGAAGGTGCCCGAAAGAGAAAGTCAACTTGTCGCATCGGCCAACGGGAGGCACGTATGACACAATTCGCTCCAGTTTCGAGGATGAATGCTACCCAAAAGGGGCATAAAGCTACCCATCTTTTCGCCTCCGGGCAGAGAAAGGCTCTGTTGATCGGCTCAACACTGCAAAAGGCCCGGCCTTGCGAGCAACAATGGCGAGATGGGACGGCAACAGAATGACGGCGACGTCGACCACTTGGCCGGCACCCGTACCGCCACAATCCCACTCTTGTAAAACCCTCAGATACGGCAAAGGGTTTTGAGTTGTTGCGATGGAGGGGTGCGAAGACCTCGAATTGGTGCGAGCTGAAACACCAACAAGATAGTCTATGCAAGGTCAACCCTTGTCCTCTCGCCTTGAGCCTCAAGGAGTCCACCCCGGGAGGGGCGGCAACCTACTGCAGACCAACCGTAGCCCAGCGCTCGGAGAATTCAACCACCTAGAGTTAATTTCAACAAACCGATCAGCTCTTGACCCCTTCCACTTACCCCATATTCTTCGACTGAGGTTATGGAACAAAGCCCCATGAAGTGACCGCCGGCGTGCATTCGCCTTGGCACAAACGTCAAAATTCTCGACTCCACGCCGGCCGAAGAGGCGATGCGACGCCAAGTCTCCTGCTCACCCGTCACTGATCTTCCAAACGTGCTTCGACGATCCATCACACACGTCGCTTAGAGCGCGTGGACCACACTTCTCATCCGCAGTCGCGGCGCCGCCACACTCGGCCCGCTTTCACAAGCTGCCGTTTTTGGGACGAGCCTCGGGCGAAATCTTCGAATTCCAAAAGTCAACTCAACAGTTAGGCAGGTGGCTGGTGCGCCTACTACCGTCGGGTTTGACTCGGGTGCCGGCTTCGTATTACTCAGGTTCGCGAGGTGATTTGCATCAATCGATTCCCGGAAACAACAAGATATGAAATACTATCGTCCATTCGTCTCTGGTCTTGTCTCGTTCGCTAACCGGCACTATATCATCCGCCCGTCCTGTGTCATGAGATTCTCCCATCCGTCCGTGATCGTAAATAGGGCGCCATGGAAAGTCCCATCGCTTTCCAGCTTGGCTATTCAAGTAAAGCCCAGTACCAAATGCTGCTAATGCAGATCAAAACCAATGAGTATTTCCATGCCTTGCCTGGTATAGTCCAAGACCGCTAAACTCCAGTGAACACCTCATCCCAAGGTATCTGTGTGCCCCCAAAAAAAGGAAAGTATGACTGCAAAGAAAGCTCGGTGCAAGTAATGCCGTGAGAATTCAAAAGCAAGCGTCAATCCGCATCGGTGTGGGCAAAGTTAATCCTCACTCGCCGGGGAGTCAGGGAGCGATGCCAGGATCTCGTCCTGCGTCTCCGTGTCGTCGGGCCAAATTGGCAAATCCAGAGACGCGTATTGGTCTTTGGTCTGCTCCTCGAGCTCTTTTCGGAGAATCTCAATCGCTAGTAGCCAACGCCGTTGCAATCTCTGCTTGCGGTCATTAAAAGTTCTGACCAGGGTATCTTCTTCTTGCGCGAAATCCGTTGCCAGATTCTCTATCTCCTGCTCTTTCTTATCCGTCAGCTTCTCAAGCTCCTGCTCCTGGCGTTCCAGAAGCTCTTCCATCCGCTTAGCCTGCCGATCTCGTAGGACATTAATCTTCGCTTGATGCAGTCGCTCCATGCCGTCTCGTACGTTGTACTGTTGTCCCAGCAAGCGCAAGTCTCTCTCAGTGACAACTCTCGGCGGCAAGTCCGAGTTTTGGGTTCGGCCGAGTCCATCGCAGTATGCCTCCATATGCTTCAAACGGATCTTGACGCTCTTCTCGCTTTGGTCCAGCGTTGATCTCAGGTCCATCTCGGCCTCGATTTGTCGTTCCTCAAGATGAGCTGCTGTTTTGGCATGGCGTTCCTTCATCTTCTCGATCAGATCCGAGTACCTGTCAACGGTTGCTTGCTTCTTCTCCGCTTGTCGGGTCCACATGAGCCACTTCGTTTTCCGCATGTAAACACGGAATCGTTCCAACTCTTCCGCCATCAATTCATCCAATTTGGCGAATTGTGGGCTGCCTCGTGTGCGCTTTTCCGCCTCGACTTTCTCTGCCGCTTCGGCAGCCGCGGCCGCTTCTTGGGCTGCCTTCTCTGCCTCCAGCTCGGCTTCTCTAGCTTCTTCCTCCATCCTTCTCCGCTCTAGCTCTTCGTCCCCATTGCAGAAGTTGGGACAGCCTACCGACGGGTCCCAGATGGCGCCGCAAATGTAGCAAAATTGAGCCTTGCATCTGCACGTCATGTGAGTACAACCCTGGCTCAGTTCGACCAACGACCGGCACTTGTAACACCTTCTCCAGCCAGACTTTTCACCCATCTTCAACACGGCTTCCAGTTCCCAATCCGACGGACAGTCCTTTCCGATGGCGTGTGCGTTTCGTTTGCACATTATGCAAACTCTGGTCCGGCACTTTCGGCAGACGACACCGAAGGGGTGTTTGGGATCGATTCGGTTTCGGGGAGGAATGAACTCGCCGCATGCTGTGTTTGGGCAGAAGACTCTAGCTTCCCAGGGAGTGCTGAATTGTAGTACCGCCTTCAAAAACGCATGCTGCTCCTCTCGGGTGAGTATCTTTTGGATGATGGATCCCGGAATGGGTTGGGTGCAGCATCGCGGTGGCATCTTGGACTCATCCGTCGTCGCCTGCTGGATCATAATGCTGAGGCAGTCGGCGCAGTAGGTGTGGCCGCAGGGCAAGCTGTGCAGATCACTCGGTTTGTTGAATTCGTTGCGACAGCATATACAAGAACTGGTTTTGTGTTAGCGGGTGAAATTTCATCTCAAAACAGGCCATCGTCCTTACATCGTGGACTCCATGAGGGCGGACCGCCTCTTCCATCGAATCTTTCTAATGCCCTCCTTTATACTGAAGTAGCTCCTTCTGGTGGACACGCTGAATAGGCTGTGCGTAGATGGGTCAAGGATTGCTGGAGGCGGCGCCTTCTGGATCTTGGGTTGGTGAATGTTAGGGTCCAATTGTGACAGATACTTGTCGTAGTGCGAGAAAGTAAGGCTCTTGGATCTCTTCCTTGCCAGCGAGTTTGGTGGCACGTCGGCCATGGCAGCGGTGAACGGAGCCGTGTTGAGAGAGGGATGGGAGGTCAAGGTGGTGCTCGCGGAATCGCGCGAGGCGGTGGAAAAGGTCCGTACATGCTGGGTCGCAACCGTTGAAGCTCGCGACTCGGGGCCTGCATCGGTATTTTCTGGCGTAAGCCCTGAAGTAGATATACCGAGTGCCGTGGCCTTCGCGACCAGTTCTTCGTCGATGGCGGCCTCGGTGGTTTGGGTGGACAGGCGCAGGACTTGGTCAAGATAGTCTGCCTCATCGTCCTCGGGGGACGGCAGGGCAGCCGGGCTAGGGGCCATGTCGGGAGTCGAGCTCGTCTGGCCGGTGAGCGAGCCCATGGCGGGTTGCGAGGGGCTGAAGAAGTAAAATGATCAAGTCAGGGCAGCGCAAGCAGCGGCATCGTGGTTCGGGTCTCGGTGTGGTTCGCAGCTCTCCGGGCCACGCCGGCCGGTCAAGCAGGTGAATGACGAGGGCACACGACTAATTGTCGATTAATGCGCAGTGGTTTTGAAACGGCAGTTGCAAGTAGTGACTTGACATCGAACGGATCGAGGGGGAGCCGGAGAAAGGATGAACCCACGAGGGGACAGCGGCAATGATAGGACGAGAGGTCAGCCAAGGTTTCTGCGCGATGGCGGACAAAGGCGGGCAGGCAAGGAGGGCCCAAGGCGGGAAGGGAAGCACCCCCAAGGCTGGCTTGTCTTGTCTTGTGGTGTGAAGGTCGGGTCGGGTGCAGGTGCAGCAGGTGCAAGTGCAGGGCGGGAGGACGACGGGTGACCTGCGAGTGAACTTTTTGGATTTTGGGGTGTGCGAGTTGGAGTAGGAGAAGAAGAGCGAATTGGGATGCGGCCTGGACCGCGGGCGTGTCTGACGGATGGAATGATGCAAGGTTTCTGGCGAAAGATGAGGAGGAGGGGCTGAGAGGAGGAGTAGAGTGCGAGTGTGCGACTTGCAGCGCGGTCGGAAGAGGGTCGAGTCAAAGGGCGGTTGACGGCAGGGCGAAAGCGCGGTTCTTGGGGACCCTTGAGAATGACGAGGGGGCGACAGGCTAGACCAGGGCGGGGGTTCAAGTAGCGATTGAGTAGCAGCCGGGTATCATCTGAATGCCGGGTTGATGAGGGGCGACAACGATGGTCGATGAAGGTTGTGAAAAACACACAAAGAAAGTGAGAAACACGTCCAACGTCCCGACTGAAAGGGCGAGAAAGGGTCGGGAGGCGAAGAGTGTGTGCGCGTGTGTAGATGGCCACCAGCAAGCGGATGAATGATGCAGATGGACGGAGGGCGGGAGGGAGAGAGGAAATAAGTTCGAGAACGGCGGGACAAGTGTGGAAGCAACCTCCTCGATCGAAACTGGGGTCCACGACGAAGTGGGTATTGCAGGCTTCGTTTTCTTTGCTTATTGTACAGCAATTTTGCTTCTTGTTGCTGTCGAGTCCCCAGGAAGCGCCGGGTGCAGGTGGGACTGTGTGATTTGGACTTGATTGCTATTCGCAGTCGGCTGATGTTGAAGAGGAAAGAAATCCTTGGTTGGTGGTCTACTGCGTACCGTATCCGTAGGGGCACTGGGGGTCGTCGTTGGCCGTTGGCGTTGGGCCCTTGCTGAAGATCCCAAGTGGATGGGGACAGCAAACCGGTGCGGGCTCAGACAGCTAAGTCAGAACTGACCAAAACGCCGATGATGGTGGAGAAGGGTGACGGGAGGACAATGGAAGGACACCACCGATGGCAACCTCCTTCCTGGCGTGCTGGGCTGCGATGAAAGATGGTGGAGGGCGACAGCAACGCTGAGCAGGGCAAAAAAGAAAGCACATGTGTTTGGGTGTGGTTTGAAGGGCAGGACAGAGCAGAGCAGAGCAGGCACTGCAGGATAGAGTACAGAGTAGAGCAGCAAGCAGAGGTGAGTGAGAGTAGAGTGAAGCGTGATCTCTCTTGCTTGGTGGTTTCCCACCTTCCCTGCCTTAACCAAGGTGCTAAGGCACCGTCTGAGAAATGACAAAGATGGGCAACTCCTCCGAAGAACTTTTGGGATTGGTGTTTCCTGCCGCTGGCGCCACATCTGATGACCTGATTTCCATTTCCTGCATAGCCGGCCAGGCGGGCTCAAGTGGCGGCACCGGCCAATGCGTGAAGGCGTTGCGCCGCGAGATACGCGACGTGAGACTGAGTCTAGGTATCCTTTTGCAGGTGGCCCCATACGAGAGATACAAGGTCGACTCATCTTACATATCTAGGTACCCAGGGAGGTCCAGACCGGCGCCGTCACAGGTAAGGGAAGGTACGTACCGCTCTCGTACCTGGTAAGGCAGGAGGAGACTTGGGTGGAAGTGGACGATTGCCCTTTAGGTAGCTGAGGGACACTACTCGTACCTACCTACCTGAGGTATCCGTATGGATCTGATAGAAGTGTGGAAAAAACGTACCAAGAGACACTTACTTACCTGAGGTGCTGGCCACTCTCTAGGTTACCTGATGTGATGTGAGCTGGAGGCACCTAAGAAAGATTGCAGCGAGGTGGCCCAGTCCGTCTGAGGTACATTGCAGTTGCAATGCGCCGTGCATGCAGATACAATGGACACGCTCTGCTCTGTGTTATGTCACCCGCAGCGCTTTCCTTGCTTGGCCGAATCACCCAAGCGACATGCAGAAACGAAGCTGCCGTCAAACATGCGAAAGGTAGATTTGCATCTCATGCTTGCCTTGCCTGTCCTTCTCTTTCTAATAGAAATCTGCTTTGTATCTAGACTTTTCTTCCGCACCTCCATGTCCACCACCTATTCCTGACTTGGTACCTGACGGCGGCACAAACACAAACGGAACACCACCACTACCACTACCACCACCACCACCTATTGCATGTCGACCTGAATTAAGCGCCGCCGCCGGTGGGCCAATTTACACTGCCTTTCCACCAACACTGCCTATCGCGGGAGGCTGCCGATAACACGATGGCCCAGTCCGATTCCAGCTGCCCTTGCCCCGTCCATCTCATGCCCGAATCCCCATCAACATCCCCCATTTTCAAGGCTCCATCCAAAGTCCCCTGCCCCGGACACACAGACGTCCGGCGGTGAAGCAAACACGACGTCTGCTGTCTCCAGCACCCAGGTTTCTGAAGCACCCAAATCTCGATGCTGATGACGGATGCCTTGGTTCGTTTGCATCTCGGGTCACTTGCACCGCCCATCTTTCCCTGACCCTGTTCCCCGCCCCAGGCTCCTCGACGTTATTGTCTTGCTTTGCCGTTGCTGACAGCATATCGGTCCAGGATTCCAGACCTGATCCCAGGCCCACGTCTCTTCCCGCACGGGTGGACGGGGACAATCCGCGACCGGGCCACCAGCCTCAGCGCCAGATGTTTCCCGCATTTCTGCGGTTACTGACGTCCGGTCTCTCCCCAAACAGAAGCAATGGCAGCCTCTCCTGCCATGCTAGCTCCCTTACAACCGACGAAGGGCTCCGACTGAAAGCACAATACGGATAACAATAGTACGTAAACATCAGCCCACTTCCCCAAGTAAGCCCCATCCCAGTCCCGCGCGACTGGGGTCTAGCTATATGCGAATTGCTAAGCCTCATCCTCAATCTCCTACCCCTTCTGTTTCTCATCTCTCACGGATGTCCGCATACGCCGTCAATATTTGCGGTAATTGGCCATCTTCGTGGCCAACATTGGCTTACAAACTACCCGTGTTTACGACGCCGGGAAGCAATTGAATTCTGTGCGGATTCACAGCTGCGCGGCGACAATGCCATTCCCCTCAGGAACCTCGATATTGAACGTGTTGCACGTCAACCTAAGTCCTGGCCCCTCAGTCTCCAAAAGCTACTTGGATGCTACATTCAAAACCTACAGCTATCAACTGCTCGCCACTTAAGCTTTGAAAATGTCCGTGAGACCTATAGGATCGATAATAAGGCCGGCCGATGGCTCAAGCTCCCACGTTGCTCTTCAGCCATTTGCAAACACTCTTATTGAGGTCATGACTCTGGGCTTCTTCCCCCATTCGTCGTGCGGCACACCATCTTGACTCAAGATAATAGATCCCCGAACCCCGCAAACCAACTCAACTCATTTATTCTCCCCCGACTCTATGGAGCCTGTCCAGGTCAACGCTTTTCTCTTTTTGCCATGTTCTGCATGCTCACATCGGGAACCATCTTACGCCCTCTATAGCACTAGTGGGGCACGCTCCCGTCCGGCCCCACGCCGGCCGACGTGTCTCCGCTGTCAACTCCGGGTCCCGTCTGTGGACCACCAGCAACAGTGGTCTAGACACTGGATTGAACCAGACTCCATCTTGTTGCGTTCACGCTCGGGCTCCCACGGAGAACGCCACAAGGCGCAATGAATTCAGCCCTAGGCCGTGCGTACAATCATGGCAACCGTATCCGTTAGAAGCAGTTTGAGCAGCTGGGCGCCGTCCCCCTGGGGCCTCAGGCATTGCAGCTATCGACATTGTGTCAACAATCATTCCAGCCCTTTCGATTTTGAGTTGGAGCAACAAGATAAAAGTTGGCTGATGATCTACGTTAGTAGGTCTTAGGACCCGATAGCCTCACTGGCGGACTAACCGGAACTCTAGTGTGCTGGGCTGCGGAGCTCTGTTGCTATGAAGCCCGGACCAGACGCTGACGACGTAGGAGCCACGGAGTTGTGGTGCAGGGAGCTTTGGTATTTCTGCCAAACCCCGCTGAATCCTTCGGGATTGCTTGGAACTTACGGCTCAACCTTCAGCAAAATATGCAATCAGAGTGAAGAGATCAAGCTCTATTTCCGAGCTCCCGAGCCCTCGTGCTCGTACGACTTGAACGATGGTTTGCAGCGGCAGCGGCAGCAGCGGCAGCGGACTGGACATGAATCCCAAGACTCAACAAGACCTGGCAGTGTACTTGCCAAATCGGTTGATCTCTAGGTATGCAAGCGATTGTGAATGGGCATCATGGTTTGGACGTTTCGCTCTCGGATTCCATGACGACACGAGCACCTCGTGGCCATCCTGCACGCTGGAGCAAGAAAGCGGCACGGTGCCTTGAGAAACGCTCACCCGAGTGGTCTGGCCAGTGTTTGACTTTGGCCCAGCGGCCGGGCTATCCCCTCAACGGGCGAACCTGGAATGAAGTACAGACGAAAGATGCTCGGTTGGCAGGGTCATCTCCAGCATTGAGGCAGAACCGACGTTTCTCGGGAGCTAGAGACAAATTAGACTGCTGAGATATCGTTTGCCTCTTTCTCGCCCTGTCCGCGAACCCTCATTGAGGTGTCCATCGCGATCTAACCTCGTGACATTGACCCAGACCAACGGCGATACTCGGCATCCTCTTCTGCCGGTTAGTTGCTTTTCTGGAGAAGCTTTGCTAATGAGTATGCTTAAGTAAACGATGACCAATCCAGTTGAGGTTTATCACGCCTTGCAAAGCCATACTCTCGGATCTCAACTCCATCGACGCAAATGACAGGGCAACAATGCAAGGACCTGTCTTTCCAGCTCACCCTGAATGGCATCAACGCCTGAAAAGAAATGCACACCTCCAACGCCACCAGAAGTGATGCAACAGACCGCCACTTTCCAGCTGCCGGCAAGCTCAAGCCAATCGAATGGCATCATCGCCAACCGCCGGCGCAGCGAGTCAGTCAGGTGCAGCAGCAGCAGTAGAAACACCACGTCCTGAGCGGCCAGGGCAAGGGGTTGAAGATGTTTGGACCAATTCGAAAAGCAAGGCACACCAAAACCTCTCTTTCGCTACCCTCTCCTCTGCCAGTAGGAAACCATGGAGCCATCTCCGTCGGCCGAAACGGCCGCGCTTACCTCGAGAAGCTCTGGCCTGCCTTTACAATCAACCCCACGATCAACGCGCGCCATGCCATGCGGCCAATGATCTCATGTGCCAGTGCGCCCATCGCCTCGTTTTCGTTTCTCCTCCCAACGTCTTTGGCGAGACACTGGTAACCTGGCTGGCTGGCTGTCTTCCCGAAGCCCCAAGTGGTCTGAAAATAGCAGAAGCTAGTCTTGAAAGCCTTTAAGAAGATGTCTCAAAATGATCAGAGAAAAAAGAAGACTCGCCATTCCGAATAAAACGCGGACGAACCGCGGGGTCAACAAGCGAGAAAGAAAAGAAGAGTCCTTTCGTCAGAAAAATGGTTCGTTGTTTGAAACAAAAGAAACAAGGGCAGGGGGGGCCGGAAGAGCGTTTCCCTTCCTTGTTGTCTCTGCGCAGCACAAAGCCGAACACCGATTGTGACGTTTTCGGAACCTCAGCCTGACTATCAACTTACCATCGGTCAAAGAAGGTAGTTCACCCCAGAGAGAACAAAAGATGCAACTTAAAAAGGTTTAAGCATCAGCATTTAGCCGGATCGAGTAGTCGCAGCCGCCACGGCGTGTAGTGGAAGGGTGTTGTGTGCCCATCTCGAATCTGAGAGATCCTGCAACCCCTCGACGCGCGAAGTAAGTAGTTGGTTGGTTCGGCGCTTGAAAGCATCCAATCAGATCGGACCAATAGATAAAACTTGTGTCCAGTCACTGTTGAGAAAGGTCAAATGAGACTCCACAGCCGAGCAATTCCATCTTTTCGTTCTATTTGGAGGGGGTATAAATTGAAGTGGTTGAAAAGTCTGTATCATACAGGCATGCGCATGTAAACTCCTGACAATGAGATGAGAAGATGATGGGCCCCCTGGGGAGTGTATGTACAGTACGATACAATAGTGATGTACACTGATTTACAAGAAACGAGGCGGGAGGAGAGGGGAGGAAGCGTTGGGATTATTCATCAGCACTTGTCGTCGGCGGCTCCTTCTCTCTTCCCTCAAAGCAGCGACTGTTTTGCCTCTCCCTCTTCCGGAACGCCGTGGCCCACTCCGTCGAAAGGTTGTCTTGCGCCGATCCCGAATCACGCGAATCCTTCGGTGGCTCGAGTACAAGGGGCGCTTGGCTTTTCAGCACGGAACAGCAAAGCTACGACATCGCCCCCACCCGTTTACTGGAACCACGACTTCTTGGCGGCCGTTTTGGAGCTGGCAGCGGCAGCCTTCTGGTTCGTCACCCGTCTGAACTTTTCGCGATTCCGGGCCTCGAGGAGGCCAACGGCGCCGTCGTCCTGGAACCAGTGCTGGCTTCCGCCGCGGCTGGCTGGGCCGCTGGCGCCGGCGTTGCGGGTGGTTAGGGGTCCGCGCTCGTCAAACATCATCTTGACGCGCTGGACCTTGCGGAGCTTGACGAGGCCGTACCAGCAGACGAGGAGGGAGAAGCCGCAGGAGATGGCGGTGACGCCCGCGAAGCCCCAGTTGGTCTCCTCGATGAAGTTCTCGAGGTTCATGCCGTAGAGGCCCGCGAGGAAGGTGCCCATGGCGAGGCCGAGGGTGCCTACGGAGAACTTAAGATCGAGCAGCATGAGGGAGTTGCGGTTTGCGTCCAGGATGGCACGGATACTGGGCGGAGAGTTAGCGAATGTGGCGTTTGGTTCAAAGGGAGTTTTCTTTTCACTTACATCTCCTCGGTATTGCGGATGCTGGAAACCAAATTCTGGGCCTCCTGGACGATTTCGTCGCAAAGCTTGTTGTACGATTCCAAGAGCAACTCGACTTCTGTGTGGTCGTCCACGCCGCGGTACAGATCGTGCGCCTTCTCGGTCAGGTACATGGCCGCGAGATCGTCGTCAGCCTCCAGTAGCTCCTCGATGGCGTCCCTCACGAGCTTGGCCTTCTGCTCAAAGGTGCTCACCCGCTTCGAGAGAATGAGGAGGATACGCAACTTGTGCCGGTCGATATCGTCCTCGAGCTCGCTAAGGACACGGATGACGGGGTCTCTAACCGATTCAAAGTCGGCTTCCAGTTCCGAGGTGACGGATGTCAAGACGGCTTCGAGAGCGCGGAACTCGTAGGGAAGGCCGTTGACGCCGCCGTGCGCCTGCTTTTGCTTCAGTTTGCCTTGCAGATCGTACATGAAGGCCGACTGCGGGTACGAGGTCTTGGAGCCGTACACATCGAAGAGCAGCACGCGGTCCTTCTTGATGAGCACTTTCAAGTGCAAAAGGTTGAGGAGAATCGCCGATTGGCGGACTAGAATGTGAGGCAGGTTGGAAGAGTCGATCTTTCGAAGATCACGGGGCAGAAGGCCGTACTGTAGCAACCCTCGTCAGCATATCAAGAACTCCCAAGGAATATGCGCAGCCGAGTCGAACCTTTGCGATCAGCTCCGTCTTCTTGAACTCCCCATCCACCAGGATAACCTCGCCAGTCTCGTCCACCTCGGTACATCGCAGCCTCGGTTCCAGCGCAGCTTTTGCGGCTAGGATTCGGCGATTGTTGAACATCGAGCCAGCCTCGCCGTCATCGTGAGCAGGGAGGTCATTGGGTTGTAGCGGTTTGGCCCCTCCCCTTCCCTTCATACCCCAAAGCCTCTCCTTCCATGTCCGGCGCGGGGCCGAAGATTCGTCACCGCAGGCATCGCGCCTCATGCATGTCGTGCTGAAGGAGACAATCGTTGCGCCACTGCGCTTGCGAGTTGCCCGCAGCGTGACGAGCTCGGGTCTGCGGGGCGAGGTTCGAAGCAATTCAGGTCCCTTGCATGTCGTGGTAATCGATCTCGCACCCGTCCTTGGAGTCCTCCTTGCTAGACACTGTTGGTTATGAGCCGCAGGTCGAGCCTGGCCAGGTCGAAGAGCAGCACACCGGCCCGGGCCGAACACTGACGACGTCTCCGTTTGCGATCGCAGGAATCGAAGTAGGCTCGTCGAGGGCACCGGAGTGCGTAATGGCGGAGGCATCACGAACAGCCGACAGGTCGCACGCACAGCTGCTCAGCTGAAGATGCACGAGGCCACTTGCTGGCGGTCGTTTGAAGAGATATCGCAAACCAGCAATTGATGCCACGAGCTTTCCTGCTGCCAACACTTTTTTTCGGCCGTTTTTCCGCGCAACAGGAAAGAGTTAGAGTCGGGTCCGCATGCACGGACCAGGTGATTACATACCGTCCTTGACATCATTGGTCACTGTGCTCACACTGTCTAACCCACAACATGGAATTCTCAAAGACCCTCTCTCACAAGATATTTCTCCTATCAAAGCTAGTTAAGGGTTTTCCTTAGGTCGGGGTATTAGCATCTTGGGGCGGCATACTGATTTACGAGCGACTCTTGCTTTTCGACATTTTGTTCTCATTCGCCGGGTTTTTGATAGCCGATTTGGTTTGGGGTATTCGAGGTTTAATATCGGCGACTTAAGGTTTTTTCACTTACACCATCCTTACCTCAGCGTCGGCCATCTCTTGAACCATCCTCGATACCCCTCCTCCACCCGCCCGGCTTGTAAGTTCGGCACATCTCCAAGCCTCATATTGTTCTTCATTTTTCTAGAATGAAATCGGAAAACTGACAGTGTCTCAGGGCACTTCGGAAAAAGAAGAAAGTGGAACCGGCGTCTTCGTATGATGAAGTTGACTCCCATCAGAGTCAGAGGCAAACGCAAAACCGCCTCGTCCCCGTCAACCCCCCAACCGGCTCAGAAAAGGAGATCCCGTCTTGTGGCACGCCGGGATACCAAGCGCGCAACCCCGGTGGAGCACATGCCCCTGGAGATCCTCGAGCGCATACTACTCTTCAGTGAAAACCTCAACTTGCTCAGGTGTAATAGCAGAATTGGCGCCCTACTTTCTGGTCGAGGAACTCTCATCAACGTCATCATCAGTGCCTTTCATTCTACCTGGGACTGCTGGTTCGGGGTCGACAGGCATACAATCAAGACTGTCTTGAAACGCGGCGCGACGGATGAGTCGAGGTCGTTCAGGAGATATGAGAAGTTTCCCGAACTCTTTCCAGGGGACCCGGAATTCCAGGCACGTACTTCACCTCTTAGCAGCTTATGATTTCCGTGCTGACTATTAATCAGTCTTCCGTGCTAGCCAGCTCGTGGACCAATGTGGATTTAATATTTGAGGCCCGGCAGGTCTGGGCTTGGCGCTTCGCCCGCGACAGGTGGTACTCACATACCCATGTTGGTCCTAAGGATGAAGAATCAGACCAAAACACTACGATAAGCTCACCTCACGACCGTAGCGGTGGCTTCGGTCATTTCGACTCGAGAGATTGCTTCGAATATGACTGGGCCCTGTATGGTCTTAGTGGCGCCAAACCGACTCTTGACTTCTACATTGATGTACACCCAAAAACAACAATACCCGACGATCTAATTACTGGACCATGGACACTCGAACAACAAAGGTTGCTTTTCTGGCTTCGCAGAGGTGGCGCCTTGATACAGCCCGAAACTCAAACTTGGGAGGTGAGTTGATGAAGAGCGCCGGGCATGCTTCACAGACTGACGTGGGAAACAGACTCTCCGAATGGGACTGCAAAACGCCGTCACACATCGCAACCCTGGCAGTCTAAACGGTCGGCTGATTCAAATGCTGCTCCTTCTGGACGACTTTTTCCCCTCCCGAGGCCTTGCGGAGAGCCAGTCTCTGTGGCCGCTCGACGTCCTGGAAGAAGAGCACGCCAAGGTGGAGAAGCTTGTCAGCGCACGAGAGCGCAGCAACGCTGGCCCCTTGTATGAACTCATCGAGCTCGAACGACGAATGTTTGACTATCACCGTCGCGAGGTCGACCTCCTAACGTCGAGACTGAGCCGGTACGACCGCATGGGGCCGCAATCAATGGTCGCCGTCGGACTCGTTCCCCAACCCAGGAACCACTAAGCTATGAAAAGTTCTGCGCTATTGTACATACCTCCGGACTTTCGTGACTTGTAATTATGAATATTGTAATCAAGGGATGTATTGGTGGAAAAGTAACTCTTTCAGCTGGGGTCTGTTGTGCTGTTGAGATGGCACCGAGATTGAAGGGCACGGGGACGTTGAACGGCGGCATTATGATGATACCATGCAGGATCTATGATCAGGACGCGAAAAGTTGAGCTATTGAAACTTATTGAATAGCATGCAAAGGTCAACATGAGAGTTGTTCGTCGTTGAATGAGTCTTATGTCTCCACATAGGCCCCCCACAACGGTACTGCTGGTCTCGATAGACTTTCGAGGAGACGTTTGAGGCAGTGTCAGAGTTGAACATCTGATGCCGGATTTCAACATGTTTACTTGTCGCTATCATCACCCTCAACCTCTTTATTCTCACCGATCCTCGGTTTCTTTCTCTCGATAGTGCCTGCCCTGCTCATCTGTCTCATGGCCATCTTTGATTTTCTTTGTCGATATCTTTCTGGACAATAAGTTTACGTCTTAAATGATTCATAATAACAATGCATTCGCTATGGTCTCTTCTAAGAGGTCTGATAAGTGCAAAAGGTATCTAGGCAGAGCTCGCACAATATTCAAAAAGCAAGCCAGTTGCCAGTGGTCTTTCTCGCAGTCTTCATGACCCTCTATCCGTCCGCAAGTCCTCTACTGGGTGCACTGCACATCATCGCAGCACGTGATTCGGCCGACGTTGAGATCGTTGCATTGGATGGAACCGCAGAAGTTCTTCTTAGCGCCGCCTGAGCCGCAGGTCTTGTCGCACTTGATCTGTTGGCAAGACGCGCTGACGCCGGCGGCGTACATGACGGCAGCGGTGAGAAGGATGGTGATCTTGGAGAACTGCATGTTGGTGATGATGTTTCTGTAGAGTTGCTGGGAACTTGAGAACTTCTTGGGGCCCTGGCGCGGCGGTTAGCCTAGGGATCTGGCTATAATCACGACCCGAAGATCCACTTACAATGAGGTGATAATGCTAGTGAGTTTTGGGAAACGATGCTAGGTTGATGTGTGCGGATGATATTTAGCAAGAAGGCTGTTGTTCTGAGTGTTCGATGCCGTCTTATTTGTACTGGTTTGGCCGTTTAGAATGAATACGATGAATACGTACGTCCGGAGGGATTCTAAAGTTTAACACTAGTCAGTCCCTCGAGCGGCATAGAATGTCTAGCTGTTCGAAACGACTGTATCGGCCACCCCGGAAGTATCTGTATTAGAGAATTACTCAACTATAGAATCAGCTTGTACCTATGCCGGACAGCGCGAACCCATAGCAAACGTACTGCATCAGGATGGCATGTAAACTTTGGTAACTACAAAGCTACCATTTCCGCCCGAACCACACCTGGCAGCGACGTGCAGCTGTCAAACGAGCATGAGATGACTGTATCGAGTCATGCTGTACCATAGCTGTAGGGTCTCTTCTGAAACGCGAGCAGAACACGGTAACATTTTGTGTCAGCTGCTTAGGCGTGTTTTAGAAGTCTGGTGCTAACTCGCCGTGTAGGCGACCCCATTTCGCGTGTGACAGGAATAGAATCAGGACTGGACTTCTGATCCCCTGGACAGGCCGGCACTGTCGGAAGGGACACGACTCGGAACGAGCCACGTAACCTGGGTTACCATCGGATCACCTTGGTGAGCAAAGTGGGCAAGGTTTGTAAGGTTAGTAAAGTGAGCAAGTTGAGCAGGCTTTACCAACAGGCTGAAGAGATGAACCAGGTATATAGAACATGCTCATTACCCAGTAGGTACCATCAGCTTAGGACGGCTCTTCGGCATTTAATCTAAGTATTGACCGAGGACAAATGTGAAGTTTTCAATCCACCATCGTCGCATATTGCTCAGAACACTACCACCTTGAAAGTTTTCTGGACCTTTGCGGTGCTGTGACTGCGTGACCTCGTTGACGAGTCCGAGACCGAGGTACTCAAGGTACAGGAAGGCAACAAAAAGCAGATTGCCGCTAAGTCGAACTGTGACTACGATAGTACGGAAAATATTGAGCAGCCACTCGGTGAGATTGAGACAGCTTGGCTCTGGTGAGAACCGCAAGTTGGGAGCTTAGGCACAAATTCCCTTCCACGCTCCGGCATGCTCTTCTGATCACCTTGGTATTCATCTTGTGCTGAGACACTTTGCAATACACTCGACATATTCATCTTCCTTACAAGTTTACCAAAGCGAGAAGTAACGAGGGACCTCGTATGTGGTGGCCTTCGACGTGGAGCTGGTATAGAGGTGGAGCTTTGCGCAGGCGAAACCAACTATCACCTCAAGTTAGTCAACTATCTTGTCATTGGTTCTAAGTAACAGAAATTACATTAAACTAGTCTACTACTCTTCATACTAGTCTCTGGTTAATCAGTTAAACACTTGTGAGGGGTGGCGATGAGCGCATCCAGAGACGTAGAACCTTTTTCCCACTCTCCAGCTGTTTATGCCTGCAGCAAGTGAGCGAAAGATGTTCTTCTACCACATTCTTAGTTTCATCGCGTGCTGGTCTTTTTTCTAAGAGTTTCATTAGTCAGGTAGTGCTATTTAGCTATCCAGGCAGTGTCTACACATATAGATACATAGCCTAGGTATTTCTAAAGTGACTATATTTCCTATTCTTGCTTTCGTCGTCGCCATTATATATTACTATCGTCGTCGTCTTTGTTATCTTCGTCGTCATCTTCGTCGTCGTCTTCGTCGTCGTCTTCGTCGTCGTCTTCGTCGTCGTCTTCGTCGTCGTCTTCGTTATCGTTATCCTTATTACTACTTCTATCGCGCCTCTCTACAATCACGAATCGTAGGGGACACTACCCGGATAGCCTAATAGCACTACCCGACCAGCAAAAGCCTTTTCTAATTCTGGAGTAAGAGCCCGAATACTGTACTCACGCATGTTGCCAAGTCCCGTGAGATTGGCAGCAATGCTCATGGTCAAGTTTTACCTGCCCATGCCTCTCCTATCTAATCAGGACTTGTTCAATCTTCCAATAAGACGACGATAGCTATTACATACGAGCGGCCTTTTCATTGGTAGTGTTTCAGCGTTCGGAGGCAACGACCAAACTTCAGCCTCTGCATGTCTGACATGATGGCTTTATTTCGGTGAGAAGCCCAACCGTGTTTTGTTGAGCTAAGGCAGAAACTTCCTTTTACATACCCAGATAGTCTCCAACAACATTCATATTCACCATTTACAAGGCTCTCGCAGGAGAATCGAACTTTCGTCTGGCTACTGGAAATGACACTGCGTACCGTTGAATCGATGGAACACAACGGAGACGCCGTCAGAAGCGTGTTTCCCCTGCTCGCTGCCGACTATGCACAAACAACAGAGCAATTGTGCACGTCGCCTTTTCCCAGTCTCAAGCGTCTAGCAGATATCCTTGACGATGATCCGGCGATTCGGAAAAGGCGAGATCAAATCTACAACATCCGTCCCCAAACTAGCAGAACAGTGGTTGCATTACTCGACGTAGACCGTACCAAAGAGTTGCATGCAGCACTGGCAGCTGTTACATACAAGGGCGGATTTGAGCTTGTAAACACCGACGATGATAATCCTCCCGTCAGGCTTTGCGTCTGCTGCAAAGACTTTCTCCAAAATCCAGCATTCGAAAATACGACATGGGATGCTTCTCAAAGTCCTGTCATGACACGGCCTACGAAGAACCATCACGAAACATTCTTCCAGCTCATGGATTGCTGTTACAACTCGCGACCTGGTTGCCGTCTATGCCAAGCGCTTTGGCGCGACTTCGAAATAATGCTACGGCAGGCTGAGCACTGCTTCTGGCATGACGAGCCCTTCAATCTGTATATTGAGTGTTCGGGAGATTCGGACGTGTCTTTCATCAGGTCAAACATGACGATGCGTCACATCAACGCTTCCGGGGCATCTCCGATGATGGGATTCTGTCTACAAGGTAAGACGAATCCCCAACTTGTGTAACCAGACTGGGCCAGACTGACGGCCTGTAGATGCGGATGAGATGAAGCAGACAGGTCGTTATCCTCACTCGAAACTTGAGACCTGCACCAATTCCGCGACTTCTTTTGAGCAGATACGCAAATGGCTAGATGCATGCTTTGAGAGGCACAGCTATTGTCAGGGATTTCTATCATCATCCAAGACGCCCACACGTCTGGTCCATATCAACTGGGCGAAAAAAAAGCATACGAGTGTTGGAATCTATGGATGCAAACACCCAATATGTTGCTCTCAGCTATCGATGGGGAGACAGTCAATCCGCGTACAAGCTGACCGCAAAGACAAAGCTCGACCTAACTTCAGAGAGCGGTGTATCCATGGACCGGCTTCCTCAGACAATCTACCACGCCTGCTCTGCTTGTCACCAGTTAGGATATGACCATCTCTGGATTGACAGGCTTTGCATAGTGCAAGACTGCAAAGCCGACTGGGCGAGAGAAGCGTCCAAGATGTCCCAGGTTTGTAGGAACAGTGTCTTCACTATCTCTGCAAGCTGCGCTTCAGATGATAGCCAGGGATTATTCACAGATCGAAGCCCTCGCAACTTTCAACCTTTTCATCTCAGAATCAGACCATCGGAAATGGAAGCCCACAAAACCATGATAATCGAGCCCGGCGACCGACGCCAGGACGACCCAAAGGGAATGCTTGGCTATTTGCTCAGCCGCGGTTGGGTATTTCAGGAGAGAATTCTTTCCAGGCGTACCGTCTACTACACCAAAGAGCAGGTATTCTGGGAGTGCAGCACGCTCGTAGCCAGCGAATTATGGCCAGAGGGGAAATGGCACGACCACTCACTCGAGACACCTTACCATCAGCTTTATTATCCAGGCAGCAAGGTCTCGAGAAGAGCGTGTGAAGGCAGATGTCGGTGCGGTGTGCAAATACTGCCAATAGATCGAGATAAATGGCGGCAGATTGTCATGGACTACACGAAACGAGTCTTCACTTTCGAAGAGGATAGATTACCAGGGCTCTCTGGTCTTGCAACCGACTTCAAGAGAAACCATAGAGCCGAAGAGGACGAGTATTATGCCGGACTGTGGAAATCCAACATCATCGAAGACCTTTGCTGGTCTACGGGCACGTCATCTCCTGTAATCCCTACAAAATATAGGGCGCCGTCTTGGTCTTGGGCCAGCTTGGAGTCTGAGATAACATACAGTTCCTTTTGTGCACAGAACCCGACGTCTTTAGCAGATATCAAGGCAGTTCATTTGGGCTACGCCAGCGATGACCGCCATGGTGCAGTCTGTGATGGGTGGATTCATCTGTCTGGTCATCTGAAGCCTGTGACCGTCTCCTTGTTTGGACATGACGGGGAAAAAGCTCAAATGCGCGGGCCTGACAACGAAGAACTAGGGATATTCCGCGACGATCCTGCTTCCTTAGATCGACAAGCATTTGGGCCCCTAGGGCAAATGTTCTGTCTGCCCCTGATGCGATCGACTGGGCGTCGTGCGCTTGCAGTCGACTGCTTACTTCTCGTTCCCAAAGGAGCAACGAAGTATCCAGAACCATCGCAGAAGCTGTTGAGGCCAGTGAAGATAGTGGCGAACGAGTTTCAGCGGATTGGGACAGCTGGCGGACAAGTCGTGGATGAGAGCGCATTTGCTCAGTGGCTTTCACAAAGCCCCAAGCATGATGTTCTAATATATTGAATTGATTCTCGGCACTGCCTTAGATCACACTTGACTGCTTTACCAGACAGTATACCTGATGAAAACTTGTAGGCTTGCTCAATGTCCCTGATCGCTAGCATTATCTGAGGACCCTCCCACATACCCAAGGGCTCAACATCCAGCCCTTCTACCGTCTCGTCGGCCTCCTACACCGGGACGTCGGCTCACTCAACCCGGCCGCATGTATCCGACGCACTCACATATGTAACCCAGCGGCACAAACACACATAAAGGACTTCCCCAATCCGTCTCGCCGACCATCTTCATGCAGCTTCCCCTCAAACGCCGCGGGGCCCGGCACGCCGTATCAGGTAAACAAGGAGGGGAAAAGCGCATGGCATCAATAGAGAGGACATATGACAGAATCGGACAACACATAAAGCATCGCGTCAATATTGGGAGACATCTCATCTCGTAACTCTGACACTAGGTAACTCCAGTCCTCGCCGTTCGGCGTGAGCAATACCGGCCACGATCTCAGGGCGCCGGAGACTTCTTCTCGGCCTCTTACAAAGCAACCCCCCCCGAACTTTCCGGAAGGATAGGCGCTGGGTCATCATGATCCATATCGCCTCCGCCAGGCAGGCCGAAAGCCTACGCGGGCAGCTGGAACGGGGACCATCGTCTGCCTAGACCGGCACGTTGTCAAGCCAGGCCAAAAGTTTCAACCTTGTCGAAACGCACGATACTTCGCACGCGGGCATGCTGCGCCGCCCCTTCTGCCTGGCAGAAACCACCCTCGTCAAAAGAAGTCAGACCTCCATGTCCCCTCATCGTGACCTGCCAGGAAAAAGAAAAGTGCCCGAGGGTGTATGTGACGGCTACTCAGCCGGTTTCCCTCGCCCCAACAGTCACACACCTTGAAGAAGTCGATGATGAACAGGCACCACTCGGTACCTACACCACCTTCACCTAGCAACCATTTCGGGAAACAAAATTTTCAAGAAAAGTCGTGCTTCGTGCGTCTCCCTAATCCCTCATAATGAATCATCTCATACGGGAGATGAGTCCACCAGCCGTAGTCTAGACCGTGACCTTAACGGCATCTACATCCCTCCCAAGCACCTCGCCGCGGGAGGCAGATGTACATCTCGTCAACTCACCGTGAATGACCGTCAAAACACCCGCCGTCGCCCAGGCTAGCGTCAAACGGTGTCCCTGTTGGGTAAGTAATATCAAACCACACATTGTTACGACACCACCCAGTGAAGAAAACATACCGGAAGAGAAGGGAGGGGGGGCAACGTTGGTCGTCGCGCAGGGTTGCCAGGCGGTCGGGCGGTGTGACTCACTCACCTTTCGACCCCCATCTTATCGCCGACAAACACTTGGACGACCGAACCCAGCCCTTCGGCGTTACCCACTCCGTTCATCAGCGTCCTGTCAAAATACGTCTCACCCAGTCAAGCGCTCGGTGGTTCGTCCGGTCCATCGTCATTTGGGGCAGATTTCTCCGTCTTCGGCGGCAGCGCGAAAACAAGGTTGTTGCCCAAGGTAACCAGGAACCATCATCGTCGGGCTCCGTTGCGTTGGCGGAGGGCTTTGAGGTATCCGGGGCGGCGCGCTGTCACCCATGTGACCTTCGCAATCCGCGCGACCGCCATGTCATCGCACATGTTCGGAACCGTTCCGTCGAGCTTTCATCATTCATGAACCTAGCGAGTTAGTGAACGGCTCCAGAGGCCGCAAAAGTAAGGCACATACACGCAGAGAGGCGCAGAGGGCTGTTTCCAGCTTGTGAAAATGGTAATATGATAGGCCGCAGGCAGAGCAACAACTTGTTTCTTTGGTTCCAATAAAGCTGGCTATGAATCTCTCGAATTATAGCTTCATCGCTTAATGTGTCAAGTTTGGTGTGTACCAATAAACATGTGTATGATATCGATGCTTTGTCATCGTTCATTTTGTGTGTGGTTTTCCAGCTCGTTAGACTCTTTTCGCGTGGCTCCCAAGTAGCGGTTGTCATCGTGACCTGGGAGGACCGCGTACAAAAGTAGTATCGAGACGTGTCTCGTTCGACTCGTTCGGTCGCCCCTTTCGGATCTTCCGTCGAGCGCCCAATCACACATTCCCATACTCTGATTGTGGGCGTTTCGATTCGACGAAGAAGCCCCATTCGTTTCCTATCCCTTTCGTGCAACTCCCGTATCCGAGTTGCCTGTTTTTTCCTGGCGCAAATAAAAGCAAATTGCAACGCAAAATCGACTCTCTTCATCGGGTGATCGTACAAACACAAGTTTGCGGTCAAACAGCCGCCGTAAATCCACCTTCGCCGTCCACCTCCCAAAATGCCCAGATCCGTTGATGCATGCAAGATTATCACGCTTTTCGTGTCGCGCCCTGACGCCATCTAAGCTTCTAAAAGACTTGATGTACCGCCAAGGTGGTATCAAAGCTCTTTCCGTTCCCCACCGCCCCCGTTATTTCGTTCTGACAAAGGAAATGGAGGATATTGCACAAGAAGGTCAAGTTTGATTTGACGTTTGACCCATAGGGTATCTCGGGGGGGTTGCATAACATTTGCTCAGTTAAGAATTCCCTCCCACATGCCCGGTCCGCGGTATCCGCCGATCGAGTGAAGTGATGAAGCCTCGTAGGCTGGGGTAGCCTCGGTCGCACAGCAAATGCGCTTTGAGCTCCGGTCAGGCAGGGTCATCTGGCCAGCGCGGGGGCGAACCAGCGACTGTGACCATTGCTTGCCAGAAAAGTTGCCAGAGAGCATGTCCCTGACATTCTCCTGGAGCGAACTGTCAATGATGGAGACGCCACGGGCGCGCTTGCGCGAGGCCGAGGCAGTTGGGGTGGCTCCATCGGTGCGGTAGTTTTGCAGCTCTTGAAGCGCGCGCGCAGCATCGTTAGCAGGGTCGTGAGCCATCTCTTCCAAAGACATCTCTCCAAGTCTACCCACCGGGCCGGTGTAAGACTCAGGAGATGAGGTGATGCAATGCTCTTCGTAGTCCTCAGGAACCGATGTGATTGTCGGTCTCAAGCTAACCCTCTCACTGCATAGCTTCGCAGACCGGAATCGCGCCTGAACACCCAAGTTGGGAGCCGGCGCGCTAACCAGTGATGAAGCAGACGAGATAGAGGAGGAGCGGGAGGTGCGTGACGAATCAGAAACCATCGATTCGGGTGAGGAGGCAGTCGAGATTGAATTGGCGAGAGATGAGCGACGGACAGGGCAGTAACCCTGGGGCGACGATGTGTTGGCGATAGGCCAGCGATCCAGACACTGAGCAGCAGTGACACAGGAGGCTTGAGCCATGGCGAGACCCATGGCACCCTTGCCGAGGTTGGAGGCACTCACAGCAGGAGTACTGTATCCGCTCGACTGGGGAGTGAGGCGAGGGGTGGGAAGGAGACCGAGAGCAGGAGCCAGGCGACCAGGAGTATATACAGCGGCCGGAGTAGGCTCCATGATGGTGGGGGTGTGGAAAGATCGCGGGGTCGGAGTGAGCTCCGCCGAGTCAAATCCCAAGCCGCAAGTGCCACTCGTGGCTAGCGAATCCTGGGTAGCTGATAGCATGCTGCGGTGACGAGCCACGGGACGAGGGCTAGGAGTGAGGTTGGCGGTAGGGATCAAACCCTCAATGTTGTCGAGCTCGGGGTTGAGCTGGAGGATGACCATCTTCCAGTTTGAGCTCTGCTGAGCGTACCATTGCGCCGAAGTTCCGGGGGCGGGAGGAGAAGGAGGCGTGTACTTCAGGGCAATATCGGTCCATCTCTGGAAGATTTCGTCGGTGATGTGCAACTTCCAGTCAACTGCCAGTAGGAAAGCGATCTCGTTCTGGTTGATCTCTGCCGTGTTGAGTCCTGAAATCTTACTCCAGGCTCTCGCGGAGTAGTTCCGATCTTGAAGGTACTTGGAAGCCAAGATAAGCGCGGCGAGGAACATGCGGCGGCCGCATTGAAGGGCGCGGCACTCGTGCTTGTCGTCGGGTTGTTCCATGGTAAAGTCATGCTTCGGGACGTGGGGCTTGATGAGAATCAAGTAGTAGAGAGCGACCTGCAGGGTGGAGTAGCTGGTGCGCGAGCGTCGCAGTGTCTCTTGGATGAAGGTGCGCAGCGGCAAGACCGCCTTGTTACCCAACTCATTGCGGCAGACGGCGGAGGACAAGGGCCAAATAGCTTCGACAATCTGGGTCGACGAATCTAGGGTAGCCGGGTTAGGGAACATCATGATCGCACGTTTGCTGTTATTGCTGCTTACCGACGAGGTTATCGACAAAGTTGACCTTGCGCTCGGCTTGGCGAACAAGTGGCGGGGGGGCTGCGCCACGGGTTGCGCCTGCACTGGTCCGTCTGGGGTTCTGGCGCAACTCGGCAGGAACTGCAACAGGGGCCTGCTGAACGGATCGCTTCGCCCAAGGGCTGGTGAACTTGACAGCGGTGTCGCGCGTAACGGATCGTGAAAGGCAGTATGAGTCGGCGGAATCGGAATCGGAGGTGTTGGTGGGCGAGGTGGAAGTGGATGATTGGGAGGAGACAGCGGACCAGACAGAACCCGAGGAGGCAGACGCCAAGGATTCTACTGAGGAGCTGTAGGTGTCGTTTCGGTAGGTGCTGATGAAAGCCGACGAATCATTGTCGACGTACTTCATCTTGGGTGTATAATGTGGGGTTATCGGCGTTGGAGAATTCGTGTTATGGAGGATACTCCAGTCGCCGTCAAGCTAAGTCAACCGGGTAAACCGTGGAAGGTTCGTTATAATCAGATCGTGGTACCGTATCGGGAACGCGAACCTCACAGCAGTGTATGCAAACTGCTGCAAAGTCCTTTAAAGTCGTAGATATGGAAGGCGGCTTCTAGACGCAAATGTCCACAGCCGACTGTACACGAAGGATCAAACCGGAAGAAGAGGCGAGACGGGCGACTGGAGTAGATTTCGCGTTTCGGATCAGAGGCATCGTTGGTTTAATGCTTCTAATAAGAGGGGAGATTGGTCTGGTTTAATGGTGAGCTACTGCATAGCCACCATGCGATCAAGTGGGCGAATGCGACAAGTTAAGTGGTGATGTTGGTGTAAGTGAGGTGGATGGGTGTGAGGTTGGTGATGGTGGGCGAGGTCGGAGTCGGGAGGGTTAGGTAAGGAGAGGAGAGGAGGAGAGATGGGAAAGTGAGGGTGAAATATGCAGGTACGATGATGTGTGGCTGGCCCTCGAGGTTATATCCAAGGTAGGTGGGATGAGGTGTGACTCTTTTGCCTTTGGCCTTGGGCATGCGATCTCGAACGTGTTCAGAGGGGCGACATGCTGGCGTGACGAAGTCGGAGGGCCCCTTGTGGCTCAAGTCTTGTCCAGCTGGTGGATGACTCTTCCAGGTTGCTCGAGTGGCGAAGGGGTGTACCTGGTTCGTTGCCGCCGAGACAGGTGGCCCCAACTGGCAGTACAGAATAGGCAGGGCAGGCAGAAGGGGGAACTTTGGGGGTGAGGAGGCAAGGTGACGGGGGGGGAAGCACAGAGTGCGGGAGAGTGGCAGAGTGGCAGCCTAGGGAAGCCCGACCATACAGGGGGGCGTGTTGGGTATTGGGATTGTCTGAGTGGCCAGGCCGAGTGCGTGATCGGTGGGTGGCTTTTTTTGGGGGGTGGGCTGGGCCGGAGTGGCAGAGAGGCAAAGGGCAACCAACGGGGAGAGGGAGCGGAAAAAAGAGGGACACGGGTAGCTACGCAAAGCAAAGCACAGCAAAGCAGACAGCGAAAGGCTGCTTGTATGCTCGCTTGCTTAGCTGGCCCGATGCTGTGCAGGCAGACCAAACTACTGACCTTGGGGAGAGAGGGCGGTGCAGTTACCGGCGGAAGTCTTCTCGGATGGAGATGGTTCTTGGCGATTTGCAGGCGGGTGCGGATTGTGGCGAAGGAAGTGCTAGGTCAGCGGGTGAGCAAGACCAGGTTCCTGTTGTTGGAAGGATGAGTCGTAATCGTCGTGTGAGTGAGTTGCTCGGGCAGTGATGATTAAAGAATGAGTATAAGGTAAGGACAAAAGGATGGCGCGCAGGGTATCGTATCGGGGTGTGTAAGGTAGTAAGAAATGAGTAACAGATGATGAGAAGGCAGCAGAGCTGGTGTTGGCTTCGTCGGGCGTCGATGATGGTGACTCGAAAAGCTGAGCTGCAGTCCGAGGTCTAGTCCAAGATAAAACCCAAGGCGAGGGAGTTGAAGCCTGCTTATTCGTGCCTGGCGTTGAGCTGAAAATGGAATATATCCGGTGGGTGCCTTTAGTTAGTCGCAAGGAACAAGTGAATGCCGCTGCGATTTACAAAAAGGGCCTGGTGCTGGGTGTGGTGATGATTTCGGGTGAGTTTTTTGGTGGTTTGGTCCGGGTGAGTAACGTGACCGAGGGTGACCGAGATGACTCTTGACGGCGGGTGTTGCGTACGAGGGTGATCCGGCAATTAGGACACGGAGATGGAGAGAGGAGAGAGGTGCGAGGCGATGATTGCAGAAACCATAAAGCAAGATACAAAGGAATAAGCGGAGATTGGTCTAGAGTCTCTCCTCAGATATTCTGAGAAGAGGCACGTCTAGCAGACTTCGGAGAGTCGCTGTCGTACTGATTTAGACCTGGTAATCGAACATTGCGGCGGCGTGAGTTCGATAGAGCAAGAAGGGAAGGGGGGGAGGACACAAGTGCACGGCGATGTGGGCGCGGCGATAGTTTTGAATGCCTTGGACGCCAGGAAGATGCGGTACGGCCAAGGGAACCCGTCCAAGGCCAGGCACTCTCCAGAGGCCAGGTACCGTTTGGAGAGTGTACCTACAGCTCCAGAGTCGCAATGCAGAACACTTGCAGCGCGACGGAGGTCGGTGCTGTGAACTGGCACCTGCTTCCCACTGGCGCCACTGGCTGCCGCTGCTATTTGGGGGGTGCTGACTGGCCAGCGACAAGTATCAGCCGGAGGTACAGTCTGGCAGCGGTACCTCATTTCAACCACCTTTTCGCCTTGGGCTTGGGAACGTGGAACTGGAAGGGTGGGAGGGCAGCGCAGCAGACGGGGGGACGGGATGCAGCCGGATACCCAGCAAGTCTCAGCATCCGTCCACTGCCTTTTCTTCAAGCGCGTCGTGATTGGTGTCTCGCCGCCTTGAATAGTGGGTCCGCTCGTCTTCTTTCCCGGAGTGAGGGGCACATTGAAAACCAAAAAAAAAGAATACGTACCCACTTCTCTGCTCTCTGCTCGCACTCACGGCTCAATCTTCACTGGCAGGACTGCCAGTCTTGGCCCTTGGGTCTCCTCACTCATGCTGCTGCTTGATGGGGGGTAATGGTGGTGTTACTCACACTCTCACGTCGAGCGAGCTTGGTTTGCTTGCTTGCTGGCTGAATGCCTGCGAGTATTTTCTCCTCCTCTTTCTCTCTCTTTCTCTCTCTCACGCTCACCGTCATACGCAACTAGTAGCTGCATCCCTCGACCCCACACGTCTAGCCATGTTTCTTCAGGTTTCCTCCCTTCCCCTCTGCTTGCTCATTCAGGTCTTCACATCCGGCACTTTGGGTATGGCAAGCACCTACCGAGAATATAGCCCTGGGCTGCTGGGTTGTCCATAAGGTACCGCTGCTTCTACCATTCCCACTTGACCCAAGCCCAAGGCATGCCCAAGGTGTATGTCTTATCCAACCAAATCCGCCTTCGATGACCTTCCATGCATTATCTGTCCTTTCCTTTGGGTTTGAGACTCTCGTAGCTCTGTGCCTGAACCTTTTGCATTTGCGTCCTCCTCTGTCTCTATCCTGCCCAACCCTGGGCTGCCCTTGCTGGCTGGCTGTTCTTGCCTTTTGGCTCTCTGGCTTATTCCGTGACCACCTGGCTGCGCTCATGGCACCCTGTTATTTGATTGGCTCGACCTGTCTGACCTTGCCGGATCTGTACTAGCCTCGCCAAGTCTAAAAGACTGTACAACCAGTAATGTGCGACAGCACCACACCTTCTCTCTGAGAAGCCCATCCTTTGTGAATTTTGGCAAACTGCTGCTGGTCAGAGGCTGGCGTGGTTGCCCAGCCCCGGACCAACGAGGCAGGATGGGAGAGGGGAAGAAAAAAAAAAAAAGGCAGAAGAGTCATCGTTGGTGACCGACCCTCCGCGCCACCGCAAATGCGCCCACGACCACGACTCCACGACACCCCAACCCAACAACGAGTGTCGACTTTGCTCGCCGTCCCATCCATCCCGCCCACCCTCCAACATTTGTTTGGGCCCATCCATAACACCGTCGGTTTTAATCATTATAGCAACAGCAAGGCATGGCCACAGCTTCGCAGGCAGCATGCGCAACTGCGGCTCGCTTGGCATCCCGTGGTTGAAGCAGTTGGTGTTTCCCGTACGAGGTGTGAGGAGCCAGAAGCGAGGGATGGCCATTGTCCCAAGCCAAGCCGATGAAGGTATCACGAGCTCGGCCGTCAGCATCCATCTCATTTCCTCCGGCGGATTGCACGCCATGCCACGGACATCGACATGGACAGACGAGGCAATATCGACACAAATCGACTGACAACAGCTGTTGTCTTGCCCCAAGTCTCGCCACAGCTGGTCAAGCTTCACCTCCAAATTTTCACTCGTCTCCCGCGTGCCATCATGCCACCCACACCCTCAAGCTTTGGCCAGCAGAGCCCAGCCAACCGCGACGCTCCCGATTACCTTAGCTGCCTTGACTAAGGAGGACAGCAAGAAACCGCCTGCCACAGGTGCCGGTGCCAGCACGCAGACACACACTTCAACGTTTGGCACAACTGAGGGGCACGTCGTTCCTGGCCAAAGCTCCAGATTTCGCTTTGCTGGCCGCCAACGCTGAATGCTGCGACATATCACGCTCTTGCTACGGGTCCGTCATCGCGTCCCCCCGCTGATATCACCCAATTTCGCAGCTCGGGGTGTTCTTCGTGAACCGACGGCACTTGTACCGAGGTCGACCACGCAGCTCCATCTGGCGGTATCCATCCAGAGTGAAGGGTCCAGTCACGGGTGCCGGGTCACACTGGTCACTGAACGGGTCCTGAGCTGGCCTGGAATTCAGGGAACCTCACGAAGCCGCCTTGGAAAGACGGCGGTGAGGTCACTGCTGAATCTCTAGTGGCTCAGCGCCTATGACACGCTGTTCCATGCCCTCTACGGCTGCGTCTGCGCCTGCGCCTGTGATGACAAGCCTCCGTCTTGCAAGCCTTGGACTGGGACAGCGGGGGATAGGTATACAGAGCCGAGGGTCGTCTACCTTAAGGTACCTTACCTCACCAACCTTACGGGGCTCACAGCACAAAGCCTCGCCTTCACTCATCTTTGTCATGGACCCTGCTGACTGGCACGCGGTCGCGGTCGCTCTCGCTGTCTCGCAAGCGCGCTGGGACCTCTCCGGCGAACGCGGGCTTCCGTCAGTGGGTATTCAGCCCCCGAAACACCGAATGCGCCCCCTAAATTCCGCCACGACCCCGCTTGAGACGCTGCTCGCTGCTGCTTTTGGGAGAGATCGAGGCATCGAGAATTAAGAGTCCGATCAATTGCTTACGGATACGATGCGGTTACGCGCCCAATCCCATGGGAAATGGGAAAGCCGTCTTCTCCGTCCTGCGCGCCATCGGCATCAACGCCTACCTACCAATACGGTACCTCGTACGCACCCTTTGTCAGCCGCCAGAGTCAGCGTCCCGTAATCACCGAGCGCCTTAATCATCTCCCCCCCGCGTGTAAACCGTGGGCGTCTCGGGAGCCCTGGGAAAAGGGAAATGTGCGGCCGACGGATTTAGCCACACTTGTCACAAACATGCTGAGCACCTTACGTATCGCCTGTGTTCCGCTCCACCAAATGCTTCAATGCGAAATAATCCTTCATCTCGATATGGCCGTCATCTCCCACCCACGACCCGAGCGTCCCGTCATTGTCTCCTCATCTGCGCATCCGCATCTGTACCTCGCTGCACCCTCCAGGAGAATGCTTCACCTTCTGGCGCATAATCGGAGCATGGCCACAGCTTCGCGAGCACGCTGCCGTCGGAGACACAGAACGCATTTCAATGCACAGGTTGCCCTGCATTCGATACCCAGTTGTGTCCTGGCTTGCAAATAGACGCTACAAAACATCCTGGGCCACAGCTCTGATACACCTCACGAGGTCAATCACACTGGAACGCGCCGGCTGGTACTTGCGTGTTAACCTCCACACTTTGCATATCTTCATCTCAACGTACACTCTGAATGCACCAAGTGCACAAATCATCCACTGTGCTGGTGGTACCCCCCACGAGGTATCCGAGAACACCGCAATGTCCGTAGCAGAGACAGCAGGGAGGCAGTCATTTGCTTTGAAGCATAACGCTAATAGGAGACATGGGTCCAATGAGTGCCAAACTCCATCCGGCTCCCGTCTTCAAATGGGCTCCTCTCATTCGCTTGATCCTGCTAGCCTTGTCGAGTCTGATACTCGGAGTGCATGTACTGGTTCGTCTCGCCCGCCGGACTGCGCCTGTGCAGCAAAACGACTGGGAGCACACGCGTGAGAGACCGACCGCCAGTTCGACCCCAGCGAGCACGAGATCCATTCCGATTCGTACCGAGCCTGCAAACTTTGGCATCATTTTCCAGCAAGATGTCGAGCATTTCCCACATGGCCAAGAAAGACCCTGTTGCTTGTGGCCATGTCAAACCTTGACCAACACCTCAAAATGGCTTATCCCCTATCACAACTCCTCCGAGGGGCAAGAAATTTCTAGAAGTTGGGGGCTGGGAATGGCATCAAGTTTTGCAACGAAATGGAGGGTGGGCGACGTTTCCTGCCTGCTCGCTTCCAAGAACACATGCCGTCATCTGGTGCCTCCTCCCCTGTGTGTGTTCACAGGCACCGCTGCAATCCCACTGCAAGCTGCAGGTTCTGCATCTTCACCAAATGGTGTTGCCATGTCACACACCTTCAGTCATCGTCGCAGCCTCCCCCGCTCCGCCCCGCGGCAGACAATGATTGGACGACTGGGCATCAACGCCAGCATCACCGCCTTTCGTGCAGGCCAACGAACTCAGATTGCCGGTCGGTGACAAGGGCTAGCAACCAGGGCGGTGATGAAGAGGGGGGCAGCGTCGACGAGGGCGTCGTGCTGTCAGATAAGCATTATCTCACAGTATTCACCGCAAAGTCTGATTCGCCCGAGGGACTGCCTCCGTGAAATGGCCAGAACGGAGTGCGTTTTCACGTCAGAGCAAACCTCCGAAGTTTCGGGTATTGCTGCAAGCACTCAAAATCGACGGTGCTGTTGTGGAAGGCCCTTGATGGCCTACCTGCGATACCACCGAAGTGTACCCAAGTGGACTTCGGTTCCCGACTCCCTAGTCCGTGACGGCCTTGCCCAATAGGCGGTCGCATACAGTCAACTGAAAACTGCGATGACTCAACTTCTCCTGGCCTGGCCCTCAGCTCTCCTCGGACTATCGAAGAGACAGCGCGGTGCCCACGATAGCGACAACTACGAGGCGAAACTGGAGTCTGTCTGCTGGTAGTCCTTGCCTGCAAGTATGCCTCCGCCCACCTATCGATAGGTGTCACTGGTAGACCTTGATGAACATCTACGGTTATTCGGACTCGCTCCCGTATTGCAACACTCGAAATGAAGATAATGCAAGCTGCAGAAGTCTGTGCTTAAACGGCTTCTTGACGCGGAGATCAATCCAACACAGCTCTCAAGCACTTAAAAACACTCGCGGGAAGAAGAAAGAAACCGCCGCCGCTGTTTGCCGCGCGGCTGGTGCGCACGACTCAGTCGACGGACCACGAAAGAATCCCGGGACCGTCGTGCGCTGGCGGAAGATGAAGGAACCAATATGGTGCTACCCGTCAATATTGCACCTGTGTTGAAGAAATTTTTCATTCATGACCAACACGAGAAAAAAACATAAGATGGCGCGAGTGCGACGCACCAAAGGGGTGGCCGAGACAATATTTGCTGCCTACTGGAAAGAATCGGCAGTTCTAGGCCAACCAAAAGCCTCCAAAGGCCTCCAAAGGCCTCGAGTGGTCTAAAAAGGTATGCTTCCAGAAGATCGTTCACTTCTAGCCTAGGTGGCACCCCTTAATGGGAAGATGATCTCCTCTCCGCGAATTGGGTTGGGTTTCAGCACCGCCCGAGAGTCTATCCGAGCGAAGCACACAATAACCTCTGCCAAATCATGACTAAGGCAACAAGACCTGAAAGATGCCGCTGGTTTGCAGGGCGATGATTTGCGGCCGAGGACCTATCAACCTGGATGAAATGATGGTCAAACGACGTGACCTGATCTTCGACGTGTTCGTCACTAGTACGCGAAGGAGCGTGGTGCCTTAGACATTAAGATGCTGGTGGACAGATTTGTCTGGTGATATTCCGTCAAGGTAGCCCCACTGAGAGACCGGATGCCAAATCGAGCATCTGTTATTCGCCGATGCTCATCATCTGTAATCACCGATCGCGGGGGACGGGCCCTTTCTCCATGGACAAGAGTTACAACGGGACCGATGACTTTCTAGCCACCTTCATCAACCGATACTTGGCGAATAAGGCGTGTTGACCGTGACGTTTTGTTCGGTGGCGGACCCCTCACTTTGCCTCCGACCGGGCCGTTCTCTGATGGGAACGACGAGGTCTTTGCGCTCTACACGGCCCGTCCAAGTATGTAAGCCAAGAAGGTGGGAGGGAATATCCGCCACCCCGGAAGCGTCGGTCATGAGGATGGACTCTGCTGCGAGGAAGCGCAAACTGTCATACAGCAATCAATCAACTAGAGACTAGCGCCTCGCCCCCTCTGTCTACTATGCAGTACAGAAGCCTCCGGAGGACGTCGATGCCAGCTTGGCGCCGGCGGCGCAGCCATCTGGCGGGTTCCACGGCCAACATGAAGCTGAAATGTCGAGACTGTTGACAGCTAGTCTCGTGTGACCCTTCAGCTCTAGAGCGTCAACGCATCTAGAACTAGAAATCCGGGGTCGAAGAGGCCAACAACCGGCCCTTACCTCGCCGTCGTCATCCAGCGAGGCTCGAGGCCAGAAGATGGGGTTTTCGGAGGCCGTTCCGGACGAGACCCCCAAGGCTTGCAGGCCGGCGGTGGTCACTGTTAGTCGGGCGCCGACCATGAGACATGCCTGCATAGGCTGACGGGGCTGACGGGTTCCGCCAGGCGAATCATCGACATGTTCCCGATGGAGCTCCTTCTATTCCTGGTGACCGCCCTCACCCACTTCCCTATGGCGCGAGGGATCACCAAGGCCCTGGAGAAGGGTGGCCCCCCAAATCCTGGCGCAGGCAGCAACACCGAACATGGATTGGATGTCATCCACCGATGACCCGCCTGCGAACTCATCGACCCCAGCCGTAAGGCACCATCACCAAGGGAACAGCCAGTCATGTCTGGCTGGTCCCCTCCGGTTTCTCCAACAGTCGCCCAGGCTATGAGACCAACCTCCCAGGCCGCAATCGCGCTACGGATAGTCTGTTCAGTTCTTCACGCGCAGGCAGCTGGAGTAGCCTTGCATGAGTCCTCAGCGTGAATCTCATCTCATCTTCAGATTCCTTCCCGCGTAATTATGGCCCCCGGGCTGACGAGAATCCTGGGCCCGTCGCGATCCTCCCCTAGGAGTGCCATGGGTATCGCCAGTCCGACCCTATCGCTTAACTGCTAACCAGTGCTCGACGAATGGGGGCTTTTTGAAGGTGGAACCGCACTCGTCGCGAACACGCTCTCAACAAGTCACGCTGTCATTTTCACGATGCACGCGGCTGTTGCTTCGAACACGCCAGGTTGCAACTCGTGCGCGCAATCCTATCAGGTAAATGAATGACGCGACGCCTACACCGGTGTCGGCGAACATCGTGGCGGGAAATCCGATGTGGTGCGGGCTTGTGGGGTGTGAAGCAGGTCACCACCGGTCACGATATCAGTCTATCAGCGTATCAGTGTCTCGCGAAATGACTCTCTTCCAAATCGGCCCCTCCTATCTCCCGCAATCTGGCAACGATAGACTTATCAGCATTTGACTATCTCTTCTTTAACGTGAAAACGTTGTTAACAAGTGGATGAGATGGGGGAAACGTCCGATGCAACGAAGAAGGTGGCCCGCTTTGCGCCATCCGCGTGAGCTTTGCCCCAGATTTGCACGACTCAGTTGACAGCAACCGCTATCTGGCCTATTCTGAGAAGTTTCCAGGGTCTTCCGCCAATTTTCGGGGGTCCTGTGTCCGTACAGAGAGTATTGCCCGCACATGATTCGTAGTCCGAGGACCGCAGCACGCAACTGCTACCGAAATGTGCAGAGACGTCGTCGACGGTCCTCAGCCTCGATATCCCGCCCGCTTCTGCAGTGTGGCTGTGTTGGCTAAGACGGCACAAACGGCCGGCAGCCACTGACGTGGAAGGGCAGACTGGCGATAGACGAGATTCTGCATATTGAAGAAAGAAAAAGGTCTATGGATTGAGTTTGCAGATATTAAACTGCGGACTGGGGTTTGTCGTGCGTCTGTTGACGTGGAGGGTCGTATGCGACCTGCAGCACATGCAGAGCCGTAGGGCATCTTAGACATCTGCGGGTTGGATCACAGGCAAATGTAGGCAACTTCAGCTCGAGGCGTATCCAGCCTGATTTGTCGACAGGGCTGAATCGCAAACGAGTCGCTGCGATGCGTCTCCGAGATCGCAGGCATGACGAGGCTGTATTAATCGTTGGTGGTATGTTGGTTGGCTTGCTTTTCTAAGGCGGGCGCGAAGTCAGATGTAGGCAGAATTGTAGTGAGAGATAATCCATGACTTAGATGCTGCAGGCTGTAGAGTACCATTTCTGTAGACGTGTTGCAAGGTTGTGACATCCTGCAATTGAGGGTTGATTGGTTCTGAGGTATGCAGGCTGGCTGACAATGTCGGTGAGAGGATCTCACTTCTAAAACCACTCAATTTCAGCTAGCATCATTTCATCACTATTGTCATTTGTCTACCATGCATTCAAACACCAGAGAGAGCGATGAAATCTTTTGATTCGAGGATGCCATTGATAACGACAGCGTTATGTTGTGACAACAGGGCTGCCTGGTTGGTTGCTGTGAGCTCGCATGTCAGAACAGCCAGCAGCGTCTAGTAGCCAGGCTGCCAGGCTGTGACATGCTTCCTGGGTTGCAGCAGTAGGCAGCGCAGGTAATTCTACCTGAAGTTTGCGTTATAGAGACTGAAGTGAGTGTATGCGGCAGACGATGAGTTTGTGAATCATAGAGAGAGTTGCGCGTATGTCAAAAAGTGAGGCCGCCGCCTGACTCTTCTTGTCACTTGCCCCTAGCCACGGTGACTTTGAGGCTCGAGGCCAACTCAAGATATGGAAGTCGCTCTACCAAGTTGACTCTTGAAAACTCTAATTGCAGTCATGGGTACGCAAAAAGAGGAGGTTGAGAACCTCTGGTGAGTCCTGGGTGACGTGAATCGTGTTCGGGTGACCGGAAAGGGGGCAACTTCAAAGGTGGCGATGCTGGGTGAGTCAAGAGTTAGGGTCAGATAGTCTTATGGCTTTTTGTTTGTGAATGATGCTTGATGCCTTGACTTTAGACTCGATGGATGGAGGCGGAAGTTGGGGGGCTGGTGCCGAAATCTGCATTCGTTGGACATGAGGTTGAGAACCAACCGGAGCAGGGAGACATCGTGTTGTGAATTACAGTCCTCCAGCATAATCTTTGCCCTGTCGCTACTGCTCTCAGTGACGAAGTAGGGCACCTAGCTCAGATCGACGAAGAAGTCGAAAAAAAAGATTTTAGGTATCGTGATATAGATCAGTTTTTATACCACGACTTTGAGGTACTAAAACGTGAGACGTTCCGTCCCTCGTCGATACCTCGGAAAGCCCTACTGATTGGCCCCGGGCAGGTCTTGCTAGGATAATATTAACCGTGGAAGACTGTACGAAGGCCACGAATACTTTGACTTTTGTATTCTTCACCCTGATGAAAGATTGACTAGCTTCATACAGCAAGTCCAGAGGAGAGATATCTGTCTAGTTGAAGAGGGTGGGCACTCACCCGACTCACCTGTGAAGGTTTTGATGGACTCGGTGCTTCATAGGAGACGAGTGAACAAACATAGAGCCTGTCGCCTGTAACACTAGATATCACAAACAAAGCCAGCCTAATTTACGTGAAAATATAATCACGGCGGGGATTTAAATCTCTTTGGGTCCAATACAACAGAAGGGCTATATTTGGATAGGACTCCATAAATAATCATTCAGGAGAATCTGTAAGGCGGGTTCATTTCCTTTGCCTTGTGTTCCTTGATTCAGCAATGTGGAGTAGTATTGGGCAAGGTTTAATCTCCGTTCGGAAACATCTGACATTGAAGAAGGAGAGGCGGCAGTAGAGACGACGGCAGGCACAATAGGAAGAGCAAAGAAGCCATGAACGCGCTCGACGAACGTATACAGCATTCCGCCTGTTTAGTCAAAGAATCCGATCAGATAGTAACGCTCGATTACAGAACTAACATCTCCTTCTTATGCTCTTAAAGATTTTTACTGCCGGCTTCAGTGGCCTTTCTCATGCTCATATTGTCACAATGTGAGGAGACTGAGAACAAGAACGTTAATCTTACCTCAATTCAGAGTCGTCTACCTTTTCTTAGGCAATTTAAACGTCAAGAATAACATGTGCAGGGTCTATAGCATATCCTTGCCACATTTTCGAGTTCCAAACCATCGGGATGGTCGGCCAGCGTGAGCGTTTTCGCTATCCTAGCCGTCGCCCACCAATATCAACGACTCCATCCAGCTATTCCACCACATACGACCATACCCACTGGAGAACTCGGGATCCCGTCCGCTCTCCCATAGATAAGCCAGTGAGGGCTGGAGTAGTAGTCGGGTCGGTGACGACCGGCGAATGCCCGGTGTTGTATGTATTTTTGCTGATTTTGAACCAGATAGTCCTTTTTGTCTTTGGGCACACAGTTCAGCGACTCGCATCCAGTCGTTTTGACGTGTCGATGAATCTTGATCGCTCGTATTGAGAGCCATGGTTAATAACAGCTAGATATCTGTGCATTTGTGTCAACCGTTCCTAAATTGCCGCCGTATCCTTCGCTACTGTCACTAAGGGGAAGCTAGACGGCCCTGTGGAGCGGCGAAGAAAGTCAAAGCCTTGCTGATGCTGAAGCGGGCATGGCTAAGATGATGAAAACTCCCGAGTGGCTCGAACAGCGCCAGGGAAGCTATAGTAGTGTGTGGTTGGACGGGAGATGGGGTAGCTTCACAGTTGAATGAGGCCGGTGAGGCTGACTCCTGGGCTTGGAGATACATATGGAGAGATCCAATAATTCCCGCCATTTTGGACACACTCCCCGCGTTTTGGCTTCATGTTTCTTGGTGAAAGTCAGTCGGGTTCTCCACCTTGGAAATCGCAGCCTGAGTGGCTTGGGAACGAATACTACATGGATAGCAAGAACGGTAACGACAACGACAACGGCAACGACGCCGAGAAAGACGACAACTAGTAGACGCAGGAGACATTCATTTCCATGAACAAGTAGGATAGAAATAGAACATGCTAGTCTCTATATTGCTGGAGGCTATCTTGGGTCATATAACAGAAATGACAGTTCGGTATGGGAACTGATGTAGAGGAGAGTCTCTTATTACCATTGTTCGTACTATTTACGGTAATCTGTAGACTCTAAATAATTTATCCTTTCCGCCGAGTCGTCTATTGCTTCTTGTCTTTCCCCTCTTGCTGCCCTGTCAGTGGGACGCCGCCGCCACCACCATCATCGCCATCCTCAACCGCTCTGTCCACAGCACGATCTTCTCCTGAAATTTAGTTGCGACGGTGACAGTTTCGAAAAGATTTACTCACCTGTGCGTGTCCTTCCGCGATCTTCCCCGCCCTCTACAGATTCGTTGTCGTCATGTGAATCAACTCTACTGAGTCTGCTCTCCGTCGGATTCATCCCCTTGTTTCCACGGTCTTGTTCAGCCACCTCCTGACCGTCCCATTCAACCATATCCCGAACTCCCCGTTCAAATTTGTCCGGAACCTTTCCACGACCATCCCGGCCAACAGTCTCGTTACCACCCGCCTTCGAGGAGTCAGATGCTTGCGCCAAGTTGACGACGCTGGCTGGGATAATCTCGCTCCGAGGTCTGGGTAAGTCGGCAAAAGTCGGATTTGCTGGATCCCTATTGCTCCGAGTGCCTTTGTCTCCTACTGTACGTGCATTGTGGCTTTTTTCCTGACCACTCGCTTTTTTATCATACCTACTATTGAATTCACGCGAAATCCTGCGGTCAGTATAGTAAGACTCGCTTTTTGTACCTGCGATTTGCCTAGATTCCTGTCGGCGGGGAGCGGCCGAGTAAGATCGCGCGCTGTCATGTCGGAGCTGGCCTGAAGACTCTGTCTCCTTGTACCGTCCCTGTGGGCCTGGTTTGGCACTTTGTTCTGCAGGCATGTTGCTGTCGTCCTCATCCAGGGCTTGCTGAAGGCTTCGAGCACGTTTCGAGTATGCGCTTTTCTCATGCAGTCTGGAAGACAGAGCTCTCAGAACCATGTACTGTGCATATTGCGAAAACCCTGCAGAAGAAAACTCGCCCGACAGAAGGATGTCTTGCCGAAGTTTCTCGCGAGGTTCTGGCGGGCTTGCTGGGATACAGAGATACCGATAGAGGTGCGTCTGGTTGTGCCTTCGAAGGTTGCCCACGCTCTTCCAGAGACTGCTTAGTTCATCCAGCAGCTCTTCTGGTGCAGGTGATATGTAGATCAGTTCCTGGATACAAGCTGCTTGAAGCTCAGTATCGCCGATCTCCTGAGCGGTCTTCAAGACCATTCGAATCACAACTGAGTTCTCCTCGGTGTCTGGGGTCGAATTCGGTCTCCATTCGGGAGACTCGTCTTCGACAGGAGCGTACATCGGGATGTTCTGATGAGGAAATACGCGCCTCGAGACGCGTACCTTTCCCGGCAGCATACGAAGCCGATTCCGCAGGGCAGCCAGTCCCACGGGCTTGGCACTCGTGTACTGTTGTATTTGCACCTTTGCTATAGCCCATCGTAGGTACGGCCGAGACTTCAGATTCTGGGGGTCTCGAGCCGCAATGTCCGCGGCATATTGTCGAGCGACCTCGAAGTATCTAGAAGCCGTCCGCGAGTTGTCCGGTTGTGCCATGGAGGCCAGAGCGATTGTGGTGAATATGTCCAGGAAAGCAAACGAGACCGCCTCATCCTCTACAGCAGCGCTCCAGTCGTCGCAAATTGTCTGGACAATGTCTACCTCCCATCTCGAACCTTTCTCGTCTCTTTCGCCAAACATCATGCGAAATATTTCTTTGAGACCGTAAGCCGCTAAACATTCGTGGAAGAGGTCCCTGAACTCCCAAATTCTTTCTTCAGCCTTCAGATGGAGGTAAAGACCGTTTAGATCTTGTGCGCTCATCGACATAAGTGAGTTGTCGTCGAGATAAATGGCGTTTTTCAGAACCTGGACCTATTTACGTGGTGTTAAGAATAGAATTTGGCATATTCAGCTTCGCGACTTGCCTCGGTAGAGTCTAGTTTTGGCCAATGCTTTCGTAACAAGCTAAGAACATCCGGGCTTTGAGATTTGGAAACCGTGGGGAAGTCGAGCTCGCAGGAAACCTCAGCTCTTCGGAGGAGCAGATACCAGCTGGTCTGCACAGCGCCTTCGGCTGGCCGGGGTGGGAACTCTTTTGCTAGTTGGGCAAGGGTGTTGTAATCTGACATCTCAAGCAGACATTGCCCGTGTTGCTCCAGAACATACGGATTCTCAATGAGATCCAGCAAGCATTGGTCGAAAAGTGTGCGCGCCGCTTCGAATTGCCCGAGACGCCACAATCTCGAATACTCTTCGAGCGGTTCCTCAAAATCGTCGGTGATTCCAGCGTCTGCGCTGAGAGATACATCCTGCGGTGATTGTGGATTAACAAGAACTCGTATGGCGTCTTGCGAGTTGTAGTTGTCTCTCGTCTTCTGTTCGCGTTGTTGTCCGCCGCCTTTTCTGTTGCTCCTCCATCCGGCGTCCTCAGCTTCGGAGTCAGAAGACGATGAAATATCAACAAAGATTGAATTATTGATGATCGTCCTTCCCCCTGGAAGAGAAATCTCCTGGCTGTTAGACGGATGACGATGACGATCCTTGGAATGGTACGTGTCAGTAGAAGTAGCAGAGGAGCGGAGGTAAATGTCGTTGTTGACTGTTATGGGCTGCTGAGTAGGTGAGCCATTCTGCCAATGGGGCACCGACTTATATTGGTTGAATCGAGGACTGCCCTGTCTTATGACAGGTAGCTCCCGAACATCCGCGCCGTCCTGATAGAGATAGTAGAGACTATCTCTATAATCCCGAGGTTTTTCTTTGCCATAGGAAGGTCTAGTCGATTCATCCGTGCGAGGTTTGCCGTCTTGTTTGTTCTTGTGGTTGTCGTTGTTGTCCTTCTCGTCTGAAGCCTGTGCCTCCAGCTGCATATTGAAACAGTTAGACTGCCTTTTCTAACCAACTCTTAATGGTACAGAGACTGAAAACGACGAGCTGGAAGGCAAGAAAATACCTTATCTTAATCAATGCTGCGGAATTCAACGCGGCGAACTGAGGGGGTGATCAGGCTGGCGTTTAGCCGAGATCAGGCTGGGAATTTTTGCTCAGGTGGTGTGGGAGACCCCCTGCATGGAGGTCAAGCTTCCTTCGTAGGCAATACATATACGCCATGCCCGAATGAAGGTACGGGTACACCGCGTATCCTCGCTCTGTCAGCTCCGTCAATAAATCATGCAGAAGACATACATGCACTTGTAGTGCGACACCTCCACCCGGTAAAAAAAATTAAGATGGTCGCATAGCAAGCGCTGTTGGTATCGAAAACTGGAGATTTCTTGTGCAAATCGAGACTTCTCAGCCAGAGCCGCCTTGGTAAGTCGGCTGTCTCTCAGTAAAAAGGTCTTGTTGCGTCGGCCCGAAGGTATGTCTCATTTACCCCCCCTGGTATGTCGGGATACGTAGGTCGATGATTGACATTCAGCTGCACAGCCTTGAAGCGCGCAAGCGATATGCATGTCAGATTGACCCTAGGTAGGTCAGTGTTGGCTGATTGGCTAATGTGGTCGCGGGATTTCCGTTGGGTGAAGGAGAATGAGAAAGGCGGTTTTGTGATCGAGAGCCTTGCGCATCTTTCGAAAAACACATTGAGAATCATCTGGCTCTGTGATTTTCCCAGCAGCCCTGACTTTGTCTGAGATGACTGAAATGATTGCCGCCGAACGCCACCAAAAGACAATCAATCGGAGAACATGCTTCGGCCGAACTGATTATTATCGATTTGATGATGAAAAGAATCCTCTGTCTGACAAAAATACCCACGTCGGAACAGGAAAAATCGGAAAAGTCAGAATCGAATGTCTTTCTCACTGGACGAAGGCTCAATGGGGAGTCCTAGGCCCAAGCAGACTCCCAGCCGGAATTGTATATATCGATCTCAGCATATTTCAACCCGCCGGCTACAAGCTCCGAAGTGCTACGGTCACGATTACCTTGAGCGGCACGGTACCTGAGCAGCACTTGGGTGGGAAGCGTTGGAAACGGCATCACGAACAGCCCGCCACGAAGTTTGAAGTCCAAATGACGGACAAGTATGGACCCCGTTTCATTACTGGCCAGCCATCTACCAAATCTTATGAAACAGAGCGGAGCGCAATGCCCAGCATTGACGTTGGTGGCTTCGCGGGCGTGGGTGGTGTTGGCTGGAGAAAGACGGAATCTGGGACGGAAACCGACTGTTGGAAATTTTACGGTAGCCCAAAAGCCTCCTCTGATGGGGGAGGCTTCACAGCCCTTGTGTGGCATCTCGAAGAGACAAAATTGGACAACCAACCTCCTCATCCACCCAGGTTTCATACGGCATTCGCTTTCCATCACAGCAAAAAGCCAATACGCATGCATGTGGAGGTCGAGGGCAAACTCAAAAACAGAATGAATCTCAGCAGGTTTCTCTCGAAGCCAATGATCACGGATGTTGATCTAACATTGGTGTCGAGTTATACGAAGAGGCTGGACAACATCGCCGAGTATCTCAACTACAACATGGAACTGGAGAACTCGAAAGAAGCCCCGGCAGAAATGACAGGCACACTCCCAGTGATCTTCAAGGAAGAACCATCATCGTCAGTGTCATCCGATGACCTGGAAGGTTCAACCATTTTCCCAGCAGGATCTCAATACATCGAAGCCCAGGAACCTGAGTTTGGAGATCTGATGGCGCTTTTGCAACAACCTGCAAGGGTGAGATCAAGGATTGGCGCATCAAAAACACCCATCACTAGCAATGGGTACAGGGAACCCTATCAGCGGAAAGCCGCCATTGACAGAGATACTCCGGCACCATTTCAAAACTCGGAGGAGGAGACTAAGACTGCCTTAGGAGTCCCTAATAGTGTTGCATTGGCTCTAATGCAGTTCTTGATAATTCTTCTCAACTCTATGGGGTTGGACCTGAAGAAATGACGGCGGAGGAGAGTATTTGCAGGTTTTGTTTGTTACTACAGGAGGGGTTAAAATCATGCTGTTCGTCATGGTATGTAACACAGAGAAAAAGCGAACTGCATGATGAGTTTAAAGAGGAGAGAGGTTTTATTAATGAATATATACAGGAATTGAATTATAAGTGCCTTATCCTTGACGGTGGCAACGTCTACTTGAGGCTATGACAATACATCGAGACGACATATCAAGGTGCCATCGGTCGTGGTGTCCATATGCGTGATATTTCACGCACTTACTTGGTACCCTTGAATTCCTGGAAGAGGGCAGGAAGGAAGGATCCAAGATCTGGTGCCGCAGTCGACCGTCAGCAAAAGTCAATGTGAATGCGCAGGGGGCGACTTACGGGTCATCTCGATGTTGCAGTGCACAGCAAGGTCGTGTCCCAGCTGGGCGTTGCCGTGGTTATCGGACGCAACGAAGAAGCGGGATCGAAGCTCACGGTAGCCATTGGGCATACGGCGAACCATGTGCATGAGGTACGAAGTCTGGTCGAACTCCTCCAGAGAGTAGTCTACAGAAAGCTTGGTCAGATAAAGCCACGAGACAGAGCTGTGTACGAAGTCGTTAAAGACTTACCGCCGATGAACAGCTTTCCAACAACCACGGTCTCAATGCCGAGCTCCGGCCAGGCGGACGTGTTGAAGCCAATCGACTCGGGCTCGATGAACTGGATGCTCAGCTTGGCGGCGTCGTTGCCGACATACTCGTCAATGTAGGACGTCGCACCAATGTAGCGCTCGGCATAAGTGCGGTTGGCCCAGTCGACGCTGTCGGGTGTGCGGTAGCTGTACTGGTGCGCGATGGGGTTCCAGAGTTTGTAGCGGGCCGTTTCGACAGAGTGCCAGCCGAACCACCAGTCGTACTGCTCGCCGGTGACTTTCAGGGGTGTTAGACGGGACACAACAAGGGGAGTCAAGTTCTTGAGGGTTACCTTGAGGGATCTCGCTGCGAACGGCGATCATGAGAGTGCCGTTGCTGCCAATGGCGTAGCCGTTCTCCAAGTTCAGATACCCGGGCTGCTCAAGGTACTTGGCGGCGTCTTGGGCAGAGTATGCTGTTATCGGTCAGTTCGTCCTGCCCAAAGGGATTCCTTATTAGTCGGAGGAGAGTGTAACTGACTGAAGGCACTGGGCCAAGGGCTTCCAGCCAAGCCGTTGACAAGAGCGTCCGAGATGGGAGAAACCACCGGGTTGTAGTATCTGCACGTCTTAGCATACAAGCGAACCGTGGAATGAGGGACTGCCGGAATGAGGGGGAGCTTACTTCGCGTACGGCTTCTCAAAGTCAACCTCTCGGAAGCCGAGATAGTACTGCTCAGTGTTTGAGTCCAGCGGCGATATGTCTGTAGATACAGAGTCGCCGCCCGAAGTCAAGTTGGCCGGCTGGGGATTCGCAGGGACAGCGGCGGCACCGGTGAGCTGACGGCCCCGGATAACGTTGCCGTTGACAGCGGCAACAAGTGCCAGAAGAGCGGTAGCAGACTGCATATTGAAGGAACAAGTTGAAGAAAGGGGGTTGGCAACTTCCGATGTCTGTATGTAGCGAGTGATGGCTGTGTCAAGCTTGATGTCTTCTTTCAAAGCTCCTTGAATAAGGGAAGGATGTTCTTATATAGAAGTTTGTCGTGGCAATATCCCATCGTGGGACGGCGACTTGAGCATCGAAGAGCCATGATGTCTGTGCCTCCACCCGCGCGTCATTGCGGTAACAATCTTCTCTGGATGCCGAACTGAAAATGCACAACGGCATGCCCGGAGGTCCATTCGCATCGTAGTGTCCGGAGGATAAACGGTCCCGCAGGTCCTGCAGGTCCCGCAGACGTCCCGCCAAATGCCCGTCCCGCCACATGTCCCGCAAGAACAGTCCAGAGAAGTCCCACCGCTACCAAGATTGCAATCAGTCTATGAGCAGTAGATTGAATGGCGCGAGAGCTGAGAGTCATGGTATAGGGGCCAGAAGCTAACCAGGGCATCCCCTCAAGGAACGGTCGCCTTCTTCACTTTCGACCCAGTCTTGCATGTCATTGGAATCGCACTCTAGCAAGACTCTGACTGGTTCCATTAGTTAACTACAAGGTCATCCATCAACACCTCCAGTATTGATGATAGCTTCCGGGAAATCTCCCAGTGCCCAATCCGCCGCAACAGATCCATCGCGCTGCAGAGCGTGCTAGACTCGACCGGTGGGAACGAAGACGCATCAGTTTGCTTCTCCCCTGTCTGCGAAGGGCCGACTGGTTCAGAAACCTGAAGTTCAGGGATCGCGATCTCGTCTTGCGACGGCGTATAGCAGGAGCCCGTCTTTGGCATGAACTTGATGTAACTGTACACGGCCATGGCAGCGTAGAAGACCGCCTTGGGAACGTGTATTGCTGGATCAGACCCGATTGGGAGCATTTCCAGGTGTTTGAGAACCAACAGTGCGTGCAAGACGCCCTTCCTGGCTTCCGAAGAGGTGGCCCACTCGTCGATTTCTTTCTTGGCCTGCTCGGCGATCTCTCGACCGTCACGGCCGATCGAACGCTCCAGGAGGTCGGCATCGGCGTACAGTGCCATGAACGATGCATGCCACCATATCATGAGATTGATGTAGTTAGACTGATTTCGTGGGAAGTGGCCGACGTACACCTGGTGCCATGACAGAAGCGCTTCCCTGAACTGATCGATGGCTGCTTTGTCCAGGCAAGACGCCTTTGCTTCCTGGATCGAACCCACGATATTGGCCAACGACGCATACGCAAGCATGTGTGCTTGTTGAAAATCAGGGGCTGATACGGAAGGCTGCGACATGGAAGAATCGGCCTCACCTCCATTGTTGCTGATTGACTGATCCCGCCTGACAAGTCTGTACCATTCGGCGGCATTGGGCGCGAAGAAAGCCTCATCTGAACAACAGTGAGGAATCCTGCCTGGAGCATGCCTAAGTAGTGGCTCGTGATGGAATGTGACGGAGAACTCGGAGTCTTGGATGTAGAGTCCGAGAAGAAGTCGGATAGACTCTTCTGTGTGAATCCATTCCTTCCACATATCGTCAACGCCTAGGCTAGGATCCTCCAATGAGTTGATCGTTGCGTGCTTCGATTTGAAAAGACCTCCCTGTCGAGCCCAAGCAATGACTGTGCCATGAAAGCACTCAGTCATGCAGACGTCACTGGGATCTCCGGAAAGCATCCCAAAGGTTTGGCCGATGGTTGCGGCCTGGACGAGAGACAGAACCTCCCGCTTTTCACGACATATATATCTATCCCACTGCGATTCTACGTTAGATATGTCATTCAACCACACCACGTATTTTTTTGCGTCACTTGCCGATGCCAAAATTGCCTTGTGAAGCATTTGAAAGATCATCCTTCCATTCTCTGTTGCCTTTGAGGATCCCATGAACAGAGCACCAACAGAACACATGGACAGAAGTAGCATTGCATTTTCCGAAGAGGGTCGGAACGACGGCGCGTGTACGATGGGGAAGACGGCGTTGAACCGTGCAAAGTACAACTTGATGCATATGTTCTCCCATGGTCAGCAATAAACCGCGATAAGTGCACAACCTTTCACTCACCAAGAAGTCTGCAGAAGGCAAAGCGGCATTTCTCGGTCTTGGCTGTAATTTCAGCAAAAGGCCCTCTCTGTAGCCGTTATCCACCCGGCTCCGGCCTTGAAGTTGGTCGGAGATGTCGTAGCAGACAACGTTGCGTGGCAGTGTTGAATACCACCTCCGTTGTACCTCGGGAACCAAGTCATGATTCTTTGCACAGTAATTGTCCGTGACATTTGGAAATGCAGGATTCTGCGATGTCTGTTGCTCGACGAAGTCGTTGGTTGGGGCGCCATATTGCGGAAAGGTATTGGAAAGAGACTGGTTCAGTGCATCGATGTCGAAGTTGTCTCCCAACAACCACGTCGGTTCATGGACGTTCAAACCCATCTTCATAAGCTCCAAGTCCGTCGGTGTATTCAAAAAGCTCATAGACGGGGCCGAAAAGTCCGCTGCGTTCAGTGCGGCAGTCGACAGATGCGGCACTGGTTGAACATTGGTGCGTAGCTCGTCTGCCTCCCCTTCCGCGACTTCATAAGGCGTCTGGGAATGAGCGCCGTTGATGAATACATCTTCGAGGTCGTGATCTGATAACGTCTCAATCTCTTGAGGAGATATTTGTGACGATGGCGTCCTTCGTACGCTTCTCGAAAGTCTTTTCCTCTTTCTATTAGTATGTGACCGAGCATGCCTGATCAAAGAGTCTCTGCAGGGCGTGTTAGCTGATAGATGATATGAGAAACCGGGCTACTTCTCGGCCCCTACTTTGACAGACTTACTGTCGGCTATAAGATTTACCACACTGCCCGCATTGAAATGGTTTTTCTTTTGTATGTGATCGCTCATGGCGAGCCAAGTGTTCCGCCTTCGAGAAGCTCTGCTCACAATATGGGCATTTTCTAGACCGCGTCGTCTGCATACGGCCTTCAGAATCGGGGACAGCAGGGACAACACTTTCTAAATGAGACATTACAGAATTACACGCTCCCTTTTGGCAAGGACTTTGCAATAGCATGTTCCGGACACGCTCCGACGAAGACGGGAGCATCGGAGCTCTGTGACTGACTAGTCACCGTCACGAGTTACCTAAGCAAACACCGCACGGTGAAAGTCAAGGGATGTGGAGCCAGTGAAAGCTGCTGCTACAATAGCTAGTAAATCGTCTCAAAGCTAGTGGCATCAAGTAACGTGTTAGTACATCTCACACAATGATATGGCAGAGAACATGAACTTGGCGATCCAGTCTTGATTCCCGTGATAACTACTCTGTACAAATTGCAAAAGGCCAGCAAAGGCCAATGGACTTTTCTTATCTGCACGGAGAAAGCAGCTTCATCTCTTTTCTTGTGGCCACTCTTGTGCGTCACCGACAACCATAATTTGCAAATTCCCGAAACCAGAACCCTTTTAGAAAAAACATAACGACAGGCCAGTCCGGCCCAATTGTCCGGTGACTTGCTTAAGAAGCCATGTAGGTGCTGGCGTCAATGCCCTCCTTGGGGAACTCACTGAGAAACGCGTTAGCCATATGCGCATGGTATTAAGGGCAGACGAAAACTTACGGAAGAGCAACCTCGAAGCGCTTCTCAATAGCTGTGAGAACCTCCTTGTCCTGGTCGGTGCTCACGAAGGAGATGGCAAGACCCTTGGTACCGAAACGACCAGCACGACCGACTCTGTGCAGGTAGGAGTCGGCGTCGGCAGGCAGATCGTAGTTGATGGCCAGGTTGATACGCTCAATATCGATACCTCTGCCGAAGACGTCGGTGGCGACGCAGATACGCTTGTTGAACTCCTTGAACTCCTTGTAGCGGCGGATACGCTCCTCCTGGCTGACACCGGAGTGGACGGCGATGGAGGGGAAGTTGCACTCTCTCAGCAACTTGTCCAGCTCGGTCGCACGCAGAGTGCTCTTGACGAAAATGATGACCTGGTTGAACTGGAGCTCATCCAGAAGCTCGTTGAGCTTGCGGTTCTTCTCACGCTCCTCGAGCTTGATGTAGTACTGCTGGAGACCGTGCAGGGTGAGCTTGGTGTCCTCGTCGACGTAGTGCTCGGTAGGGTTCTGCATAAACTTCCTGCAGATGGGCTTGATGTCGTCGGACAGGGTGGCCGAGAACATCATAACCTGCTTCTGGGTGGGGGTGGCGCGGAAGATCTCCTGGACGTCACGGCGCATGTCTGATCCTTGTTATTATGAAGCTTCGCCGGCGGGAGCGAACATTGACTCACCGATCTGATCGAGCATCTTGTCGCACTCGTCAAGGACGAAGATGCGGACGCTGCCCAGGCGGAGAACCTTGTCACGGACCAACGCGTTAAGTCGACCGGGAGTGCCGACAATGATGTGAGGGCAGGTCTCCTTATTCTTGATCGTCTCGACATCCTTCTGGATGGGGGTTCCACCGTAGAAGACACCAGTCTTAATGTCGGGCATGTACTTGCTGAAACGGTTGTACTCGTTGCGGATCTGGAAAGCGAGCTCACGGGTGTGGCACATAACCAAGACGGAAACCTCGCCCTGGACCGGCTCGACTTGTTGCAGGGTGGTGAGAACGAAGACGGCAGTCTTTCCCAGACCGGACTTGGCCTGGCAGATGATGTCTCCACCGAGAAGCGCCTGAGGGATACAGGTTTGCTGGACTGTTGGGTCGCGCCGATGTTAGATATTTGTTCCAAGAGCAGAAGTGACGTAGAGGGCGTGCAAAGTGCCCGTCCATCTGCGCAAAAGAAGCCATGTTGAGTCGAATGTTTCCACTCTCCTCCACAAACAAGAAACGCTCATCAGTCACAAGTGACGATGGCAGGGCATGGCACGATCGCGGTGCTTGGGGCGCAAAAGCGACCATTGCGACACGCGACCGTGGCACAGAAGTAGTCGGGCACTCGAGAGGCGAAGCTCTCGCAGTGCCATTGCGACTGTAGAGTACTCGAGAACACCGTAGTGTTCGCGCGGTGGGAGGGGTGCTGTCACGCTTTCCCCTCTCTCAAGACCGCAGTATCATCCACCTGTTACCGGTGGATTGTCGAGCAATGCCCGTACAAAGATGGATATCCAGCTGACTCCCGCTTTTTGATTCGGTACTTCCTCGATGGCGATTTCGATGGCTTTTTGGGCTTGCGAGATGGACGGACGCTTGCTGACAGGGGAGGGGATGATGATGGGTTAGGGTATATAAACTCAGGACTGACCCTCCGAAGGATGCTCGAAACCGCAATCGCCAATAGCGCGCAGAAGCTCGGGCTTCAAGAGGAAGTCGCGGAAACCGGTCGAGTGAATGCCGACATAGCTGCCCTTCTTGTCGACGTTGTTACCGGCGGCGGCAGCATCGGCCTTCTTTCCGTTCGAGGCGGCCGCGGTCTCGTTGGTCTGAAGCTCCTCATCGGAGTAGTCGATGAGATCCTCCTCAGCAGACATGTTGTCGATTACTGGTGGTGACGTTGCTGGAGATTATTGAAAGAACGGCCGAGAAGGCTGTGGCGAAGGAAAGAACCCGAGGCTGACGATGCAAGCTTCTTGGGTTGATCAGGAGAGGATGACGGGCTAGCAGCGCGGTAGCTCCTAGCTTTGCTGAATGAATAAAAGAGAAAAAGTCGGAAGGTGTCGTTCGGCTCGTGGAAAGAAAACGCTAGCCGGGTCCTTAAAACACGGAGGGCGAGAGAATTAAATTCAGATGGCAATTGGGGAGGAAGTAAGGTTGGATGGCGAGTTGGCAGGCGCCGTGGTTGATGTGGAAGGACCAGGAACTTGGAAGACACGAAGGTAAGGCGGGCGCCCCAAGGTCAAAAGCTTTCGCGTGTGAGAGGCTGAGTTCAGCGACATCATGTGACCAGGACCCGCTTATGAGGACAGTGTCAATGCAGACTCAAGCACAGTAGCGTTTACCTTTGCGCTGGGGTTGGTCCAGCTTGTTGTCCGGAGCTTACCTGAACCTGGACAGCTTGCGCCCTGCAGCCTAGAACCTCTCCATCTGCTGGAGACACCCATCCATGCAACCCCTGCAGTGTTTTTCTCCACTCCGGACAAGACTGACTCTGCTCACAACACTACGCTCAATGCCTTTCACTGTTTGAAACGCTTGACAAGCCGCAGGGAGACGAAAATGGCAAAGGCAAAAAGCGAGAGCTTGTCAAACCGGCCCCAATACACTCGGGTGTCGTACCTGCATCAAGCCGCCTGCTATTTAGCAACGGTGCAGCCAACAACCTCCAACTCAAAGCCAACCGCGGCGAAACTCCACGATGACGCTCAGCCTAGCCAGGACAAACATGCCACCACAAACGAGACGCTTGCTCGACGCTTCATCTCCGACATTCGAGCCGTCTCTCTGAAGGCCCAAATTCGGCCCAGCTCAGCACTAAAGCAGATGATGTGCAAGTACTGCGACGCCCTCCTGGTGGAAGGAAAGACTTGCGTAACTACAGTCGAGAACCCAAGCAAGGGCGGCAAGAAGCCTTGGGCGGATGTCATGGTCACCAGATGCAAGTCCTGCGGCCATGCCAAGCGCTACCCTGTGAACGCCCCACGACAAAAAAGGCGGCCTTTCCGGGAGCCTAAGGAAGTGCCAGTGGAGGAGAGTCTCAAGGACGTGGAAATGAAGGAGTCAGAGACTGCCGTATCGAATGAGCAGGCCGCAGCTGATTGAGAGGTACTTCACCCCCGACGATCTTCAAGCTATGGCGGCACTTCGCCGCAAAGTACGACATGCCATGGGCAGCAAGCAGACAGGCCCGTGACGATGGAGCCTTGACTGGCGAGCGAGTCTACGCTCATGCTGCACAGTGCTCTTGAACAGAGTCGACATGAATGATGGGGACAATCTCAAGCATGCTTTCGGCTTCCAATATGGAAGAAACGCGATAAGAGGTCGCGTTCGCATCCAATCACCCAATGCATCAGTCACAGAGACACAGGGTGCAAAGAAAGATCAGAAGTCTAAGCTTTGCCATGTACAATGTCAAGATACCCCCGGCAAAGAGCCGAATGATAGTTGTTTATCACATTTTGGATGCCACTGAGTGACTGGTATGTTTTTGGATCATTAAATCATGCTTTTTGGGTTCTCTGTAAGCTGAAGTGGCCTATGTAGTGACCAGAAGCTATTACGCTGTTCGGCGGGCATTCAGCAAACCGCGCGGTGAATACCATCCTTCATGTTCTTGACTTCCTGCTTGACTCCGTGCTTCTTTTCATGCTCCTCATCACTCTTGACACGCACCTTCCTGCGTCCGTGGTGCTTCTTCAAGACCTGCAGGTCAATCTCGTCATTCTCCATCAATGTCTCCGTGACGGCAGAGATATCCGTCAGCAAACGCTCAAGCAAGTCAAAAGTCATGCTCTCGCGCACGACCACTCGCAGAATCTCAATCTTTTCTTCATTGGGAGGCAGGGGGTAGTTGGGGATAATCCAGCCCCTAGCGCGAAGCATGAGCGATATCGTCTCCTGCTTGATACGCGGGTAATCCTTCTTGAACTCATCTGTCAAGCGGAACGATACCACAGGCAAACCCGCAACGTAGTCAGCCGACGTCTCTTCGGGTGCAATCTCTCCGCCACCAACGGCAGCAGAAGCCTGGTTGACAGCCGACTTTACGGCACCCTTCGTAGCCTTCCCTGGCGCTGGGCGGTGAATGTCAGAGACGACGGTGTACCACCCTGTCGCCTCGAGGCTGTCGGCCAGCAGGCGCGAGTTGGAGAGGCAATTCTCCATAATGCAGCGGTACCCTTCGAAGCCAAGGTGGATGAGATTGTAGTATTGCACGATAACCTGCGCACCAGGACGGGAGAAGTTGAGGGTGAAGGACTTCTCAGTGCCGCCAAGGTAGTGCAGCTCGAAGACGAGGTCTTCTGGGAGGTACGACTCGTCGCGCCAGATGATCCAGCCGAGACCGGCGTACACGAGGCCGAACTTGTGACCGGAGGTGTTGATCGACTTCACGCGGGGAAGTTCAAAGTTCCACTTTGCGCCTCCACCAGCCCCGGCGTGGGTGAAGGGGGCGATGAAACCGCCAGACGCAGCGTCAACATGGATGGGGATGTCGATGCCGGTCTCCTCCTGGTACTTGTCCAGAATCTTGGAAATCTCCTCGACAGGCTCGTAGTGGCCGGTGTATGTGCTGCCGAGAATGACGAACACGCCGATGGTGTTCTCGTCAATGTTCTCCCTCACGAGATCCGCGTCAAGACAGTAGTGGCTCTTCTTGCTCACGGGCAGAATGCGGGCCTCGACGTCAAAGTAGCGCGCAAACTTCTCGAGGGCGACCTGCGCGTTGGCGCCCATGAGGATGTTGGGCTTGGATGCGTCCTTTCCCTGCTCCTTCCTGCGCTGCTGCCATCTGCGCTTCATGGCGAGACCGCCGAGGTGGATAGCCTCGGAGGAGCCTGTGGTGGCTGACCCGAGGGCCTTCTCGCCGGGTTGTACGCCCCAGAGGTGGGAGATGATGGAGATGCAGCGCTGGTGCATGTCCATCATGGCAGGGTACTCGTCGGCGTCGGAAAGGTTCTTGGCGAGGTTCTCTTGCATCAATTGCGTTGCGTTAGGTTCCATGAAGGTGCCCACGAAGCTAGACCGTGTTAGTGGGCCTTTGATGTTGTACACCGGGCCATCGACTTACCTGGCAAGATTGAGGTTCGGCTTGCCATCGAGGTCAAGCTCGTCCCTGATCATCTGGAAGACGGTATCTCCCGGAGCTCCTTCTTCTGGTATCTTGTACTTGGGAATGTTCATCTGGGAGGTGTAGCGAGAGTCGAAAGGGTGGATATGGGCCGAGGTGGCATGGCTGCGCATGTTCGTGTGCCCGGGAGGGGTGATGTGAGTTGCTTGGAGTCTTTGGACGATCTCCTCAGGGTTGACCTAGAATTGTCAGTTGGAGGTGCTTGCGATGTCTTCATGCAGGATACTCACATGGCTTGCGAGAGGCATGATGGCGGTTGTATAGTAGAAGCTCTTCAACGGGTATCACGAGTCGATTTCACAGTAAGATCTCACTTCGAAGTCAAAATGAGATGGATTGATGTCCAGACAAAGTGTGCCAAGAATGGGGGATCACCGTCCCCTGAGGCTTAAATACCAGATCAAAGTTCCATAGCTCACCTCCAGACAGCTAGCTGGGCGTGGAAATACACGAGTACGCGGCTTGCCAGGCCGGATGATGAGGAATGAATGACGACATATCACAGGCCGGGCGGAGCGCGGAGGTCTCCCCTTGGCCCAGAATCGTCGCAAGTTTGGTAATGCATTGAGAAAGATGTCTTTCAGCCCCAAAAGACTAGCTCTAGCTCGTAACGTACCCGCGGGCCGAGCGAGCGGAGAGATCGCGATGAACTCTTAGTCGCAGGCTTCCAGGTTCCTGCCAAGGCCAGGGGCAGTTATGATGGAAGCTTGTGCTGCTGCGTGGAGCTTGGGCGGTGCAGGGTGCCGACTTTGCCGGTGGAGCTGGTGTTCGGGCGCCTGCTGACGTTGCGATACTCTTGTCACTGGCTGCTGCAGCAGCACAATTGCGTGTCAAGTTAGAAACGGATGTTGGAGCTTGGTTTTGATGACTGTGGTTTTCATCCGAAGCATTGACTGGACGCAATCTGGAGGAAGCCTGAAAGGATGAGAGCTACCGATGCTCAGATGGTTTGGCCAGCCATCCACTGGTGATGAGTGACGGCATTGGGAGCTGAAAGCTTAAGGTACCTGAAGCTGCGGCCTGCATTCGGCGCCTGGCGTGTGAATTCCCTGAGGGGCCTCGCCGATCCGCCCATCCACTGGCAGGTGGGTCCCGTCCCGGCTTGGCGCTGCAGTTGCGCAGTAGCACCGGCAGAAACCAACACCTCTTGTCGACGTCGATGCATCATCTGACTACGAGTTATTACTAGATACATGAGCTTCAATATATTGAGAAATTTGGCACAAGATTTAGGTGCTCTGTTCAAGAGAAGATTCTGGGATAACAAAGTTTTTGATCATACACACAGGCTGCTGGTCAGCAACGCCGATTGGGACAGTCAAATTTGTGATACGACGACAAACATGACGCTGACCACAGCAGGGCAGGGTAGAAACATCTCAATGGGGCCAAACTCGCCTCATTCTCTGGGGTATCCAAATTCCATTCTTTGATGCTAACAGCAGCCTCCAGCTTCTTCATCGCCCACAGCGGTCGCAAGTCTAAAGCACCGTCTTCTTTCTCGCCGTTCTCGTGTAGTGGTTCATCTGCCACTCCACATCGCCCTCCCGTTCTTCCAACGTGCAATTCCTGATGGAGAATGCCCGCATGGTCACGCGGGGGCCAACCTCAGACAACTCCAGCTGGTCGTAACCAGTGCGTACATACAAATGATGGCGCACCTCGATGCTGTCGTCCTCCAGACGCTTAAATGTGACTGTTCGGTTGCCCGCTCTCATGGAAGAATCTCTTGGAGGGAACAAGTGCTGAAGGACTCGCTGCACACGCTTGCCGAGTTCGGTGGAGAAACCATCAAAGATGAGATCTGTGGGGTATGTCAGTACAACGACGGAGAGCAGCCTCGAGGGATAACATACGAGGATAACTCTCTGAGATGTTGCCGCGCAGCGCATTTGGCAAGTCCTGGCGGGTCCTGACGTTGTGAAGGCTGAAGCTGATGGTCGGTCCGTGAGGAAGATGAGATATCGTCAAAGCCGACGGGGTGCCGCGGTGTTCGTGAACATGGACAATGTCAGTGAGGCCAGTGGCGTTGGCAACACGGACGAGATCCTGCAAAGTCATAGTGCCGCGGTTGATGACCGTGGCCGTTGGCACCAACAGACGGAGGTCTTTGGAAAATCCTTGAAGCCTGCTTGAAGGAGATCGGGAGGTAGTGATGAGAACTCGCGGGTCCTGGAGACCGGACAGAGTTTCATACTCGTCGTCGAGGGACTGCAAGTCCTCGGCGGATTCGTCGTAGGAGAAGTCCTTGCGAAGCCGAGCATCGTTGGCAATGTCGACGGGGAGTGGCTTGCCGGTTGCCAACGACTCCCTGAGGCGGGCTCGCCTGTCAGCTACTGCACTCTCTTGAAGAGTGAGAGCCCGGCGGTGAAGGTAGTCCCTTCTTTGCCTTGATTGTTTTCGTGCCTAACATATGGTTAGTCATGCTGCATGCTTCTAGAAAGCCTAACAGAAACTCACCTGCAGCATTGTGATAATTATAAGTATTCAGTTCCTCTTGACCCCCAAACGACTCTTCAAACTTGAATTCTCATCAGTGGAGAAAAATTCAATACGAGTTGCTGCATTATGTCAGCAATTCGGTCTAAGGTCTGTGCTTGCACCTCACCGAGGTGAGCATAAAAGAATGGGCTGCGGGCCGAGATGTCCCGATGGCTAAGCGTCCGAACGCTAGTCTTGGTTGGGAAGGGACTGGCCGTGGGGGAAAACCGCTTCTCGGAAATAAGATTGTCAGCTTTCACTAGGGTCTCCCATTCGCCATTCAGGTCCTTTCATTCGATTTGGGAGATAAGCCAGGAATACCCAGGTCGCCCAGCTTTCACAAGCTGAATACAATGGCAGGTGATTCGCCGACGTGACACGATTCGACAGAAGGTCCATTTCAGTGACTCGCCAAGTCTCGCGCAATGCCTAGAGCCTGGGCCGATGGACGGGTAGCAGTGGCACACTGCGTAATCCCACAGGCCAGAGACCGATGGCAGCAATGGCAGCCCCCATCAGAGCATTCAAGCCCGGTTCCCTGAGACTTTGGCTTGGGCAGTGAGAGCTCGTACGCTGTCAGTCGGGCTGGGCCGGCTCGAAGCGATGACAGCCAGAGCTACGGACACTTCAGATGAGACGCTGTTTGCAGTTAATTCGCCAATCTGGCCGTCCTTTTCAACAATCGATACTTCGGATGATCAGTCCCAGCGACTCCCGGATCGGTGACAGGGGCAATGGCGGCGGCTTTGTGATCCGCTGATCCCCATGTTTCTTCGACAAAGAGTGCCAAAAGGACCCCTTCTAGCCCGCCAAAATGAGTAGCGAGCCACCGAGGCGTCCATCGACAGAGACGACCTTCAGCGCGTTCCGGGGGTCGTACGGCTGCTCGAGGTCGCTAGAGAGGGGAGTGGACCAGCCTGCTGCCTGTCTTGTCAACCAATGTCACCATCGAACCCCCGGCGAACCATTCTTCTTTCCCCTCGCCTCCTCCACAGCCCCTCGGCTGTCGCTACCCCAAAAGAGGAAGGTCAATAAACGGCCGCTGGAGCTGCGGGCTGTCGGGGCTGCTTTTGTGTCGTGATAGCACGCTAGAGCGCCGAATTCTCTCTGGTTCCTTTGGCCGGCCCCCCATCCAACGCGTCGCCCGAAGTACCCAAAGAGGAGCCCGCAGTCACACCCACGCTGATATGGGGAGATAGATAGAGGGTGGCCGGGAGGAAAAAGAATCGCCTCACCCTCTCCCGCTGCTGTTGGTTGTGCCGTGCCATTGTCTCCACGGCTCCTCCATTCGGCCGTGAAGCGCACTCTTCTCCCAGCAGCAGACCCTTCAGGAACCACCAGACCGACACCTCCCCCAGATACCACAAGCCAGAGGATCGCGCTCTCTCGTGGTGATCTGCGGAAAGTGGGATTTTGACTGGCTTGTTGGCTGGCTCAGTCCTTGTCACATCACGCATCTTAGCCTGCAGACTGCCGACCGGCACCACCGTCGCCGCCATCCTCTCGCTTGATTAATTGAAAAAAGCCCTTGGCGCCCGCAGTCCCCCAGTCCCGTTGTGGCCTTGGGGCCTTCTTTTCGTCCGCTGCTTATCTCGACTGTCGTCGCCCTTCAGCCCATCCGCAATCGGCGTTGCATTCTCTCACCTTTCATTCTACTCTGTCGAAAGTAGAGCGAAGGAGAGAGGGACACGACGCCCTCGCCCAACCATCGCGATGCCGTCCTTTTTTCGCAAGCGCGGCGAGCCCGAGGAGATCACGCCGTACCCCGCCCTGGAAGACGATGCCGAGGCCACCGGTATTGAGCCCTTGAAGGCTCTGGCTCAGTTCGAGAAGGCGCACAAGCTCGACCCGAATATGCCAATTGACGAGCTCAACGATGTCGACACAGCACTCGCCACGGGGAACGCCGAGAAGGGACTCGAGATCGAGCAGGCTCTTATGGAGGACAACTCGCCCTATCCCGAGGTACGTGAGAAGGAGGTCTCTACGCGCAAAAGATGGGACGAAAGGGCGCAGAAGGAGGCCAGCGGCGAGTAAGGAACCCGTTCAAATTGCTGACTTGATGCGACACAGGTCCGCGCAGTGGTAAGGAATTACGATGTCGATTTGCCTGCCAATACGATCCGCGCCTGGGTCATTGGCTTGCTGCTTTGCACTGTCGGCTCCGGTGTCAACATGCTGTTTTCGCTTCGAAACCCCAGCGTCACAATCACGACCTACGTCGTCCAGCTTATTGCATACCCCATCGGCAAGGGCTGGGATCTGGTTATGCCCGATAAGGAACAAAATGTCTTCGGCATCAAGTTCAACCTCAGGCCCGGAAAGTTCAACTACAAGGAGCACGTCATCATTGTTGCCATGTCTAATGTAAGTGCAAATCACCAAACGTGAAAGGGCTTCTTAGGAAATCCATGTGAGGATAGCCAAGCTCTGCAATCTAGGCGCAAAGGAGACGCAACGGCTGTACACATTTCAAGAAAGTACTAATACGATCGCACAGGCTGCGTATGGAGGCGGTGTGTTGTATGCGACGGATGTTCTGCTTGCCCAGCAACTCTTCTACAAGCAGCACTTCGGTTGGGCCTTCCAGCTGCTTTTTGGCGTCACCACACTCTGCACTGGCTATGGCCTCGCTGGCTTGGCCCGGCGCTTCCTTGTTTGGCCTGCAGCCATGATTTGGCCCTCAAACTTGGTCAATTGCGCGCTGTTCTACACACTTCACGATCACTCTGGATCCGACCCCTCGAAGACCAACGGTTGGAAGATCGGCCGCTACCGCTGGTTCCTTATCGTCGGTAGCGGTGCTTTCATCTGGTACTGGTTCCCCGGTTGGATCTTTCAGGGTCTCTCGTACTTTACGTGGATTTGCTGGATTGCGCCCGAGAATGTGATTGTCAACAAGGTCTTTGGTGGTTTGTCGGGCTATGGTCTGATGCCCATCTCCTTCGATTGGACGGTCATCTCAGGCTACTTGACCTCGCCTCTGATTCCGCCATTCCACGCCATTGCCAACGTCATTGCCGGTATCATCATCTTTTTCGTCATCATCTCCTCCGGCATTCACTTCTCCGGCACATGGTACGCCGACTACTTCCCGGTCCAGAGCTCCGAGTCGTTCGATAACACGGGCGCCGTCTACAATGTGTCTCGAATTCTCGATGCCAACTTCCAGTTCAATGAAACTGCATACAACGCTTACTCGCCGCTCTACCTGCCCACCCAATTCGCTCTCGCGTACGCCTTGTCCTTCGCTGCCGTAGCTGCAGTTGTCGTTCACGTTGTGCTTTACCACGGCACAGAGATCTGGAGTCAGTTCAAGTTGGCCCGTCACCAGGAGGATGACGTGCACATGCGCTTGATGAAGAAGTACCGCGACGCTGAGGACTGGTGGTACCTTGGTAAGCAACGCCTCTATACAAATTCTTTGGATCTAAGCTTACACAGACAGCTCTCTTCGTTGTCATGGTCGCCATGTCGTTCGGCGTCGTTGCAGGTTGGCCCACAGGCTTCCCTGCTTGGGCATACGTCGTCTGCATTCTGATTCCCGTGTTCTGGCTTATCCCCATCGGCATCGTGCAGGCCATCACGAACATCCAGCTTGGTCTCAACGTTCTCACTGAATTCATCATTGGTTACATGGTGCCCGGCCGACCTCTCGCCATGATGATGTTCAAGAACTACGGCTACATTTGCATGTCGCAGGCGCTTTACTTTGCGCAGGATCTCAAGCTTGGCCACTACATGAAGGTGCCTCCGCGCACCATGTTTGCGTCTCAGCTCATCGCCTCGCTGTGGTCTGCTGTGGTCCAGATCGCTGTAATGAACTGGGCCCTAGGCGCCATTCCCGATGTTTGCCAGCCCGACCAGCCCAGCAACTACACCTGCCCCGGTGGTCGCGTCTTCTTTACGGCTTCGATTATCTGGGGTGCCATTGGACCTGCTCGAATCTTCTCCGGCAATGCTCTTTACTCGTCCCTCCAGTGGTTTTGGCTCGTTGGTGCCATCACCCCTGTCATTACCTGGTTCCTTGCCCGCAAGTGGCCCAAGAGCATCTGGCGCTACGTCAACACGCCCCTTCTGTACGGTGGCTCCGGTTGGTTGCCGCCCGCCAGTGTCTACATCTACCTCTGCTGGGCCACCGTCGGCACAATCTTCAACTTCTTCATCAAGCGTAGATACACGGGCTGGTGGCTTCAGTACAACTACATCACTTCGGCAGCCTTGGACTGTGGCCTTATTGTGGCAACGCTGATCATCTTCTTCACGCTGTACCTGACATCTGCGAGGCCGCCTCAGTGGTGGGGTAACGTTCAGGTCTTCGAGACGATGGACTGGAGAGGCGATGCCATCAAAACACACGTCTCAGGCAGTGAGAAGATTGGGTCCAGCACCTGGCCTTGAGAGGACCAAAGATATCAAGAATGGGAACATGTGTCAAAGACGGGGAAAGATGCTAATGATGTTCGATTTGCTCGGATTTTAGGAGTTCGGCGGCCTTTTATATGTACTATGGTCTAATGGCCTATTGGGAGGAAGGAGTCTTTGGATATTTAGCTCGGAAACGAGGGTTGTCTGTACGGCTGATGATACCTCAGTGCGAATCTGCTTGCATATTTAAATTTTAAGTATGAATCTACGAACTTATCGATGAGTCAGTTTTGAAAGACGGTCGGGCGGGTGACCTAAGTCGTCAAGTTCGATTCAGCAACGTTGCTGGCGTTTGTTCTTGGCAGAAGAAGTCATACAGATGCTTCACCACCTTCTGTTCCAGTAACATCCATGGACGACATCACGACAGACATCCCTACTACCTGCACCCCCTTGGCCCAGAAATTTCCATGTTTACGGACGACTCGGAAGCTGTGCCCTGCTCAGCTGTATTCAGGCACGGCCAGGCTGCCTATGCCGACGCCACAAATGGACCACTCCACTCCCTGGCCCAGACTGGGTCTCGTCTCCTGAGACACCAAGCATTAAACCTTCCCTGGATCGCGATCGCGATAAGATGCGAAGATCACCAGCACCCAACCCATCGTGTCGGGAGGGACCAGAAAATGGAGGATCTCGGCGGCTGATTGCAATCTCGAGGCCAAAGGGAACAGGATTCCGTAAGAGCTCCCTGACATGACGGAACAAGACAACAAATGTCGTGCATCCCTTCTGGCCAGGCACAGCCCAGGAGCCCCGTTCGTTCCATGAAGGGTCGTCGCCCTTTGGATATATGACCGAGATGACCGGTCATTTCACCGAAATCCTCGGGGACCTCCCTCACCGGCATCGCGGAACGAGGGGGGCGTCTGGAGCGGGAGGCGGTCGTGGTCCTCTGCGATTTCCAAGGCATCGACGTAATGCAGCCGCCGAGCCCAGGTCCCAGCCACCTGGCCTGACAGCTGCCTCGGTCTCCGCAATCTCGGGGAGATTTGGATTTCCTGGGTCTCACGTTCAGGAAAAGATGCTATTGTCTGGGAAGGAACGGCAATTCCAAAGGAGACAATGGGCGGGGCCGCAAAACCCACGCCCTGTGCAGAGACAACATTGCTTGTGCTCCCTCCCTCCCTTCGCCCCAACAAAACAAAATATGACCGGCCGGCTCGCTCGCTCGTTAGCCAATGTCTCACCCTGGGGAATGGTCGCACAGAGACATCATATCATCTTTCCCGGGGGAAGGAGATGACTGAGAAAAAGCAAAAGTTTGGCAGCCCAGGATCCAGGAAAACCGAACCCCTCATCCCTTTTGACGAAGCCATTTTTGGGGGAAGGGGTGAACCAGAGGGGGTGTCAATTGTTCAATGGTAAGGCAAAGGGTACACAAAGATTCCCTCCCTGGAACAAAGGTGAGTCAAAAGAAAAGACGAAAAGACAAACACAAATGCCAGGGAAAGCAAATTTCGCAATCTTGGGCTCTTTTGGGTGAAGAAAAGCCAGCGCATGCAAAAAACAACAAGTATGGATGACTCTGGTATAAAGCAAAGACAAACGTCCCATTATTTGCGACGCAAAGAGAAAGAGACCTCTTCTTCACCTTTTTTTCGGCTCGGGAAGGAAACATACTCACGACCGCACTTACATCCGCGTCATAAGGGGTAGCAAGGACTCAACAGCACTCGGAACATATCATGTCATTGAGAAAAGAAGCCGGCAAAACCAACAAGATTTATACGCACAGAAATTCCGGATCGACGGTCCCATCTTTACCACCTCAACGCTGACGACAACTTCCATTTTTGGCTACGAATTCATACCAGGAACCTCTGTTTGAAAGTTCTAGATCAAAGAAAGATTTGCTTTATCGACGAATAAGACACGAGCCGTTACGCATACGACGTTGCGCGGAGCGGCGCACCTCCTGAAAAATGGGACGAACCGGCTACGACACGACGGGGCTGTACCTCGACCGGCTCCAAGCTCCCCGAAATGCCAGCGGCGGTAAGAAGGCCGCGGGCACGAAAGCAGGGTCCGCTTCTGTGATGGAGAAGCCGGCGAAGGATCCGAAGGCCGGGAAGAGCGGAGAAAAGGCCTCGGGATCGGTTTCGGGACAGAACTGGCAGGGGAGTCCTAAACCGCCGCCCATGAGATGAGGATGCCAAGGATTACGGGAAACCCATCAGAAGGAGAGATTTTGAGTAGACGATACCGCGTTGCGCTAGGGTAAGTTTCCTGGCTACTGCTACCAACGCTTGCGTTCAGGGGATTTTAACGTAAGGTGGCAGAGATCGAGAGCTTTGGGTTGGATTGTATCAAAACTCGAGGAATGGCAAATACGGAAAGTCGGGTAAGTTGCGTCTCTTTGTTTCAAGTCTACGTTCATACTGACTCTTTAAACAGTTGCGTGGCAATGCTTGGAAATAGCACCAGCACAAGACAACTCCTGATGGCCGCTACTCGCGAATAAACCCCCCCATCAGGGACGCGTCGAGCATCAATTTCGACTGCAGAAGCCATCAGAGGGTTGCGGGAAAACAATACTTCCACTAATATGGTGCGAACTAGCCCTGGAGGCAAGCAATTTCTTAGAATCGGGTGGAGATAGACCAAAAGCAGTAGAGCGCGTTCGCAAGAACAACAGTGATTGTTAGATTTCAGCCTCCGCAAGGAACGGCGTCATGAGATTCAATGAGTATGATACAAAACTCCAATTTCCGTCTATGCACAATACTCTCGGATCTGAGTTGACAGCCTTTAAAATATACACAAGAACGCTTTTCTGGACAAACGGGGTATCGCACTGGTGAAGAGAAGGAAAGCAAAACGTAAGTCGTTCATCGGCTGAAAAGCCGCGCCACATTACATCGTCAGGGCCTGGGCTTAACCATACTGAGGAGGATGCTGCGTGGGGGCGGTATGTGAAGGCGGCTGAGGCATGTAGTAATCCGCAGCGGCCCCGGTCTGCGCCGGAACCGGTGCCGGTGCCGGAGCTGGGTTCGGGCTCTGCGGGCGGTAAGGAGGCGGGCCGCTCACGGGGTCGTACTTGTTTTCGACTCCCGCGGCGCCGCCGTACCAGGAATCGTGGTTATTGCCTTCTTTGCCGTGGCCCTCTTCGATCTTGGCGTAGGTGCCGCTCTTTTCCTTCTTGCTGCCGATGAACTTCTTGTAGAGGAAGACGGGGATCCAGAGGCCTGTCGAGACAAGAAGGGCGTGGCCGAAGACGTGGCCCGGGCGGAATGATTTGCCTTCCTTTTTGCGTTTGAGTTCTGCGTTGTGTTAGCGGGGATGTCTGCGAGAAACCTCAGATTATGTTGGATAAATAGACACACCTTTCATCAAGTAGTATGTGAACGCAATCAGGAAGAGGATGAACCAGATGATGGCGAGGATGATGAGCACGCGCGCCCAGACGGGGAGCTGGGCGAAGCCATTGTTGCCGCCGCTCCCACCGCCTGCGCCGCCGCCGGCTGCGTAGCCGCCTTTGCTCTTGTATTTGCTCTTTGAGGATTTTGATTTTGACTTGCTCGAGGACGATTTGCCGGAGCTGCCTCTTCCTCCGCTACTACCACCACCTTTTGGTTCGCGGATATCGAGAATGAATGACATTGTTCTTGTCGTTGTCGTCCGCAGTATCACTCGGGAGAGTGTGGTCTATTGAGGGGAATTGGGTCGTGATAAATCAGGCTGATGGTTACACAGAGCCTGCAGAAGATAACGGGAGTGAGGGGACAGTAGATAGCCTGCTTGCTTGCTGACCCGGGGCGGAGGGTGCCAAGGTCTTTAATAGGCTCTCAAGCACACTAGCTTAGAACAAGACGCAAACGACGACATCTTACCATACATCCCAAGGAGGATTGGTAAATGGTAGTCTGACAGGCGATTGATCAGCCCTGTACCTCACTCTTGGCGGAGCTCCGGCCTAGGATCCTGCTCCCGACCCAATCTATGCAACTTGACCTCAATGTTTTCCCCTTCGTGGACTCAGAAAATTGGGCCATGGCAGATAGTTGGAGCCTAGCTCGAGAGGCGCAAGGAAGACAAGCTTCTTCATCAGGTTGGTCGAGGAATCGGGACTTCCTCGTGGATATGAGTGGGTTGGTGTTGCTCGTGGGCTGAGCTGACGGATTTGGTCAGGGCTTGGCAAGTCACCTCATTCGTCAGATTCCGTGATAATGCAGTGCCAAGACACGCGATGCTCGAAAAGTCGAAGAACCAAACCAAAGTACCGCGCACTCGCGCTGCCTGTCGCAAGGGCGGTGTTTTCTCTTCGGCGGTGCAGCGGCCGGGGTGGCCAACGAACCAGGCCAATTGGAGTGCTCAATCAGCCCTACCGGAGGGAGCCAGCGGTCTGTAAACACATTGGAAACCCACCTCGATCTTATCTTTCAGGGGATATTTGAGTCTGCCTCGAAGCTTGATTCCTTAAACGGTTCATGAACCACATCTTCGGCCCCGCTGTGAGTGCTGCGCTCCGGGGCCGCACGGGGCCCATGAACGACCAGGACTAATTCCACTTCCAGGCAGCGACATTCTGGCATTTTTCCTTTCAAATGTCAAGATGAACTGCTTCTTGGAAAAGGGACCTTGGTTCAACCCGCCGATCTCCGTCCAGAAGGAGGACTTTCGGGACTGGCGATCCAGTTGTCCTGATTCGAGGTCAAGCCCGCCTCCAGGGCGCACAAGGAGGGGATGATCGCGATCATCTCTGCGGCACAGCTGCTTGATGCCGTCATGTATGTCTTCCTCCAAGAAACTTCCGCAGTGTTCCTTCCATGCATTCTATCTTTCTTCTTTTCCTTCCTTGTTCATCTAGTTCGCCCAGGTTGAGTTGAGACATATCGACGGCTGCACATTGCGGCAGCCGGTACCCCTGCATTACGTCGGTGTCGTCCGCTGCGAGGCGAGTGTTCATCGCCACGCCCGTCATCTCATGCGCTCAGGGTCCAATCCCCACATCGAGGCGGCAAAACTTGGAATTGGGTTTTGGGGATGTGAGTTAATTTTGACTGCACCGAGAACGACGTACTGACGCCGGGCGTGCCTTGACGGGGCAGATGTGGTGTTTTGTTGGTACTTGTGCAGTTGAGCCTCACTCTTCTACGGCTTGTGGGCTGGGCTGACGTCGGTGTGCAGACCGGAAATGTTTCTTCGCAGGCAGTCGGTAAATACCCATAACTTGGCCAGGTTGATTTCTTAAGACCTGGAACTATCACAGGAGCAATGATGAGCGTTGCAGTGCGAATCATTCGGCATGTTGGACATTCACTGCCGACCTGTCATTGACTCAAGATCGAAAAAGTCCGCAGAAGTAATTATACATCAGTAATGACTTTGACGCTTCTTTACTGTTTGATCGGTGTGGTTGAGGCTCTGCTTGGGATTCATTTTGTGCTTCATCGCTGATCAGCTCGTTCACCAATGCGTTTTGGTCCATATGATGAGCAAAGTATGAACCTCTTTCTGCACTTGGTAAGTAATGTCACAGTCCATGTGTCGTTTGAATACCGGATAGTTAAACCAAGAAGCCCTTCGAACCTCCGGAGTAACGTGCCAAACCTTTCAGGACTGCCTTCATTTGTTCCATTGAGAGTCGTATGAGCTCCCTGGACGAGTAACCGACCTGATGTCTCTCTTGGAGCCCATATTTCATAATATTTGCTGGTCGACTTTCCGAAGTCACCACATTGCATGTGGGTGCCTCCTCGTCCAGCAACCTCAACAAGCATTTCTGATCATCGGAATTGTCCATGCCGAACCGGAAACCTGCTCATTAACTCCTGAGAATGGCAGAGGTTGCAGGTCAGCGCGCGTCCGAGCAATGACGGTCAAACCAGTGACACGCGGCACCCATACCCGGAAAGTGGTTAGTCTCGGTGCACACAACATGTAGGTGAACTCCATCCGTTGTAGCGAGTCCCGCGCCCCAGCCGTCAAATCGAAGAGGTCGAAGCTTCTCAGATCCACGAGCATCTGCTTCGATTGAATGTGCTCGTGCCCTGGCACGCGCTGGACGTAAGCCACATGAAGCTTGCAAAGCCTCTAGACAAGGGCGCAAAGTGATGGACGGCAGCTAGAACAGCGATCCATGGCGTGGCGACGTTGCGTCAAGGACGGAACAAGGCAGTCAGATATTAGAAACAGCCGTCCGTCGTTTCGTTGTTCTTGACATGGCGCCTTGTTTGTTTGGCAGGCAACTCGCGTGGCTCGAAAGGTATGCGCCGCCTCTCAGAAGGCTCGCAATTGCCGCTGGATGGGAGATTTGCATGAAATAGGTTGCTTCTCATTCGTGGCGGAGCACAACGACCCGGGCGGTCTTTATTAAAAAACGGCTTTAGAGTTGCGATAGTCTGGGGTTGGCGCCGGTCGGGGTCATGGGGGACAAAGGCGTGTCTTGGCCGGATACGGACATTTTCGTCGCCAGCTCCGGGCTGTGGTGATGACAGAATGGACCTGAGGGCACACGACCTGACCTTTTCTCTGCTTATGGGCGTCTGATGTGGTGAGGTGAGACGACAGGAGGAACGCGGCGCAGGTTGGATGATGATGCATGGCGGGATATCGTATTACTGCATCAGACAGACAAACTATAAACAGAATCACTCCTTTCGAGCTGCATTTTGCATCCGAAGAAGCAAGCAAGACACAGGATGGAAGCACCCAATGGAAAATCGCCGAAAAAGCTGACACTGCAGTGGAGTGTCACTGGAGGTCCAGTAGCAAAGGTCTCCGCCCGGCCTCGGCGCAGCGCCCGAAAGCCCGGTCCCGCGTCTTTGGGCGAGCATCTCACACTTCCATTAGTGTAGGTAGACAGCAGGACTGGCGAATGATGCCGCGCTGGGATTCGGTCTGGGGCCCGTCCGATGTTAGCGTCACTTTGCGAGCCTTCAGTGGCTTCACTGTGGATCCCCAAGTGCCCCTGACCCTGAAACATCGGACTGGGCCGACCACTTCCAGAGGCTCCAAAGGGCTCCAATGGGCTCCAATGGAGGGGCGTGGACAAGGGGACTGCAGCGGCCCTGAGAGCATGTTTCTGCAGTTCGACGCCCAAGCTCCGACCTCAGTGTTCCACGTTCACCCCCCCAATTCCCAGCTTGCAGGTGTCACCTGTCACACAATTCATGAAAGGCCGTTGTCCTCTTCTTTTTTTTTATTCTTCAACTTTTCCATGTCTTTCCTCGTTTTCGGTTTTCCCCATCCCAAGCTCTCTCTCCCTCTCTTCTTGATGTTACAATAGCCCTTCTCTTTGTGTGTTAATTCGACCTCCATTGCTCTCCTTTCGTCCCCTCGTTTCTTACACGTGTTTCCAGCTTCCTTCCTCCCAAACCGACACAGAGTTCTCCTTTTCACCACACCTTACGTCACACGAAATTCGACAGTCAGGGCAGGCCCGCAACAATGGCAGCAGCAGTAGCAGCAGCTACCTCCTCCGGGGCATTCGAGCCCAAGACGCGCAAACGCGTTCTGAGAGTCATTGCCGTCTCTCTCCTCCTCGACCTTGTAAGTGAAACATGCGGCCCTCTTTGTCGTTGCTGAAAACTGACCACGACCCCGCGCCAGATCTCCTTCACCTTCATCCTCCCGCTCTTCCCAAAGCTCCTCGAGTTCTACCGCGACCGCGAAGCCGGCCCCGCGTCCGCAAACGCCACCGAGCCCGCGACTCTTCTCCAGAGCGTCCTCTCCGGCCTCAACCGCTACAAGGCCGCCTTCGCCCGCCCCATCGACTCGCGCTACGACATCGTCCTCCTCGGCGGCGCCCTCGGCTCCCTCTTCAGTCTCCTGCAGGCCATTGCCTCCCCGCTCATCGGCCACCTCTCCGACCGCCATGGCCGCCGTACCGCTCTGTTGGCCTCCATGTGCGGCAACATTCTCTCCGTCCTCCTCTGGGTCGTCGCCGTCGATTTCCGCACCTTTGTCGCGTCGCGCGTCGTCGGCGGACTGTCTGAGGGTAACGTCCAGCTTGCGACTGCCATGGCGACGGACATCTCCGACGAGCAGAGCCGTGGATCGACCATGGCGCTCATCGGCGCATGCTTCTCCATCGCCTTCACCTTCGGACCGGGTCTGGGCGCATGGTTGAGCAGCATCAGCACCGTCAAGGAGAACCCCTTTGCGACCGCCGCCGGATTCAGCTTATTCCTCATCCTCACCGAGACGCTGTACCTCTACTTCTGCCTGCCCGAGACCCTGCCTTCGTTGACCGGCAAGGGCGCCAAGAAGGACGAGAAGACCAAGACCCCTGCTGCGCCCATCCAGCGAACCAACTCTCACTTCCTCCTCAACGCCGTCCACTTCGTTTTTCTGCTCTTCTTCTCTGGCATGGAGTCCTCGCTCTCCTTCATGACGTACGAGCTCTTCGCGTTCGGATCCGCCAAGAACGGCCGCCTCCTCGGCTACGTTGGCCTCGTCGCCTCGATCCTCCAGGGCGGTGTCACTCGCCGCCTGCCGCCCCTGCTCTCCGTCCGCATGGGCACCGTCGCTTGCCTCGTCTCCTTCATCCTTCTCGGCCGCATCTCAACAACGGGCGGTCTTTACGCGGCGGCCACTTGCCTGGCAGTGACGTCATCGACGGTCGTCACTGGTCTCAACACCCTCAGCAGTTTCGAGGCTGCCGAGGGCGAGCGCGGAGGCAAGCTGGGTATCCTTCGCAGCTGGGGCCAGCTTGGCCGTGGCCTTGGACCGATTCTGTTCACCAGTGTGTACTGGTGGGCTGGACGTGAGGTCGCCTACAGCATGGGCGCCGCGGGCATGGCTGTTGTGACGGCGGTGGTGTTTGCCGGGCTCAAGACGCCGCCTGGCTCAGTGAAGAAGAAGGTTGCCGTCGAGAAGAAGACGGCATAAGGAAGGGAGGACTGGAAAAGAAGGAAGAGAATTGATTACCATAAGGGGTCTATTGGTTTGACACTTTTACAAACTGTACATGTATTTTGGGACGCATTGCTTAGGCGTCGGTGGTCTAGGTGGTATGTATGATACACAATCGAAGGAACTGTACATGAAGAGTCTTGATATTGTTCAGTCGATTGAAGTCATGTGTTGCATGTTGACTTGATGAATATGCACATGCTGTGGGCCCTCAAAGTCTGTGGCCTTTTCGGCGGTTATATTTAATCATCAGATCAGGGATATGCGTGAAACTACAAATAGCTCTTGATCGTTAGTGAAGCTGGAAGGATTTTAAGATGCGAGCAGGCCACAACAGATATTACGTGCTGTAAGTCAAGATCTCACGGAGCCTAACCTATAACACCATTGCTCAACCACTAGGGGTGTATTATTCACGTATGGACGACTGCCGATGATGAATGACGGAGCTGGCAAGATATATCTCAGCTTCTTATGCAGATATTTTGGTTCGGATTAGAGCTCTCGGTATGTCAAAGAGACGTTCCTTAAACTTGGGGATCTTGATGTGGAACAGAGATCTCCCGTCCGCTGTCATCATTGAAAAGACATGTGAGGCTAAACGTAGCTGGCCACTTTAAATGTCTTCCAAGGACCTACCGGCGAGGACAACAGATAAAAAGGCAGTTTTTTTCAGCGCTCAGTTTGAATCTTAACAGCCAAATGTTGAACCATGATCGTGGTGTTAGTGTGGACAGGCTGAATCGATGGGCTGATCTAGTGTCTGCGGCCCCGTGTCGTCGTTCTCAAGTCATCGCAATTCGAGCTGCGACCGAGAAAAGCGGAGTGCCACAACGCCACTGTCGGTCTGGTATTCCTCACAAGAATCACTGCAGAGGGATGACAGGGAGTAGATCAAGAGCACACACTAGGCGGTATGTAAGTCATATCGGGGCGTACGCGTTCGATCGGTATACAGTCAAAGTCACTTCACCAAATCAAGCAGGTACTCCGCACTATGAATGTGCGTTGGTCGTTCGAGGTTGACGCCAACAGTATCCATATATATATACGATGTTTGTGGTATTGAAGATGCTTGCAGCCCATACCCGCCCGGGTGTCTTCTACATCGGAAGTAAGTTCCTCGTTATGCACCCCTGGGATATATAAAAAGAAACGGGAGGCACCAAAAACATTGGCTCGCAAGCCCAGGAATAATATTTCGAAATCCCGAGTCAGCACAACACGGTTGGTTTGTATAATGTTCAAGTCGAAAGCATGTCAGCTCTTGGAAACAGAATGCTACCATTTTCCTGACACTCTGTCGTTGCTGTCCGTCATGTATCCACCACTCCACAGACGAATGAGAGGAAGCAACATAAAGTCCTCGAGCCTTTCGACAATATTGACAGATTCTAACGCACTCTAAGTGGAATACTTACTAAACCCCGACCACCAAAGACGATAGGGTTCGGGGGAGCCGGCCGGGTGCGAACAAACCGACCGCGATCGTATAAAGCAGGTAGTACTTTCAGTTGTTGGAAGCAGTCCCAGTCTTGTACTGAAAGAGTGTAGGCCAAGACTGATTGTTGTGGTGAATAGAAAATGACTGTGTCTTGTCTTTGAATAAATACCTACTTTACACAATGAGAGCAGCATATGGCAGGCAGATTCTCAAGAAAGAATATTGATACTACGTATGCTGAGCGGCGAGGACTACCAAGGCAAGATATCAAAGGTAACATTATGGCAGCATGGTGTATTTCCCATGCTTAAACTTGCTTTGGTCTGCCTCACCAGCCTGTTTATACCGTATTTGCATTGGTGGATTTCTGCTTCCAGATCCTGTTCAGGACTGCTGTTTGTTGTGCCCGTTTGCACCCCACCCCTGCCTCATACAAACGGAAAGACCACCCAAGGCAAAGCTCCTTCCTTCACCTTCCACACCACCATCCAGGCAGCCAGCGTCCGTCTTGACGCACGCTGCCGTGGATTGCTTCCAACAACAAAGACGAGACCAGATGGTCTAGTGGTCCAACGCCGGCGTGGAGCAATAGTAGCTTATTGGCCTCCTAAGCCAAAGGTTGCGGGTGCAAGTCCCGTCGTCGGTGCTTTTTTTTTCGACTTTTTTCTTCTTTTGTTTTCCTTTTGACGGCTGGCATTGATGCATACTGCAGTGGTATGTGAGAGGTAAGGTAGGGGGTCTGGAGTTCATAGGCATGACTGGCATAACATAAGATGTTATGGTTGTCTACCTGCCTTGGCTGTGTTAGACGCAACACTTGTGAAGTTGACCGTGATGTCACCACTGGCATTATCATCACCACTACCACCATCACTGCCAATGAAAAGATGACGCAATTGGTAGTTACCAAAAGACAGAGGTTCAAAACAATTCAAAGATACTGGAATTCGGAGCCTTATCATACCTTCCATCCCCTCCATGAGCCTCTCTACGCAGCTCGCCATACATAAATTCTACATGAGGGGTTTCCTGATAAACGCCGTGCCATATGCAGCTTTGGACCGGAGACGACCACCTGCGACCCGTCTTTTGATGTTACTCTCCATCTTCAACCAACGTCCCGGCGCTCCCCTCGCTTAATGTACAGTGGTGTTACGATGTCGAAGGGCGTGGCTAAAATGTCGTTCGTGTTTCGCCATTTCGTTTTCGGGGAATCGGAGTCAGCGTTTAGCCCTTGGACTTGGTGTTCAGGATGAGAGCGACAATGAGACTGTGTCGCCGTTAGCTTTGGGGTTGTTTACGAGAATTGATCAGGGGTAAGTAAACATACCCATAGAGACCCAAAACTTCGCCGAAAATGAGAATCAGGACCATGCCGACGAATACGCGAGACTGCTCCATGTACGAGCGGACGCCCTTGTCGCCGACGATACCAATCGTGTAGCCAGCTGCGAGACCGGTGAAGCCGACAGAGACACCGCAGGCCAGATGCATGAAACCACTACTTCAGGTCAGAATGGAGGGTTCTACGACAAACTACACGGCGACAACAGGCCGTGCGCGCTGCTGACATACTTGAACAAGCTGTATTCGCTTCCGGTTCCAGGGGGCGACAGGTCCTGGGCGATGAGGACGGAGATGACGAGGGAGTAGACGGCAATGATACCGGACATGACAACGGGGATCAGACACTGCGCGCAATGTTAGACGGAGCTTCTGCGAGCTTTCGGGGCAACGTGCCTTCATGATGAGGTCCGGTCTGAACGTTCCCACACCAGCGATACCGATACCTGACTTCGCGGTACCGTATGCGGCGCCGATGCCTGTTGATATCCATTCTGTTTAGCATGCTGTCCTCGTTCGTCGCGCCGGGAAGGGATATCAGCTCGGGGGTTACTGGTTGAACATACATCCGAAGATCATGGCAGCCGCGATGCCGGCCTGGTTGCGAGGTGTGTTAGCAAATCGGTGTTTCTTCAATGTCATTGCTGGCTAGCCAGGTCTTCGCGAGGCCAGCATTGCTTCGAGGGGGCGTTGGAGCTTACCATTCCGATGAATGGCGCGAACTTCGGGGCGAGAGCGGAGTCTTCGGCCATGTTGGGCAGACTTTGAATGTGTTTGCGGTCTCTCGATATGCGGGATTGGCGTTGATGACCGGCGGAGGGGGAGGGATGTATGCGTGTCGAGGATCCCGCGATGGATGGGTGTCTGCGCTACCTGGATCCAGGACCTTGGAGCTTGGTGACGGTGACGAGGCCCAATCAGGACTGCACGGTGGACGGCTGAGAACCCGTGACGCGGCAGAATACCGGCCCGATACCAGCCACTGTTGAAAGTTCAGCCACATTAAATCTATCGACTTGCCATCTCAGGCAGGCTGTTGGTGGCTGGCTGTCGAATCAAGTTCCAGAGTGGAGACGTATGCACACGTGCGGCGCAGTAGGCGCAACTGCCTCGAAACGGTCCGTGCTGCGACTTTCCTTATCGGCATGTTGGCTTATCGCAGATGTATCAGTCGGTCGAGGACTGGAATCCCTGGACGCCTGCCAACTTTCCTCCACGAAATACCCCTTGGATCGCGCGCCTAGATGCGAGGCAAGTGTGAGGTTTGGCTGTATCTCATGTCCTCGGTTTGAGTTTGCTTGAGGCTGGCAAATGGAGGGGAGCGGGACGTGCCTTGCGTGATAAAGTCAAACTATCTTTCGTCGCACGCGTGCGCTGGGCATGGGGAAGGCGTCTTCCTGGTTGGCCGCAACGGTGAAAGGTTCAGATGCTTGCTTCTTTTCCGATGCAACTAGAGGTGCTCCGATTTCAAGACGAGGTTCGGTGTTCGCAGCAGCAAGGCAGCAAGGCAAGGCGCGGCAACGTCCAAGTACCTATTCGCAAAGTCATAGTCTCGAATCATTTGGTGCAGTCGTGCATGAGCAGCTCCATTTCTTCCGGCAGTCACCCGCCCACCTCACGTAGGACAGTCTCAGCTAGTCCCTGTCTCCTGGCATACTACGTATGCGGTAGAGGCGACTGGTCTGAAGCGGTCTTTGATATTCTTAGATACGCATATTGCCATGTGCTCGCCCTGTCCACACCACACGTCGAGATACGGATACAGGGCGCTCGCTAAAGCTAAGATACACCCCGCGAACCAAAGATGAGCCAGACCGGGCCATTCGACGCCCTCAGGACCATGGAGTCTCCATTTGCTGCTGGGCCAATGTCAAAGTCCTACGGATACACTTTACGGCATACATATGCAATGGCGGTAGGGTACGTGGGACTGTGGAGTATTCGAGCTGCAGGACAATGGAAGAAAAAAAGGTCAAGGACCACAAACCTCGGATTTGTGCACACCAGGGTATCTAAAAAGTAGCTAGGGGGGTATAGTGCAGCTAGAAAAACTAAAAAGCTGCGTTATATATACTTATCTAGCCCTATATAGTAATTAACTTAATCCTATAAAAAATAAATATATACTATTTAAGGTGTAGTAGCTATACTAGCTTTACTTAACTAAAGTATATACTTAGAAGTAGCTTTATATATAACTAAGTTTACTTTAGTTATAGTTTAATATATACTAAATTTCTATATCTATATATTAACTTTTTTTTTTCTTTTTTTAAAATATACTATTTAGAAGAATACTATATATATATATTATCTTAAGTAAGAATTAAATATATATTAAGTCTTAAAATAGATTATACTTACTTATAAAGATTTTATTAATAAAAAGGTTAATAGGTTTTATAACTTATACTTTTATTATAGCTATTTTTATAGTATATTTAGTATATACTTATATTATACTTAAAATATATTAAAACTAACTTAAAATAAGTTTTATTATTAACTTAAATTAAAACTAAGAAGGTTTTAGTAGTAAGTAAATTAATATTTTATATATATATAGTACTAATTTAATTTTAGTTTTACTTATTAATATTATAAAAGAGTATAACGCTAATAAGTTAAGTAATTTTCTAAGCTAGTCTTAGTATATACTAACTATAAATATAGCTACCCCTAATTATAATATTAAACTATTTTAAGTTATAAGTTATATATAAATCTCCTACTTCCCCCTTAACTAATCTATAGTATATACTAACTTAATTCTAAATACTTTATTATTATTAACTTTAGTTCTAATAAGTAGTATAGCTAGTACTTTAGTAATATACTTACTATATATCCTTTATATACTTAGTATATATATAACTTAACTTAATAGGATATAGTTTTATTATTATATCTATTAGTATTATTATAGAGTAAGTATATATCCCTTTTAACTATATATACTATATATATACTAATATAATTCTAGTTTAAAATACCTCTTATACTAATATTACTACTTATAAATAAGTAGTTAGCTAGAAATATAACTTAATCCCTATATAGTTTTAATATATACTAATATAATATTTAGCGCTCTAAAAACCTATATCTATTTTAGCTAATAGTATAATATATATTTTATCTAGAAGCTTAAGTATATTACTAGCCTATTTTTAGTATATATATAACTAATATTTTATAGCTATAGCCTTATAAGTAGCTTAATTAGTAAATATACTATAGAGATAGAAGAGCTTATATAAGTTTTATTTTTATATATTACTAATATATATATAGCTAATATATTTTATAAAGCTATTAATCTTTAGTTTACTACTAAATATAAAACTTAGTTCTACTATATAAGTTATATATATATATACTTAGAGGATACTATATATTTACTATTTATTTTATTATCTACTTTAAATATATTAATATAATACTTAGTACCTTTTTATTATAGTTTAAGTTAAATATAAAGTAAAAAGGCTTAATAATATTTAGCTACTTTATAACTTATTATATAAAGTAATAAATAAGTAAGCTAGTAAATATATAGTATTTTTACCTCTATTAGATATTTAGTATAATATAAATAATAATTAGGAATAAATAAAATATAAGCTTAATATAAGCTTTATATATACTTAATAGAAACTAACTAAGAAGTAGCTTAGTAGCTATATTAAAAGTAGTACGCCTTTATCTAGAAAGTAAAAGGTATAATATCTTTATATCTATAACTAAATATATATTAATATTTAATATAGTATAGCTTTATTATAGCTAACTCTCTATATACCTCTAGCCTTAAGATATTTATTAAAATACTTAAAACTAGCTATAAGTTATATATATACTAAGTATTATTTATTTAGATATTAATAATATACTAAGTAAAGTAACCCTTAGCTTTAAGAAGATACTTACTTTTAGTACTACCTATTACTTTTTAACTTATAATATATTCTATATATATATATAGCTTTACTTAAGTATATATTAATATAATTTATAAGCTAAATTTAGCTTAAGTTACCCTCTCTCTCTCTTCTTAGTAATAACTAGCTATTAATAGAGATCTAATATTATATATATATATAGTTACTACTCTAACTAAATACTTAGTTATAACTTTTAAGCTATTATAAAATAGGTTTAATATATACTTACCTTACTTATAGATAGAAGTAATAAGGGAGGTTTATTTAACTTAGTATATATATAGTATATAAGAGGATTATATTATCACTTTATAGTATAGATACCTATATAGCTATAATATATATATATTAGCTAAGCTAGTTTAAAGTTTATAAATACTCTTAGGAAACTAATATATACTTAATATATATATACTTAATATAATTATTTTTATACTTATACTTACTTAACTAAGTCTACTACTTATATTAAGTATATATATATTCTAAATATAGTATTTATTCTCTTACTTTCTAACTATAGTTTAGGTTTATCTTAATTCTCTCCTAACTTTAGCTCTAATTATATAATTTACTATTATAAATTATACTTTTTCTTTTAATACTTAAGCTCTTTTACCCTCTCTTTTAGTATATTAAGCTTAAGATTTACTTTTTAGATATCTTATTTCCTTAAATAAAGTATAAGTAGAAATAAGGAGAAAGTTAAACTATATATATACTAAGTAGATATTATATTTATACTTTATTTAAGTAAGTTTTATATTAGAATTAAGTACTTAATACTTAAATTAGAAAGTAAATCTAAAAAGTTATATAAGTTAAAAAGAATTATAAAATTTATTACTTTTTACTATATATATTTTTCTTAATATTTATATATTTAGTATAAGCTTTATATAAGTTAAGTAAGTTTTAAGTTATTTCTCTACTAATATATATTATAGCTTATATTTATAAAGTAGTTCTATTATACTAAATCTATAAATACTATATACTTTATACTAATATATAGTTAGTATATACTTATATAATACTTAATAGATATTTATTTTAGAACTATTATTAAAAGAGATTATACTTTTTTAGTAGTAGTATTATTTTTTATATAGCTTAACTTTATTAGATTAATATTCTTCTTAATAAAGCGCTACTATTAAGCTAAAATCTAACTAAGGGATTAAACTAATATAGCTATAATCTATTTTAACTTTTTTATAGTAAATTAAGACTTAATCTCTAGTTAGGTTAAGTATATACTTATAATATACCTAAGATATTCTTCTTCTAAACTTAACTCCTATAGATAGTAAAACTCTAAGCTTATAAAGTAATTAGGAAACCTCTTTTACTAATTTCTTATAATATATATTTTATAGAAAATTAATATATATTATAAATATTATTACTAATCTTAAGATAAGTTAAGCTTATATAAGTAATCTCTAAAGCTTAAATAAAGTAGTAGATTAATATATATTATATATTATCTAAATATATACTTACTTCTAGCTTATTTTCTATCTATATCTATTATAACTATATATATAATATCTATTATACTTAGATAAATATAAGCTTAATATATAAAGCTACTTAAGATAAACTTTAATAAACTAAAAACCTTTTTAAAAAAAAAGTAATAATCTACTCTCTTATCTATATTTATCTATATATAAGTATATAATTTAAATATTATTAAGTATTAGCTTTATATAGGGTCTATATATATAGGATATACCTTTAGCTTAATCTAACTATCTATATATCTTAAATATAATTATATTCCTCCTTACTATTTTAAATAATATATTAATTTTAAGATATTATACTTTTTAAAATATAATAGCGTTTATATAGATAATATAGATTATATAGAAATCTCTATTTTATATAAATTAGACTTTATAAATCTATTACTTAGGTTTAAGTTTTATTTAGTTTAAAATAAACTTTTATTAAACTCTTATATATAATAAGTATATATAACTTATATATTAAGTAGTAATATACTTATAAATAAATAGCTATTTAAGTATTATAAAAACTATATTTAATAAATAAGAATAATAACTTTATCTTTATTATAAAGTAATATATTAATAACTTAAAAAGAATTAACTTTAAAGTTAATATATAGCTACTAAATACTTAAGTAGAGTAAAAGCTTACCTAAATATATATTTAGTATATATATAGTATATTTTAAATCTCTTCTATATATATATTATAACTAAAGTAATATTAAGCTTAGTTAAAAAGCTTAATATAATCTTATTTATTAGCTATATTAGAAACTAAATAAATAAGGGTAGGATATATATATAGGAACCTCTTAGAAAGAGGAATATAAATAGGAACTTAGCTAGGTTTTAAAGTATATAGATATTAATCTTAACTTTATAGCTATATATTTTAATCCTATTTTAGCTTTAAAAGTAAGAGAATTTTAAAATATTATTAATATATATATAATATAAAGTAAATAAATATATACTATAAGTTCTATATAAAGTTTTAAAATTCTTAATAAATATATATTTTTAATGCTCTTCTCTTCTCTTAGTAGTTTTAATTAAACTATAAAAGTATTTAATATCTATTTAAAATTAGCTTAATAAGATAGTATAGGTAAAATACTATAGTTTAAAATAGCTTATCTTTAAGTAGCTAATATATTATACTTAGAATAAAGATATAATTAGTATATATTTAGTATAATATATATATATACTTACTTTATCTCTCTAAAATAGCTAAATCTACTACTTTTAGTAAGTTCTCTTTTTTCTAAAATATAGTAACTAGCTAAGCTATATATAAGGTCCTTTCTATTCTTATTACTACTTATAAATAAAAGTAGTAAAAAAACTATAGATATACTTAGTATATATATAGTATTATATAAAGATAAATATAAACTCTTTTATATATCTAATAAGTTTTTCTATAATTAATTCTAAGATTTATTATATATTTTATATTTCTTAAAGCTAGCTTTAAACTATAGAAAAGTCCCCTTTATTTTAGAAGTTATTACTTATAATTATATTAAAATATATAAACTTATAATACTTTATACTACTATACTAATAAAACTAATATTAAATTTAGTTTAATACTTTATCCTACTTACTTTAAAATTAGTATACTTTTAATATAAGCTTTATATATATTAAACTTATTTTAAAATAAAGTATAGCTTCTTTAGAAGTTTACTTATAATATATATTAAGTATTAAATTATTTAGGTTAAGTTTAAGATTAGTTTTTAAGCTTTAGTTCTAATTAGGTTTTTATTATTAACTTTATAGTTAATATAATAAAGAATACTTAATTCTTAAGTTTTAAGATATATTAAGGTTATAATATAATTATATAGAGCTAATATTATAACTTTTTAGCTATTACTTATAGTAATTAAAATATTTTAAAACTTAAGTTAATTCTATATAGTCTTAATATACCTCTAATATATACTAAGTATAAACTATAAATATATTATACTTTAAATAAACTTATATTAAAATAAAGCTCTTTTTTATATTTTACTTTAAAAATAGAAATACTATTATAGTAATAAGTTTTTAAGTTAAGCTAATAGCTTAATATATATTTTAAACTACTTATTAAATTAAAGTTAACTTTATAAAAAAAGTTTAAATTTAAAAAATTAAATAAGTTAGAGATAATATTATTTTTAGTAAAGTTTATCTTTTCTTTATATATAAAAGTAATTAGAAAACTAATAAAATTAAATATAGTAAATAGTAAATATATAATAAAATTATAATAAAGTTAATATTAAAATATATTTAAGTAATAATAAGTAGTAGTTTAGATAATATTTAGCTTATATTCTATATATATATACTAAATATTATAGTCTATATAAATAGAAAAGTTCTAGATATATTATCTATTTCCTATAGATATTAGTATATATATTATATATATTTAAAGTAAAGTTTAACTAATTTAGGTAAATAGATATTAGGTACTATATAGATACTGTTCTTTTTATAGTGAAGTTAGTAAATAAGTTTGTATAACGCGGACTATAAGTTACTCTAACCTTACTACACCCCCCTAGCTACTTTTTAGACCCCCTGCCCTGTATAAAACCCGGACTAACCTCGAGGCCCCGTCTGTGAAGGTCTAGCGCCGTGGTGGATCTCCAGACTTGCACCTTTTGAGATCCACCGTCGTTTTTTTCTGACATGTCCAAGTATTGCAGCAACTCGCCGGAGCACTGACTGATGGCTGGTCTGTTGACCGTCCTGCGCTTATTCTTTGGTTGGCGATTAAGACATGAATGCTCCGAGATCAGAGTTAGATAGGCTAATGTACCTCATCTTACCCTACTTAGACAGGGGAGGTCAGATGCTTAGCACCAAGCCAGGGAGACGGGCAGACAATGAGCGAGCGAGCCAACGTGGGCAAGGTGAATGAATGGATGGGGGTTGGAACTGGAAACTTGTTGGAGGGCTGCAGTTTGCAATCTGCAGGTTGCTGCACTGTACCCGACACGCGCAACCAAAAGAAACGGCCGATTCCCGTCTCGTCTCGTCTCGTCTCTGGTGGTTCGCTCCCAGCAGCAGGCCAGCAAAGACCGACAGCAACCTTCAATCCACCCAGGTCCATCCTGTTCTTCCAATCTATCCCCAGCTTTCTACGCTTGGCCGCAGCCCACGCTTTCTGCCCCGACCATTCTAGCCCAATGCCGTCCGCCGGTCTGGATGACTGAGCAGAGTCAAGTCAGCAGTAGCAGCAGCAGCATTAGCAGTAGTAGTGACCGGGCACCGACCCGACGTACGGCCAACATCCCATCGCCCATCTAACGTGCTAGGTTAGTTGAGCTGGTGTCAGTGCCAATGCCAGCGGCCCTCCACTTCTGGCTGCCAGACTCACCTCACCTTACCACCTAAGCAAATCCCTAGTACGGATACCTTCCTAGTAATTAGTATTCGTTGCGCACTGCCACTGCCACCACCACCACCACCACCACCACCAGCGGCCGTCAACCACAAACCACCACTCCCCTTTGACTTCCACCGCCAACATTTCATCTCCGCCTGCACCCATTTTAACCAGCATCGCTATTGTTGCTGCACACCGCGCCTTGCTGCCTCGCCCCCGACGCTCCTTTTGCAGCCTGCCGAGAATATCGACGTCCTTTGCCGTGTTCCCGCCCTTTGCAACAACCAACCCGCCCAGGTCAGGGCCCTGTGTCAAGTCATAGGCCCATAACGTCACCCGGCCCATCCTGGAAAGGGGACGGAGAATAGAACGAAGGGGAAACGAAAAGCAACACCACCAAAAAAATACCTCCCTTCGACCACGACGTCGCCGCGACAGCCGTCAATCTGTCCCTGCGAGCCTTGTTGGCGCAACCGACCGAGCAATTGCCAATTTCGCCCTGTGAGCGGCTCGCGGCGATCCTGTGCTTCCTCACCATAGCCGGCGGCCGTTGAGGCCTCGCGTTGTTAGTACACCTCTCCTTCGATTTCTGTACCACATTTTTCTCCACCTTGGCACAACTCGCCATCTCTCCCCTTTATAATCAACCGCCTAACAACCACGTCCATAGGCCGATAAGATCTCTCGCTGCAATCCCCAGCTCGACCGATCCATTCCATCATGGCCGACTACCACGGCGACCCGCGAGGTCACCACTCCAACAACTACCAACGCGATGCCGCCTTCTCAAACATTTTCGGCGCCGCTCCCCCGCCGGGACGCTCCCAGACCATGACCTCCTCTTCGATGCCTCCTCAGATGATGCCTCAGCACCAGGGCAGGACACAGACAATGTCTTCTTCCTCCATGTCGAGCATGCAGCGACAACCCCCGCCGAGACAGCCTCAGGGCGGTTACGACCCGAACCCTCCGAGAGGGGCTTCGTTGCAGAACGGCTACCCGGGACAGCGCTCCGCCTCTGGCGGCTATCAAGTGCCCAACCCTCAACAATACATGCCGCAACAGCAGGCTCGTCGCCCGTATCCTGGTCCTCCGGCACCTGTTCCTCAACGCGGCGACATGCGAGGACCGCCCCCGCAAGGGCAATATGGCGCGCCAAGGTCTCAGGCACAAAGGTTTTATCAAGGAGGAGGGCCAGCACCGGCGATGAATAATGATTCGTACCGCTCACAGTCTCTTGCCTCCACCCCGAGGCCAAACATGTACCAACCTTCTCCCGGGAACTACGGTTCGCAGCCGAATCATCAAGCTGCGGCCAATGCCTTTCGTCATGCTCCGTACAACCCGAGTTCGGCCCGAACTACGGCGCAAGGACGGGTCGTTCCCGAACGTCACGATGATCGAGCCATGTCAATGACTGGATACCCTCCGCAAGATCGCGACTTGCATCAACACCAAAACTCGCACCAGACGATGAGCGGCCGAGTCATTCCGAACAGAAGAGCACCGGTGGAGCTACCGGCAACCAATGGCAGCTTTGGAGGAGGCTACACACCAGCGCCAGGATCTCAGACGAGGACGGTGAGCATGGCCTCCTCCAATGGAGATTCACAGAGGACCATGTCAATGGCGTCCACCATCGCGCCCACGATAACTCCCTCGGATTCCGACGCCGCAACGCTGGCACACAGGCCCTCTATGAGCAAGTCTATAGACGGCAGTGAAAGGCCACCAACGGCCAAGATTCGACCGCCTCTGGTATACCCTGCGCTGCTGTCGAGAGTTGCAGACTGTTTCCGACAGAAGATCATCACAGGCGACAGAACGAAGAACGAGCTTACGTATAAGAACGCCTTCAGCGGTGCCGAGGCGGTAGATGTTTTGTCGTATATCATCAGGACGACCGACAGAAACCTGGCCTTGCTGTTGGGACGAGCGCTCGATGCCCAAAAGTTCTTCCACGACGTCACTTACGAACACCGCTTGCGCGACTCGACATCAGAAATGTATCAGTTCCGAGAAACCATGATGGAAGAGCCTGAAGAAAAGGTACCTGTCAACGGTGTCTTTGTCCTCCTCTCTGAATGTTACTCCCCCACCTGCACGAGAGACCAGCTTTGCTACTCTATTGCCTGCCCCCGCAGACTGGAACAAGTGTCCCGCCTGAACCTGAAGATCCAGCCCGGCCTGAAGAAGGAAGCCGAGGCCGCCACGAACGAAGATGACATCGATCAGACAGACGAACAGAAGCTGTGGATCAACTCCGTGCCGAAGGAGATCGCCGAGAGCGTTGGCGACAGGGAAAAGAAAAGACAGGAGGTTATTTCGGAAATTTGCTACACCGAAAGAGACTTTGTCAAGGATTTGGAGTACCTTCGCGACTTCTGGATTCTCCCTCTGCGTTCCAAGGCTTCTCCTATTCCTGCCGCCAAGAGAGAAAAGGTTGTCAAGGCTATTTTCAGCAACATTGTCGACCATCCTAGTCTTCACCAAGTGAGCTCGCGGTTCGCCAAGTCGTTGACGGAAAGACAAAACAAGCATCCTGTCGTTGGTAACGTCGGCGACATCTTTCTTGAATGGGTGCCACAGTTCGAGCCTTTTATTTGGTATGGTTCCAAGCAGCTGGAGGCCAAGTTTGAGTTTGAGAATGAGCGTTCATCGAATCCGTACTTTGCCAAATTTGTGGACGAGATCGAGCGAAGGAAAGAGTCGCGAAAGCTGGAACTCAACGGTTATCTCACCAAGCCGACGACGCGTTTGGCTCGTTACCCGTTGCTGCTGGAGAACGTGCTCAAGTACACCGAGGACGGTAACTCGGACAAAGAAGACATTCCAAAGGTGCTCAAATTGATTCGCGACCTCTTGAGCAGAGTCAATGCCGAATCAGGAAAGGCAGAGAACAGATTCAACCTGAGAAGGTTGCATGAGCAATTGCGCTTCAGACCGAACGAGAGGGTAGATCTGAGACTGACGGAGGAAGGTCGCGAGTTGGTATTCAAGAGTCAGCTGAAGAAGACACCGCAAGACGCGTCTGAGATCACGGCTTTCTTGTTCGACCACGCGGTGTTGTTGGTGAGAATCAAACAAGCGGGCAAGGGGGAGGAAATCAAGGCGTACAGAAGGGTGAGCATTATACATACCGGATTGGAGATTAAGCTAACCTGGAACAGCCCATCCCCTTGGAACTCCTTGCCATTCGAGAAATGGAGGAAGTCATTCCCGGTTCTGGTGGCATGAAGCGTTCGTCGTCTAGCTTGCTACCAGCGCTTCGGGCCAACACGAATGACAGCAAGAAGGGAGAAGGCTGGCCCATCACGTTTAGGCATTTGGGTAAGGCCGGCTATGAGCTGACGTTGTATGCTTCAAACCAAGCGGCACGTAAGAAGTGGCTGGAGTTCATCGACACCGCTCAACAGAAGCTGAGAGCCCGCGCCGACTTTTTCAACACAAGCGTCATCTCTGCAGGATTCTTCGTTGGCACTAACCAGGTCAACTGTGTTACTCCCTACGATGGTGGTCGAAAGTTGTTGTACGGTACAGACAACGGTATTTACTTGTCAGATCGTAAGAGCAAGGAGGCCATTCCGAAGCGAGTCATCGAGACGACAAGCGTCACCCAACTGGACGTTCTGGAAGAGTACGGTCTTCTGTTGGTTCTTTCGAACAAGGCTCTCTACTCGTACCCTCTCGGTGCGCTCAATCCCGACGAGCCTGCCCTTTCAAAGAGGCCAAAGAAGATTCAAAGTCACTGCAACTTCTTCAAGACGGGCATTTGCCTTGGCAGGCATCTTGTGTGCTGCGTCAAGTCGTCAGCCCTGTCAACCACCATCAAAGTCTACGAGCCCAATGACGCAATGTCCAAGGGCAAGAAGCAAAAGGGTTTCGGAAAGATGTTCGCCGGCCAGGATGAGCTTAAGCCATTTAAGGAGTTCTACATCCCTACGGAATCGTCATCTGTGCACTTCCTCAAGTCCAAATTGTGCGTTGCATGCGCCCGCGGATTTGAGGTTGTGTCCCTCGAGACCCTTGAGACGCAGTCACTCCTCGACCAGGCCGACACCAGTCTCGACTTTGTCGCCCGCAAGGAGAACGTCAAGCCGATTCACATTGAGCGTCTCAATGGCGAGTTCTTGCTCAATTACTCTGAGTTTTCCTTCTTCGTCAACCGTAACGGTTGGCGTGCAAGACCGGAGTGGCGTATCGACTGGGAGGGCACACCGCAGAGCTTTGCCCTCAGTTATCCGTGGATTTTGGCATTTGAGCAAAACTTCATTGAGCTCAGAAACATTGAGACTGGCGCTGTGCACATTGTGCCGCATAGAAATATCAGGATGCTGCATAGCAGTACCCACGAGGTAAGTCTGGCTATCGTCTACCTCCACAAAACGTTACTGACACAGCTACACAGATCATTTTTGCGTATGAAGACGAGAAGGGAGAGGATGTTGTCGAAGCCATTGACTTTTGGAAGAGCAACAGGAGATCCGAAATTCCATGATTCGACAACGCGACGCCGTCCCATCTCGGTCACTCCTCGAGGGAGAGCATGTTTGATTAAAGATCGATACCAGAGTGACTTGACTCAAATTCTTTTGCAGCCCTTTTATCGACGGCGGCTTCTTGTCTCTGGACAGGGCAATGTTTTGGCCGGGCGCTTGCGTCAAAAGCGGAGGACGACGATGGCGTGGGAGGGAAGGCTTCTTTTAGAATGGACGACGGCAACCTATTTTTGTCATCGATACATGGTTCTATTTTGTGTTGTTTCCACTTGGATGAGGGTTCTTACTCGGTTAGTAGAGGGAGTCAAGCGATATTCCCTGCAGTTGGTCGTGGGTGAGGGGACGGGGAGAAAGAGAAGGGTGAGAGATACTCGAGGACAATTTAAAGCAAGTTGTTCCTGCGAGGATATGACTGGTCGTATGTGAAGTGAAATGAGCCTGGCGTGACGGGTTTCCTCAGCATTCATCGTCTTTGTGAGAGCCTTGGATTCGAAGCTGCATCCTGGCGCGTGGGTGGTTGGTTTAGTTCAACTCTTATTAATTGCATGAGCGTGTCAAGACTGAGATGAACGTTTCCTCGATGATTGGTGATGCCCAAGCTGGGGCACCCGTCGTGACTTCCGCGCTGGCTGGTGTAGACGAAGCTTTTTGGTGAGCAAACGTCTATACAATGACTGGCCATAGCCTTTACCAGATTCCCGTGAGCAATTACTGCATGGTGTGTGGGTAGGTTCTCAACGAAGCGACCTCTGACTTCGTGCGGGTGAGCATCGTGACTTTAGTCTTTGATGGCAGGCTTTGGAGGATTTGCACCTGAGATCGAGGGACCCGCGTCATTCTGTATCTTTGGTGGTGCAGTCGACGGCTAATACTCTGGAAAGGAGGCAGAGATCTGTCATAACTAGAGCAGAGAACAGTTGGGGCAGACTCTTGTGATGTGACTGGGGAGCATCATCGTGTGTTGACCAACTCCGATCTGGAGATCTTGGATAGCGATTCCATTTGTGGCCCTGTATCAACTGTAGCTGCCAGAGTCACCTTTATAGATATCCTGCAACGTGGCAGGCCGAAAGGAAGGCGATCCGCAGGAGAGCGGTTGCAGTTTGTGGGACACGTTACGGCTGCATCTAGGGGTTCAAAGTAGATAGACTAAGGGTCTTCGGCGGCGAGGTTAAATTTTCCAGCACCATCATGGACATCCCTGGAAACAGGAAGATTTTCTCACTGCCATTCCCAAAAGGAAAGCAGAGGTGGTATCTGGAATGCGAAGCCATAATTACTCGATCACGTATGAAAAAGGGGGTTCTAGAAAGGCTATCAGGACGGATTAGACGTCAAATCGACATTGAGATAAATCTGTATGTCGAAAATTTTAAACCACGTCAGAGATGGAGGGGCCTGGATAACGATAAATATAGCTGTGATGGTCCAGGAATTGGGCGTCCTTAAATTGCATATTTCGTCCTGCCTGCCTCAACTCCGTAGAACGCGCCATCGAAGTAGCCGCAGCTTTGCTCTCATCACTCTCAGGAGCAACCAAGGAGATGGGTTCAGGTGAACACTCAAAGGTCATCTATTAGCTCGGTAGGCACCTCCCGCAGACTTTTCAAACGCTCCTTCCATCTCTGGGTTGAGCGGTAGCTTGGTCCAGTGCGGTCCTTCCTTCCTGGTCATGACGCCCAGCTTACGGTCTTTCTTTCCTTTGGAAGGAAGACACGTCCCCTCCCCGTCTGCACTCCTTCTTTCCACCTACCACATCATTTTTCTTTAAACTCAAGATTCTTCACTCACCTCTCACATCTCCCAAAGCCCAACGCCACGCATATAAGGGCCTGTTGTTACCGACAATGTCGACCGAAGATCACCGTTGGGTTTTCGAGACGGGCGATTTCGCAGACTTTCGCATCGTATGCACAGACGATGGCGTGGAGTTCAATGTGCATCGGTTGATGCTGAGTCTTCATTCCACCTACTTTGCCAGACTCTTCAAGAGCGAATTTCAGGTTACTCTTCTCGTACCCAGAAGCTCATATCACATAACATGAGGCTGACTGCCGGTGACTTTAGGAAACCAAGCTCGGTATCTCAAACCTCGCAGACGTCGACTCCCAAACTATGGGACATCTTCTCGACTTCTTTTACCGAGGAAACACCCCCTGGAAGTGTCCTGATGACATGATCATGCTCGCCAAGCTCTGGATTCTCGCAGACAGACTTCAGGCGACAAGTGCCATGATTGAAGTTGAGCACCGTGTGAAGAGAAAGCTCAACGGTCTTAGCAACAAGTTTATCGTCGCGGATTGCACATTACTAGATACCGTCTTCCATCACAAGGCCTGCGCTGAGTCGGGCCTAGGCTACGCAGTTGGCGAGGCTGCTTGTGCGATTCTCATTGACCGCTCCCAGTACCCAAAGAAGAGCGACTTGGTGGAGAAGCATGCTCGAGAAAACATCCTGTCCGCAAACATGATGCTATTCTGGGCTTCTCGGTACAAGGAGAACAGCAACACGTTTGAGGTTGCCTCATATCGCTCGTCAACGGTCATAAAGCAACGAATCGATCGAGAGGAAGAATTCAGAGACAAACTCATCAGTGAGAAGATAACGAAGCCCTCAAGAATCCTGACCAGGTACTGTTCACATGCAATCCGAGACATGCGTGCCACGCTTACATTTTGCAGCGGACCAGAGGCGACCACGAACAAAAAGCGAAAGCAATCGTCGTGAAGGATCCGGTAGAAATAGATTTTACGGAGAAGTAAGGAGAAGGCGTCCGTAGCACGGATCGGACATGATAAGGTCCACTCGGTGAAATAGGGGCATCCATAGAAAGAGAGGGCTCTCTAGCACTTCGAAGTCGGATTCATCAAATTTTCTGGCCTACTCGATTTTACTGCCTCCTACCTTGCTAAGTGAGGTGTGATCGTGTGTAAAAGAGAAGAGATCGCCTATTTTTCCTGTGCTAGAGCGACTACTTTTCCTGTAGCTATCTCTATTCACGTTACCGTTAGCGGCGTCGTCGTCGTCGTCACGGTTATGTTTATTATTATCGTCACTTCTATCCTCGTCGTTATTATCGTTATAGTTATCCTCGTCCTCGTCCTTATTATTGCTACCACTACTGTCATTTTCGATAGGAGTGTTCAAGTGCACAGGTATAGCCGCGCAGGCACAGGAAGATTAGGCGGTCTCAAAGAGAATAGTAATTTTGTTCTGTTGTCGCGGTCAGTTTAGAAGGTGCGTATCTGCCTTGCAAAGCAAATATCTTGGGCACTAAGGGAAGCTGCACCTTCCTGCACGTTAGCTTTTCTACACTGCGATTATTTTCTTCTTCTTTTCTTCTTCTCCTTTCTTTTCACAGAGCTTACTGGCATATTTCATCCTCTGTATCTCTCTCCCAAACTCACTTTTCTCAACACGAATTCGTTCCCACGAATCCAACCAGGCCATTCATTGTCTGATATCGACACATTCCGCCAAAATGTCAAAGGACTGTCGCTGGATGCTCCAAACGGGCAAGTATGGCGACTTTCGTCTGGCTCAAGGCAGGCGGTCGATTCGAGTCCACAGGTCCATCCTCGTTCAACACTCGGGATACTTTGCGAAGTTGTTCAAGCATGGTCTTCCATCCCGCAAGGTATCTCTTTACTCTTCGCGATCAGCGTTCATAGGACTCGGATCGTTGCTAACAGCCTATAGGCTGTCGACCGTGGCAGATTGGAGATACCAGCCGAATATGACCTCAACCTGGTCCGCACCTTGATGGATTGCTTCTATCGCGGCGAAACCGAGTGGGTATTCCCGGAAGATGATATCCGCAAGAACGTTGAACTTTGGATACTTGCAGAGTGGTTGAATGTTGAGTACGCCATGCACACCATTGAAGTCAACCTCCTCGAGATCCTCAGCCCAATGGAGCAAAAGTACCGCGCGGCCAAGCCCTGGATGCTGGAGCTCGTATTCGAGCACCGAAAGTGTGGTAATTCGACCGTCGGGATCATATTCGCCGAGGCCGCTCTCGCCGTGCGGTACACTACCGGAAAAGCTGATCATATCCGATGCTTGGATGACATGCGCAACGTATTCCCCGCTCTCGGAAGGAAAATGGATGAATGGGAGGTGCAGTATCGCGAACGAAGCGACGAGCTTCTCGGTTCTGGAGGTTACGGATGGCGTGATGAAGCGGTGATTGCTCTGCAGCCGCTTCGCAGACACATGGTCGAGAATCGCCTCGGTATTGCCGCCTCGGAAGGGGATTTCGTGACAAAACGAACAGGTAACAGCGTCCCATTGCTATCAATTCACAGCTTTTCACTCATTCCCAACCTTGAGCTCTTCACTTCCGATTGGCGGCGGGTTGACCCCCCATTGGCGTATTGGTGATCCATTGTACAAAGAACGACCCAACAACAACCCATCCATGGAGTAATTGCGATGGGAAACCACGAGTTTCTGACAATGAACCCTTAATGTGAAGATCATCGCATGTTGGCTATGTTTGGAACGCGGATCGCAGATGTTGGATCGGCGGTAAAAGACAAGCTCCAAGATCTGGCAAGGAGTATCAGATATGTTGGGGATCAACGCTGTTTTCTGTAAGCCACAGGGCTAGTATCTTACTATTAGCAGGATGAGGTGGAACTGCGTCCACGCAAGCATATTCACATAAGAAGTACAAGATTGGCTCACAGACAGTAAAGTAGTTGAAGGATCCTCGTACAATAAAAGTGGCATGCACTTGTCTCGTGAAGTAACCTCCCGAGTATAGTCACGATTAGCCAACAACGTTTACAAAGTAAGAATGAAATATTCAAATTCTAGTCTGGTATCGCAGCTAATAATCAAAAACGCCATCATGCAACCCACTCATTACATCCCCATCACTCTCACTGCTTCTGCCCGGCCAAATGCCACTCAAACACCTTCCTAAACCTCTCCTTACCATCGCCCTGGATGGTATCACCATGGCAGGGGATGATCGTGTCAAAGTCCCACTTGTCAATGGTCTGGATGCTCTCGTTGAAGCTCGGCCTGTCGCGGCCGCTCATGACGTACCACTGGAACCGCTTCACCCACTTCACGTCGCCCTCGGTCGTCTGCAGCCCGCCAAACAGCTTGTTCGGCACGCCCGCGGACGTGTCGCGCTCGCCCTCGGGGGCCTTGGAGTACTGCTCGCGCGGGGGCAGGTTGAACATGAGATCGGCCTGGATGAGAATGCGCTCGGGCCTGAAAAAGAAGACGAGCTCCTTGTTGGCGTGGGCGTCGACGTACTCGTAGGCGAAATCGGCGTCGAACTCGGGCGTGATGGCCGTCTCGCGCTTGCCGGGGCCGTCCTTGAAGGTGACGAAGAACTCGTCGGCCGGGTTGATCTTGGGGTCGCCCGTCTGCTTGGCGCGCTTCTGCGGCAGGCCGTCGGGGCCGATGATCTTGGCGGCCGGGAAGGCTTTCTTGTACTCGGACAGGAAGATGTGGTGCTCCATGTCGGGGGCGATGATGTAGGCGAGGTTGCCGCCCTTCTCGGCGATCTTGGCCTGGACGGCGTCGGTGAGGGCGACGGGGCTGAAGACGGCGAGGGCGCCGGAGGAGAGGCGGACGAGGGTGGCGCGGCCGCCGATCTTGAGGACGCCGAAGCGGGCGAAGGGGACGGAGAAGGTGGTCACGTTGGGGGTGAGGTCGCGGATGACCATGACGTCCGCGGGGTTCGCGGGGATGAGTTTTTGTGACATGATGGGCTTCTTGATGTGGTCTTTGGCCGATTTGAGAGGGTTGTTATTGTGGGATGAGGTCTGCTGGTCTGGGGAGTCGAGGGTGTGTTGGCCTTGGAGGGGTGCTTGGGTATTGGTGGTGGTGGTGTTGTTGGTGTTGTGAGATGGGCCTTCGGGATGAGGTTGCGAGTGAGCCTGCGACGGGTTGTGTGTTGCCGAGAATGCTCTACGATGGATTGTTGACGAGCGGATTGTGCGGGCTGATGTAGCCGGGTATCTCAGGAATCTCTAAACGGAAGGATAGTTTTTAGAAAACGTGCGTGACAGGAGGCATAGGGGGGAGGGTGTATTTGGGTTATATATGAGGTAATGGGGGACCTGAGACTGTCTGCCGGGATGGAGCAGCTTTCACGAGCTGCAACGGGAACGGGGGCGGGAACAGGAACAGATTTAAGCTACGGCGGCGTGCGTGGTGTGGGCGCGGCGGGCACACGTACCATTGTCAAATCAAGCGGAGGCGTTCCGACGGGTTCGTTCTAGAAACGCGGACTGCGGAAGACGGAGGGATTGAGGGAGGGAGGGAGGGTGTGTAAGAGAAGATGGTGTGGGGGAAATTCGATTCGCACGTCAGTCAAGTCAAGCTTCCCTCAGCCGGGAGTCCGTTTTTTCCTTTCTGTCTGGCTGTTTCGACAAGGCGCAGGGTCCAGCTACTCCTCGCAACAAATTGCAATTGGGAGGGCAGGAGCTGAGAAGCGGACGGGAAGAAACGACGACGGACGGGACGAAAGGGCGAGATCTGCGGCCCGGGTATGTCGTCGTTGACGTCGGGGAACGGGTGGTACTGAGTCGGGGGACACTTGCTGCACTGCAGCACACCATACTACCGCGGCACTCTGAAAAGTTTCATCAATCCGATGGGGTGACCGCGTGGGATGTGGATGGATGTGGATGCGGGAGCTGCAGAAGATGGAAAATGTGCCCAGAACCCTTGTTCGGTTCGGCCGAGCTTGTTGTTGTTGCTTCTTTGCTGAATGCGTCTGAGTCGGCTGTCTTTGTGACTTTCGCTGCTGCTGCGCGTGGCTATCGTGCGTTTGTCTCGCCGAGGTCTCTGTAGGCTGTACAGGGCTGCAATTTGAAATCGGGTCCTTGATGTTAGTAGCTGCCCTGGTGTAATATCGATCGGCCGCTGCGGATGCAATGCAGACGCAGCTTGTCAGAACGTTAGTCGCACGCTGTTAGGTAAGGTAGGGATGCTGTGTGGAAACTGCCTTAAGGGAAAGGGACAGGGCCGGTGTCATGACATCACTGACGAGGTGGTGCGGGAACTGCATCAGAGTGACATCTTCCATGCCGCCCCGGGGTCCTTCAGGTCTCCTAGGGCAGAGGAGCCAACCTACTGGCTAGGTCTGGAACCACTACTGAAATCAGTGCTGGGCTGACTGCATGGCTGGCTGAATAATTTGACGACGGCCGAGGCACAGAGTCGGGGTCGGCCGATCGCACACTCCGTCCACCACCGTTCGACCTCCCCAAAACGAACCAAACACCGGGCCCCCAATCTGCAAATCTGCAGTGCCGTGTTGTCTCTTAATAATCCACCGCGGAACGAAACGTCTTTTGCGAGAACGAGTCCCTCCGACCGGGGCTTCGAGTCGTTCCGTGCAGAAGCGTCCTGTTCCGCGAGGTTCCACCTCCGCCGCCGAGGTGGCCGGACTATGCCACAACTGGCAATCTGCTGGGTGCAAGAGTCCATGCGCGCTAAGCGTTTTTCGGACATTTTTCTGGTCGCCTCTACCGGGGCCCTGGGTCGACAGTGCTGCAAATTCCAAATCATCTGCCGGACGACGACGACGACGACGGGAAGCCGTTTGACCACGCACGCCAACGGATATCCAATTTGAGATGATTCAATTGTGTAAGTGCAATCAGATGAAGAAACAAGTCTAAATGTCCAAACGCCGTTGCGCCCAATATCCGTCATTACAAACCAAAACATGACAGTACTCTTCACTCACCAGATCGTCAAATGTCATACCGTCCACCCAACATCATATTGAGTCAAGAACCTGTCAAAATCAATCCTCCAGAAATACGGGGAAAACCCCCTCCTCCCCCGCCATCCGCGCTTCCCACGGCAAGCCGCTGGTGTTCCAGCTCAGGCTTATGCCCAGAAGGTTTTCGTAAAAAAGACCAGCAAAATAGTTGACGGTCGGCCAGAAACGATAGTCTGCGCCTCCCAGGCCCAGCATGTTGTGTACCTTGGGCCGCACCGTCGTCTCGATGTAGTACGCCCGCGTGAGGTCGTTGCCCCTCGCCCAAAGCTCTCGAGAAACATGAAGCGCGAACCAGTTGCAAAGGCAGAAGTAAAAGGTGACATTCCACACGACGCCTACAAGAAGAAAAGCGAAGTTCCTGTGGTGTATCGCTTTGAACTGGAGTGCGCGCACAACGATATCGCACATGTTATAGACTTGAAGCCAATACCACTTGAAGATTGACATGATGACCCGGAAAACCCAGGGGTCCTTCACTTCTTTTGTTGCTCCTTTTTTGCCGTTGCCATCGCCCGGTGATTTCTTGTCTCGGTCGCCGTCGTTCGGAGCTTTCCCGTCCTCCTTTTGAATGGCCGAGGCAGGCAAGGGGAACATCATGTCTTCAGAATACCGGAACACGAAATCCGGGTCAGATTTAGGTGGAGGGCCTGTCCCTGCTGTACCCTCAGCCTTGGGCTTGCTGTTGTTTCGATTCGGTTTGTTCTTCGGGTTCATTCGTGCTGGCTTGTCTTCTGGCTTATCTTCTGGCTTGTCTTCTGGCTTGTCTTCTGGCTTGTCTTCTGGCTTGTCTTCTGGCTTGTCTTGTGGCTTTTGGCCTGGCTTGTTCGAGTTGTCATTGGAACTTCCGGCAGCCCGCGCAGGCGTCTCGGACTTCATAGCATCCATGTCTTTCTCCATATCTTCGGCCTTCTGCTTGGCTTCGAAGTAATTCCTCTTCAGGAGTCTGTTTTGTTCCTGGAGCTGCTTGATCTTGTCCTCTGGTGACTGAGAGGGTCCTCCGCCGCCGTTGTTGTCGTCCTTCCGAGAAGAGTCCGAGTCGCTGGAGCTTGAACTCGAGGATGCCTCCGGATCTTCGTCTTTCGAAGCTGTCTTGAGCCTTGGCTTGGCTTTCTCCTTGCCCTTCTTCTTCTTCTTGTCCGACCCTTTCTCCTTCCACTTCTTGACATCTTGCGACGATTTGGATTGGGAACCTTCCAAAACCTCAAGCATCGTCCCTGCATCCTCCTCCAACTTCTCGTTTGCCTCCTTCAAATGCTCGTTTTGCTTCTTCAGATCCTCAATAATCTTGTCGTCCGTATCATTATCTCCGCTTTCTGGCTCGTTCTCGGGGTTCTTCTCATCTCCTTTAGCAGGGACTGTGACTACTTGGGCTTTGCCGTCCACATATACCACCTTCTTTAGCTTTCTCGACCCCTTCCGGAATGTCGGGCTATCAGCGATGTCCCCACCGCTTGTTCCAGAAAGTCGCGAGGCTGGTCTGTCGTCGAGAGCTGCAAAATTGACATGCAACACTTCGTTCGTCGTCTGCAGCTCCTTGATCTGCTGTTCCAGCATCCTGCATTTCTCGGCTCCAGCGATGCGGTTGTCTTGAGAGAGCTCAAACTCCTTTTGCACGTGCTTCAACAGCTTCTCGCGATCCTCCAAAGTTTGTTGAAGCTGATCGTCCCGTCCTTGCCGGAGTTCGAGCACCTTCTGCAACTCTTGGACTTTCTGCTCCAGGTCGAACTTTCGATCCGTCCCTTCATTGTCGACTGATGCATCTACCGAATCTGAATTGACGTCTTCGTTGCTGCCACCCGTCGGGTCGAGAATGCGGGAAATTACGCGCCGCATCCTTTCTCCATCATTCTCACCGGTGCCATTGAGCAACTTCTGCAGCTTCAACCGAACATGAAGGTGGGATTCCTCAGCCGCATCTTTAGCACGCTTGGCAACCGCCAGCTGTTGTTCAACCTCCTGTCGGCGTTCTATGAGGTGATCAATTGGTGCGGACCTCGAAGAAAGCTCCAAATCGAGCTTCTTCTGGAGCGAGTCGACCTCTTCCTGGGACTCTTCAAGCTTCCTCCTGAGGTCTTCGGCGACTTGGAGTATCTCGAGCGCGTGCTCGCGGACGATGACATTCTTCTCATACAATGCCTCCTCCAGCTTCTCTTCTGTCTGCCTCAACTGCAGAGGCATCGTCTGATCTTCGGCCTTCAGGTTGGCGAGTTGTGTGCCGAGTGACTCGACCATGTCTTTGTCTCCCTCCCTGTCGCTGAGCTGAGCGCGAAGCGACTCAATCACTCCCTCAAGGCGCTTGATGTCCTCCTGGTACTGCTGCTCATGTTCCTTAAACATTGGCAGGTCCGCACCCCTGTTCTCCAGGATTCTGATAGCCTGGTCTCGTTGCAGCGCAAACTTCCGAGCCTGAGCGCGGAGGAAGTCGTAGTTTTGCACACTGCCGGCTCGTCTAACAAGAGAGTGAATTGCCCTTATGATGTCGTGATTTGCTTTAGGGATCTGGCTGATTTGGTTGTTGAATTCCTGGAAGGCCGATCCTAGGCGAGCTGTCATTTCACCGGGGTCTTGAGTGGGATGGTCAAAGACAGAGGTTCCCCCGCTGTCGCTTGCGTTGGTTGAAAGATCGTATGGAGGCTCCGAGTCACCGTCGAAACTTGGAAGAACAAGGTCGTTGTTGGCGATGTGAAGCTCTAAGCTATGAGCCGCATGCAACTGAATCGCCCGGACAACCCGAGAGGCTTGTAGTGATCTGTTCGCGGAGGTATCGAGTCTTTCGAGCGCAATTCGGATGGCGTCGATTTCTGCCACGAAATAGGGCCGGGAGGAGAGCTCTTCTGGCTTTGCGTTAAAGCTGCCATCCATTCCATCTCCCTTGTCATGCTGGTCGTTATTCTCGCTGTCGGGGTGCGCGGAGGGACGTCCATCATTCTCCCGATTCCCAGTTGCTGATCTAGGAATCAGTTGTCGCTCTCCTGGCCCACCCGCATGTTCAGGGGCCAAAGTGGACGCAGTGGCTTGCAGAGGTGGTGTTGGAGGAGGCTGGTCCAGTCGACGGAGCGAGTCGTTCAACCGGGCTCCATAAGTCTTGATGTCTTTGCGCAAGGCAGCCGATTCAATCGTGATGGGGTGCATAATCTCCTCCTTCTCCCCTTGTTTGATGGCCATTTCAAGGCTCAAGTCCTCACTGGTGTCTGTAGGGAGTCCCCTGTCTGCCTCAACCGCCTGAAGTCGTTCCTCCAACGTGCCTAATTCAAGGTCGAGCAAATACAGTTCGCCATTTTGAGCTTCCGTGAGACTTTTCCAATGCTCATCCTTATTCTTCCTGAGTCTTTCGAAAACCTCGCGCATTTCTTCGAGTTGGTCAAGCATGCCATTTTGTTCATCCCAAGGGTCCATGCTTAGAGGCTGGCTCTCATCTGACGGCTGGGTCATGTCGGTAGTTTGATCATTCGGCTTGGGGGGGTCTTCCCTTGCAGATTCTTCGAGCAAGCTGGCAAGCTTCTCCTCAAACTCTGCAAACTCTCGGAGAGACTGCAGGTAACTCCCAAGCACCCGAACGACTTCTCCCTGTCCCACATCGGTCTGCGTGCCGACTGTCTGAACGGAGTGCTGCTTCTCAGGTGCCTGCAGTGTGTCCCGTTTCGCGTGCGCAATCTCCCGTTCCTTTTGCCGCAGGTCGTTCTCGCAGTTGAACAGTTCTTGTTTGAGTTGTTCGATCTCATCTTGATACCTGCGTAATTCCTTTCCAGCGGTGCCTTCCCAGATGGCTCCGCGCTCGGCCTGTGTTCTTCTTTCTGTCTCGGCCTGCCTCTTGTAACGTTCTCCGGCAAGCTTAGATTCCAAATCAAACCGTTCGCTTTCGATCTCTTCATTGCGAGCGATACTCTCGGCTAGTTGGCTTTTGAGTTCTTCGATGCCGCCCTCGAGAATGGCGATTTCGTCCTCCTTCTCCGTGATTCTTTGCTCCAGACTCAAGTTGGCATTTCCAACCTCGTCACCCGAGACCTGCCAGGCCTCCAGCTCGGCTCGAATATCCCCAATCTCCTCTTGGAGCATGTTGCGATGTTGATTTGCCTCGGAAAGCTTCTCCTTGCACACCTGGAGCTTTTCGAACAGCGCCGAGATGGTGGCCTCGTGTTCCGCGAGCTTCCTCTGTTCAGCTCCAGTACCCTGCTGATCCTTGGCCCGGCTGATTTCTGCCTTGAGCTGTTTAATGATGGTCTCGTAAACGTCGATTCTCCCCCTCAAGCCGGAAACTTTGTCCCGCAGCTCCAGAATCTGCGTTTCGTAGACTTGCTTCGCATCCTCCAAAGTCCGCAACTTGGTCATTGCCTGCAACAGACGAGCCCGCAAGTCGGCCACGACCGTAGGGCTGCAAGGTTTGCTCAGCATGCCACTCTGAGGTGCCTGGCTGACCTCCGGCTGAATTTGATGTTAGTACGACTTCTCTCACACCAGCAAGGCAACTGGACGCTCTTACCTCCTCGAATTCGACGGACGATTCTCGACTGAAACTGAGCCCTTGAAGCTCGCTCCTCAAATCCTGAGAGCCACCGAGGGCTGTGCTAGTCCTCCGAGATATCTGAGACATATCGTCTCCCACATCAGGGGCACGATCCCCTCTTGCACCGATAAAGCTGGAAGTCGACACTCGCGAGAGTTCTCTCTCTGCATCCGGAACGAAACTGACTCGGGGATAAGACTCGTACCCATCGTCGTTGGCAAGAGCGTCAATGCTATCCTCTTCCTCTTGCGAACTGCTGCCAGTGGCGAGAAGGGCGGTTTCGAAGGCAATGCCGTAAACCTTGAGGAATGGTTCGACGATGCGACGGACATCTTCCACTGGAATCTCCTGAGATAATCTCTGTTCATCCTGGACCTGATCCAATTGCTGCTTGAGATAGGAAATCTCGCCCCTGGTGTTGCCGAGCATCTTCTCGTATTGCTTGTATGAGACTTTCTCGCCGTCGACGAGGAATGTCGCCGACTCGGGCTTGGCAGCTGCTCTCTTCCGTCTGGATTCGTCTAGCTCTTGCTTGAGCCTGTCAATGTCGTCGTTTAGCCGGACCTTGTCCTTTCCGGCTGCCTCAAGCATCTGTTCGTAATGATTTATCGACTCATTGTATCCATCCTCAGAGCTCTTCCACTTCCTTTCTTTCTGCTCAAGATCTTTCACCGCCTTAGCCCTAGTTGTTTGTTCTTCCCTCAGTTGGTTGCTAAGAGAAGCCACCTTGAGTTCGAGCTCCTCTGTGCCGGCAACGCGCGCAGCTTGCTGATCACGCTCAAGCTCCTCAACCCTCGACTGAAGGTGTCGTCTTTGGGCATCCGCGCGATCTCGCTGTATGGTAAGTTCGCATATTCGGCTTTCGGCTTCCGCGAGTTTATCCTCGACCTTCCCGAGGTTGTTCTCAGCCTCCTCGTAGCTGGCATTGTATTGCTCAGCGTCATCGTAATTAGCATCGCGAGCCACTTTGGCGTCTTCAAGTTCTTCGCGGACATCCGCAAGCTGCTCGTTGACCTGCGCAAGCAGGACGTCTTTCTCCTTCAGAGCCTCTTCAAGAGACTCCTTCTCCTGCTGAAGGGCTGCCTGGGTCCTCTTGAATTCCTCGAGCTCTGCCTTCACCGATGCAATGGCCTCACTCCGGTGACCGACTTCCGAGGCGAGCTTGGCGAAGGTGTCGTTGAGGAGGGAGTCGATGGTCGACTCGTCACTTGAGTCTTCCGAGTCTTCATCACCCAAAAGCGTGCCGACCAGATCGAGTAGGTTGTGTTCTTCGGCCAGGCTCTTCAATCTACCCCTCAAACGGGCCAAGATCTGTCGCTCCGTTGCATCATCGCGCTGGGCGTTGATACGCTGGGCATCGTCATGTTGTACATCGCCGGGAGTCGATTGTGACGAATCTTGCGCTGGGGCCAGAGAGGATCCTCGATCGGTCGTGAATCTTTGCCGCCCTCGTGAGCGAGAGCCACTGCCGCGAGTGCCGCTCAAACTTCGGGTAGGCGTGGTGGAAGATTCACGGCTACTGCCCACTTTCGGTCCTTCGAAAGCCGTCGACGCTGATCGAGCTAGCGCAGAGCTGGGCGTTCCTCCCCGGCCACGGGAAATATTCCGAGCCGACAGACTTCTCATAGGAGAAACATCGCTCTTGACATTGCTCTCCTCCGGAACACTCTGAACGATACTTGCCCACGACACTGGTCTCGGCTGCTTCGTCTCCGGCGTCGCCATGTCTACCATGGGAGAACTGGATATGGAGCCAGCTGGGGAATGGCTTACCGAATCGTCGAACGGCGCGGGTGAATCGAAGACTGACGAGTCAAAGGTGTCATCGTGTGTGTTGCTTGACGGTGCCGGCGAGAATGGTCTTGGCGGCGATGACTTGGGGTTGTTGCCGCTGGCCACCTCATTGTCGGGCTCTGTGTTGTCTACTGTCGCACTCTGCTCATCTTCTGTCTGCCTCGGAGGCTCCGGCTGAGGAATGTCTCGAGATCTGGCACGACCACGAGGAGGCTCGCTCTCCGGAACTTTACCCTCGTCCCGTTCCTCGGCCATGTTGCTTCGAATTTCGGATGTCAGCAAATGTCTAGTCCGTGTACTTACGACAGATGTCGCGCAAAACTTTGGTGGAAGAATAGTTGTGACACGTTATGGGAGATAACACAAGGTTTTAATCAGGCTAAACAGAAGGAAATTTGAAGAGAGCAAACGAATAACAAGGCGTGGTAGTCCGTCTTTGACATCGTCGACCTCTCATACTTATGGTACACCTTCAGATGATAAGGCCCAGACAAGGCAGGTTCGAAGGCCGTCTTCTTTGCGCTTCTTTACAACCATTCATCCAGTCTTGGGAGACAATGACCCAAGAAGCAAGAAGCGATGTCTTTTCTCCTTGTGTATCGATGCATTGCCAAAAAGTCCGTTTGCGTTATCTGCGACGCCATCGTGATAATGTCCAGGGCATTAAACGGGGGAAAAAAGGCCTTTGACGAAGCCCAGAATAGCATTTCAATCGAATTTTCAGTCCGAAAAAAGACTAATTGCTCCCTTGGGGCAACACAAACAACACGAATCCATTCAGAAGCCCTTGGGTGAAAAGGTGGCCGTGCGGAATCCCTTTCCTTGTCGCTTCTTGGCCTTTGTTGAACTTGCCAGCTTGGCATCCCTTGATCTTCTGGTTGACCGTTTGTCAGCTCCTTCTTCCATCAAATCATCCAAATCCAGAGAGGATGGGTTGAGAAATCTTGCAATTGCGGCAGGATTTGATTCGCCTTGATGGATCGTGAACTCCTGCTAATATGTCTCCTATCCTTTGAAACGCCAGTGTTGATATCTCTCCCCATTGCAAGTGCCACGTAGCTGCCATCCGGGTATTCTGAATATGATTCAGCACCAAGAAAATCCATGAATCTGAAATGCCTCGCCAAACGCCGCCCATACCATCTAGTCCATCTAGCTATACCAACCTCTAGCACCGGGGCCCGATGCCGTTGCCTCTTTCCTGTGCTTAATCATTGGCTCAGTGATGTGGAATGTGTCGATGATGTCTTGCCATGTCTCCATATCCATCGAAAAAATTGCTTGATGCTTCGCGACTTCGCGCTTGACTCCACCCTCTTCTTCCATCTCGTCGCCAGTAATTGGACCTAAGATATGGGTTAGAGCAGGTCTTGCGATGTGTTAGGCCTAACTTACTCAGAGATGGGAGCTCGTTGCTGTCAAACTCAATTCCGACCTTGCCGTCGCGGATGAGGAAGCTGACATAAAACATGTTCTCTACGGTCTGGCCGAAAGACTTCGGATTCACGACGAAGCGTAGGAGGTCGACTCCGCCGGTCTCTCGAAGGCCATATGCGTGCATCGTCTGAATTTGTTCCTCCTCGCTCATTTCTCTCTCGTCAAAGAGTTCCACAAGCTTCGTCTGGGCATCCGCCTGTGTCTCTTGCAGTTGCTTGAGGATTTTACCGCAGATTGCCGTAAGATCGTTTTCCTTCTTAGCCAAATCCTGGACATCCAGAACTTCAGGTCTTGTCTCTGCCAAGTTGTTTGGCCGGAATGGTGCTGTTCGTTTGGAGATTTTTCGAATCTTCTTCTCAACAGACAGCGGGCCCAGTAGGAAGCCAGGCAAGGCTGGACGGCGAATGTTGGGCAAAGACGCGAACCTTCCCAAGTGGCTCCAATTGAACGCCTCGTCATTATCCCCGTCATCGTCATTTGAGCCGCCACCGGTCCTGCGTCTTCGCCTTTGCGTGCTCGAAAGCTCGGGTGCTTCGTCATCCTCGATGCCGCCGGCTTGACGCATATAGGTGCAGCATTTCGAGACGAACTCGTCGATATCAACGCCCTCTGCCGAGCTGCCCTGCATCAACCGCACAGTCTTGCGGTATGACATGTCGACTGCGCTAACAAGTAGGCGGGAGTCGATGGTGGCTTCTGTGGTCTGCTTGACATTCCGGGCAACTTCTTGCGCCATCATCAAAGTCTCCTTGAGACCTTTTGAACCTGGCATCATGTACTCCTCCATATTCTCGTTGATACCTTTTTGCAGCTCACGCAGCCGACGCTGGATCTCTCGACGTTCCTCCATGGGTTGGTCGGGGTCGTAAACATCATCGCCATCTTCATCGTCCCTGTCGCCAGAGCGGCCGTTTGCGCGGCGGCGTGAAGACTGTTCTCCGTTCGTGTCTGCGCGCTTCCGCTTCCCAATGGATACATCGCGACCCTTTCCTTTGTCTCGGATGGCGAGATGACCTCTCGCGGGTCCTGGTGCTTCATCTTCGCTTGGTGAACCTGGCGAGGAGGGCGGCGTGGAGCCGTCCACTCTTGCAGGCATTTTTGAGCAGTGGAGGGGTGAGCGTCGGCGGCCTTTGAATGTGATAGGGTCGAAAGAGGAAGGTCGGTCGGTAGTGCACCTCAATGACACAAGATGGGGTGTGACAAGAGAACGCGGCGGCGGTATCTCAACAGGCGATGATCGGACGGAGTTGCGATAAAACGCCCGTTTAAAGATGAAGTGGGAGGTCGCGCGTGAAATTGTGACCGGGAAGACGCGACAAGCACACTTTCCGGGCCTCCTTCCCACTCAACGCGCTCAGCTAAGCTTATCTTATCTCTCCCTCTAGCATGCGTGGGGGAAGTCGTGGCTTGTGTTGCTCTTATCGATAACATAACGGGTGGCTTGGGCGGGGTCAATGAGCTGAAGGCAGGTACATCGGTGCAACCTTGGTGGCAGCGACCATTGAGGCTCCACTGAAGCTCTGAGGTGAGTGACTGTCTCACTGACTGCGCTCGCGGTACTGTCACCTGCCTCTGGGCCTAGCTCGTGTCCGTGCTATCGGCACCATCCAGCACCGGGAACCCAAGTGCGCATTCAACATCATCGTGCGGGACGCAAACTCCAGCCTCCCCGATCGCATATTTTCCCTGACCGACGACCGAAAGCTACCGCGATCATAATCTTCTGTATCGACCTCACAGAATGGCCTCATGACCTCCAGTGAGCTCCTTGTGCCAAGATGGACCCGTTCTCGTTCGCAAGCTCCGAGTCTCTGGACTATCCAGTGAGCATCCGCATGTACGACTCCCTTCTCTGGCGCTTCCACGGTGCGCTGCGCGCGCTGACTTCCTGGCTATAGAATCAATCTGGAAGGCGATGAAACCCCGTTTCTACATTCTACACTCTTAGAGAAAGCCGAGCTAAGGCATATCGGCTCCAACACGAGGTACCTCGCCCAGGCTCCATATGCGGTTGCTCGTACTGACCTCCCAGCTCCCATTCCGATCTCTACGTCACAGTCCAAGTATGGGCCGGCTCCAAACCCCTAACTGTGCCAGTTCAGACAGCATATAAATCGTTCCGAAACGAAAGGAGGTATGACAGCTCCCTGTCCCCTGTCAGGATTGTCACTAATGGCCGCCTGTTGCAGGTGGAACGAATGGCTTACGCTCCCAATCGACTACTCCACGCTCCCCTTGAACTCCTGCTTGGCCATCACGTTATGGGACTCTTCGCCTGCTGGTGGAAAACAGGCCGTGGGCCACGCGATACCCTTCGGAGGAACCACGCTACCACTATTCGACCGAGATAACCAAGTGCAAAAGGGCCGGCAGAAATGCATGGTACATCGACACAAGAACGCTGACGGCAACGACAACACCACCACACCTGCGGTTCCCCGTAAGAAGAGGGACACATCGAGGAAAGGGTCTGCGCCACCAGTGGACAAAGATGCAGAGGAGCTGGAGCGCATGGAGAAACTGTTTAAGAAACACGAGATGGGGGAAATCCCTAGAGTCGATTGGCTTGACCAGCTAGTCTTCCGCGGTTTTGAGAAGCGAGGTCTTCAGTCAGCGAAACAATCACTCAAAGCCATGCAACGGCAACAGACAAAAAACGGCGATGCAGTCAACGAAAAGAACAGAGTTGCAGACGAGAATAACGCTGTTGACACAGAGACTCATGCAGGCTTTTCCAAGTTCCAACTCAACGTTGAGCTGCCACGGTTCGATTTCCCAGTAGTGTTTGCCGACTTGGAGTACCCACCTCCACCAATCTCGGCGTTGCAACACATGTCGGCGTCTCAGTCAAACGTCATGTTAAAGCCACCACCAGAAGTACAGTTTGGTCCTGGCATCAACGCACTCGGCGACTCAGGTCCAGGCAGTCGCCTGATGAAGGTGTACGATCCCGAGGTTGGGGCCCGCGACAATCCGGCCGAGAGCAAGCACAGGAGACTTGTCAGAAGCCAGCATCGTCACGGCATCTTGGATAAGGACCTCAAGCCGAACGCCAAGGTTCGCGACGAGCTGAACCTCATCATGTCATACTCTCCAACCCATATCTTGACACCCGAAGAGAAGGACCTGATCTGGAAGTTCCGCTACCATCTCACCCGTGACAAGCGGGCAGTCACAAAGTTTGTGAAATCCGTCAACTGGCAAGATCACAGTGAGGCCAAGCAGGCGGTGCAAGTTCTGGGACGGTGGACACAAATCGAAGTCGATGACGCGCTCGAGCTGCTTGGCCCTACGTTCGACAATCAAGCTGTTCGAGCCTACGCTGTAGACAGGCTACGAAAAGCTGATGACCACGAGTTGCTCCTCTACTTGTTGCAGCTTGTGCAAGCTTTGAAGTATGAGCACATTCCGTCTGATTCATCCCAGGAAACCATCCAAGACTCTTCTCTCGCGCAATTCTTGATATCGCGCGCAGCTGCCAACTTTCTTCTCGGCAATTACTTCCACTGGTACGTGATGGTCGAGTGCGATGATCACAGTGCCGAGCAAGGACTTGACAACCGAAACATCTACCGGAAAGTTGCCTACGACTTCATGACGGAGCTGGTGAAGCGTCCTGACGGGGTGGAAACCCGAAAGACCCTCCTCAGGCAGGCCGAATTGATTGCGAACCTATCCAAAATCTCCAACGAAATCAAAATGTCCCACGAGTCTGTCGCAAAGAAGACGGATCATGCTAAGAGCTGGTTGGCCGATCCCAAGAACGAGGTCATTGTCATTGATCCGCCTCTGCCGCTTCCACTCGACCCTACCATGAAGGTCGTGGGTGTTGTGCCGGAAGAGACAATAGTCTTCAAGTCATCGCTGTGTCCCATCAAGGTTACCTTCAAAACGACTACGGGCAAGAAATATCCAATCATCTTCAAAACGGGCGACGATCTGCGACAAGATCAGCTGGTCATTCAGATCATCACTCTTATGGACCAGCTGCTGCAAAAGGAGAACTTGGATTTGAAGCTGTCGCCATACAAGATTTTGGCGACCAGCACAACTGCTGGTGCTTCCCAGTTCGTGCCTTCCACCAGCTTGCAGAGTATTGCGTCAAAGTATAAAAACAACCCTGCCCTGACCTACTTGAGGGCGAACAACCCAGACGACCGACAACCGCTTGGCCTACGCCAGGAGACCTTGGATACATACGTCAAGTCATGTGCTGGATACTGCGTCATTACCTACATATTGGGTGTGGGTGACAGACATTTGGACAACCTCCTACTTGCGCCAGACGGGCATTTCTTCCATGCTGACTTCGGCTTTATCCTCGGACGAGATCCCAAACCGTTCGCGCCGGTCATGAAACTGTCGAAGGAGATGGTAGACTGCATGGGTGGCGTCAACTCGCCCCAGTTCAAGCAGTTCAAGTCTTATTGTTTCATGGCATACAGCGCGCTCCGAAAGTCCTCCAACCTGATTTTGAATTTATTCAGTCTCATGGTTGACGCGAATATCCCGGATATTAGGCTCGAGCCGGACAAAGCCGTGCTGAAGGTTAGGGAGAGATTTCATCTGGAGCTTACCGAGGACGAGTCTATGCGTTATTTCGAAAGGGTCATCGAGGACACCCTAGGCGCCATCGCACCCGTAGTCATTGATAAACTGCACGAACTGGTGCAGGCTTTCCGAAACTAAAGGGTGCTCCATCAATGGCGTTTGGGATAGAAAGTTTTATTTCGGAATCAAGGTCGAGGAAACAACCAGTTCAGTGGGCAGTACTAGGAAAATATCTATTCCCAAATTTAGTCAGTTGCTGCTCCCTTGATGTCTCCTTAACGAAAACAATCGAAAAGAAAACCCAAAAGCTCGGGTTGAGTGAGACCTACGAAAAGCCCAGCGATGTTTTGTATCCAGGAAGAGCAATGGACCAAATCGTCCAGAGCCCATGGATGTACAATCACCCTTGCGAAGTCATGCTTGTGAAGGCTGCTCGCAGATTACGTAGCTCCAAGCAGACGGCGAGGTTCTAGGTAGGATCCTGAGTCTTCCTGACTAGCCCACAAGGTCATCTTCATCAGAAGAGGGAATGGTAAAAAACAAACAACACAAATTCTGTCTAAGGCACTGTTTGGATTTAAACGAGCGCCCCTCCTCAGACGAACCAGAGCATCCACAGAGGACAACTCGTTTAGCTGTGTCTTTTACTTACTGGACCACTTGGTCTTGATCGAACTTGTTGAAGGACAATGAGAGGAAAGCTGGTGACATTACTACGATCTGCCTATCATAGGTACGGGTGAGTTAGAGTGGGGCCAGGTTGCTGCGATGGAAGCACCGTGAGAGGCACTTGACCAGCATCACCACAGAGGTAAACCAAATTAAGCATTGTGTATGGTTTCTGTCTATTTATAAATGCTCAGTTTTCTCCGGAAAAAAATCAGTTTCGGAGAAAAATACAGAATAGCATATACATACTGGACTTCCCTACTTCTGCGTTTCCATTTGAACTTCTTCTGCTCATCGTCAACATCCTGCCTTCACAGTTTCCCTCAAGCTAAGCTCTTCCAGTACCTACTTCAAGACTTGACTTGACATTCACTGTAGGCAAAGTAACACGATCGTTCACGCTTCGCACTCCACACTCCCACTTCACATTTCCTGCCTCCTTACAGCATCTTACCCTTCCCCATCCCGCATTCCAAAATGGAAGTCTCCCAGCAGGAGAACGCCTTTGGCCTCTTGGTCCAGATTAACAAGGAGCTTCGCAGGCTCCAGGCCAACACAACTAACCCTGACACCCGGCTCACCATCCAAGCCCTGTGCCGCCAGACACAGCAATGTCTTGAGACAGGCGGTCATCCCAAGGAGGTCTTTAACATCAAGACAAAGTTCGACGAGCTGATATCTCCTGTCAATCAGGAGGTGAGCTACCTAGTCTTCATCCGCCGTCTCCGCAACATCGATGCCGGAAACCTCCTCGGCTGCTATCTTCCCAGCAGTGACTGGTTCTCCCGCGAGTCGCAGTGGCGTTATGGCGGCAACAACGGCCCACACATCTGCGGCGATGCGGAATACCATGACCGTCATGACTGCCCTCAGACGATCCCTCTCACGGCCTTGTACGAGGCCTTCAACGAGGAGCATGCAATCAAGGAGCTGTGGTTGACGAGAGTGATCGGCATCCGCGGAACCCTCCGTCCGTCCCAGCCTGCCAGCCCCTGGAGCGACTACTTCAAGAAAGTCGCATTGTGGAGTATTGAGAACCAGAGCCCCGATGAAGCGTGGGACTTTAGGCGCATCGTGGAGTGTCTCCGGGAGAACTACGAACGCGCCAAACATTTCCAGGACCCATACCAGAAGTTCCTGGACTACGGCCTGGATTACACGTTGGCACGACTTGTGCAAGACTGTCATGTTAGAGTCACGAAACGCATCGCCGGCGAAGTCGACGGTTTTAGAAGGGACCTACTGACTGTGGCTGTGAAGGAGGCACAGCTATATTACTTCGCGAACGACGATTGCTTAACGCCCCGTGACTGGGTCAAAGATGTGCTGGCAGCAGGTGGCCATAAAAGGACTCCGCGAGAGGCCCTCGGACCCGTCCCGAACATCACAATGACCTGTGACTGGGCTGATGTGGACGAGGCTAGAGGCAGACTGGTCACAGTAAGCTGTCTCCACGCGGACACTGGAGAGGAATTGCACCCCCATGTCCTCGGCATCGACAACGGCAAAGACTTGGAGCTCGACGCCAGTTTGCGCGCAAACAGGGCTCACAAAGCTGAATATGAAGCGCGGTGTGGTATGTGGGAAGACGCGCTGAGAAAGGCCGGGGAACGCTGACAACATGGTTAGTTAAGCCAGAGGCTGAGAGCGAGCAGCCGAATACCACCGAGGAGGGCAATAGCGAGGAAGACGATGAGTATGAAGCAGACGATGAAGAAGAGGAAAACGAGGGCGGCGATGTCTCGCCTGATGAGAAGTCAGAAACCTCCCCCGAAGCCACAGAGGAAGCCGACAGCTCGGAGACGGAACGCCCTTCATCCTCACAACCGCAGGAGGTGAGAGAGCTCAGCGATGGTGATGATGGCTTTTCGGGGGGGAGCCGGCAGCTGTTCGCAGAGTTTGCTCATCACCAACGAGATGTCGACCGTTTCAACTCGCGGATGAGATATGAGACCGAATCCGAGGACGAGGATGAAGATGACGCCGAATTCAGTGGTTTTCAGTCCAGTTCTGAGGGCTCTGACTCTGACTCTGACTACTGAATAATAGGGGCTAGGTCGTGAGTGGCGATACATATCCTGGTCGCATTACATATTTCTGGTCAACGAGGAATTTTTCGTTGGTGCCATTTCTTAATTCTGTCATCAAAACAGCTTACCTATCTTTGGTCTATATATACGAATCTATCATCTATTGGAAGTGCCTCGCGTGGACTTGAAAGATCTGTGTTTCCCTACAAAAATCGGTGTATATATTTAGTGAGGGCTGGATGATATGGTGGCCGCAACCTAATGAAATTGACGCGTTCATGACTGCTGGAGGATCCAATAGCGAGATACATCGATGCTTTACATGTCATTAGCCCCGTTTCGGGAATCCAGTGTTCTCAGAATTTCTCCCCTAGTGCGTGCGTTGAATATCAAGATCATCGTCCATCCTTCTCAACAGTCTAGGATTATACATGCTCGTATTCGTCTTCAACAAGCCAGAGACTCACGCTGAATCGAGATTTTCTGAGTGAACGCTTCGAGACTTGTCAATGCTATCCTCAGTTTCTTAAGATCAAGACAAAAAAAACAGGCGACCTCGTCATTGATGAAGCCAAGTAATTGACGCCTCGTCATCCTTTTATACTAAACCTCTAGCAAGCGGAAGGGTCCTTATTGACGATACTGCAGGAACTTGTCTTAAGTGCTGCCAGCAATGCTGTCAATAATGCCAGGGACAGAATCTGCCATTGGTCTTGTGGACAATCGATGCGTCACGTCCTGTGTGGTCCCACCGCGACCGGCTGATTGCGACGGCCAGGGCAGGTTCTTTTCTTGGACAGAACCACAAATAGACCGAGAAATTCCTAACGAATACCACAGCGACAAGGCTGGACGACAGTGTAACAAACTGCGAAACCTTGACGTTGACCACGCTTTTCTCCGTGGGCATTTCAGCTTCTGACCGAGCCGAGCAAATCTGTAGACGCAAATCTTGTGTTCGTCGACGATTGTGTTGTTGCAGAGTAGAAACAGCTACTGCCGTATATTAAATATTTATACCCATAGACATCTACAGCCGAACCCAAGGAAGAAGCGAAAATACGTACTCAAATTCTTCATGTGGTTTTCTCGAAGCCGGGGAGCACTATTTAACACGAGCAGGACGATCTTGCAAAGCCAAACCAGGCGATGTAAACGATGGTGTGTGATCGTTGTTAGGGAACGGCAAAATGGTTCACCCCCAAGGGCAGAGTTTGCAGTCAAATCCATGATGTTTTAAGTTCAGCTTCCTGGGGCACATGGTCTTTTGAAATAGTTTTCAATTATCATTGCTATCTATTGATTATGCGTTGTGATATTCTGGTAATCCTTCGGAGGTACGATGATAATCTAGGTTCCATCGTGGGGTAATTACACAGCGACCGAGTCGGGTCAATACTTAAATTTGCAATATAAGAATGGAACCAGCTTCGCATTCCCCGTCATCAGAAACGGAAAGTAATGGTGTGTTTACGGGCTTATGTACACGGCTCACTTAGTAGAAGGGCCTATATATTGGCTAAACTTAAGTATATTGCCCTCGATCTCCTGAATAACTGAATGGGATTGGACGACTTTATTTTTGTTCATAGTCGAGATGGAGTGGAAACATCTGTTAATATTCACGCTATCCATATCGACCTCCAGTCTCAAGGGGACGACTAGCAAGTTGATTGTTCTCGCGATATTATTCAGAACAAATGCAATAGAACGGAAAGTGAACTATAGAAAGATATCAGTTGAGTAATGAGTCTTGGTCATCTCAGATGTCCACGTCCTTCTTTCTTCCGTGTGTGGCTGCCACCAACGATCGTGAGGATCAAAACAGTTCACGAATACATTCTCGTGGCTCTATCCGCTCTGATTGTTGTTGGGGCAAAAAGGCCTTGGTGCTTTCACCGATATATTTATGTCTTTACATGTAGATCCACAGACAGCACGAAAGACGTCACAGCAAGTCTCCCGATATTTAAAGGCTTGAGCTACCAGTGACTCAAGTTCTGCAGCAATGAAATCGGTGTTCATAAAGTCTTTTTCGTGCGCAACACTTAGTCAAGGGCTCATACAATTTTGTCATCAAAGTTCCATTTCGCACTGGCCGCCAAGCTATGTAAATCATGAACTTGAGTCGATGAAAACTGCTGACGTCTGCTGTGGTCTCTACGCATCCAAATGAGCAACCAGTAGAGACAGACGACTACGACGATTGTCCACGTATACGCGCACATGTTAGTTACCCACGTATCCTTCTCGTACGGGCAGCATCAGGCGTGCCTGTTAGACCCTAAAGTCGCCAGCGCAAACGAGTACATTATTCTGTGCCGAGGTCTCGATCATTGGCCCTGCGTAAAGATAATCGAAATCACGCTTTAAATACCTCTCCATGATTTCCATAGCTATGTTTTTCTTTCGTCAGAAATGTGCCGTCAGTCTTTCGTTCTCTACTAACCACAGAATAGTTCCTTCGTGTCACAAGTGAAACAGCTACGACTGGTCGCAGAGGCTTTCAGAGAGTTAAGAACAAGGGGGGTTTGGGTTGTCTCTTAATGTCTAGGTTGAGGAAGTTTCATAGCCCACCCTGTAAATGCAACGTCTATAAAACTCATGCATCCTTTCCAAGTAGTTGTTCAATCAGGCAATGTCAGTCACCAACTAACCGACCGCAACTTCTCTAAGAATAGAGCCTAAAAAGGGGCCTCGAGGCAATCATCACGCAAACAGTACTCATACTGCACCACAGTTACTAAGCCTATGCATGCCCTCTTTGTAGTATTCCATGCAGAACAAGTAGACGCGGATGATGCCGCGTGACTTGAAAGGTGACAGGCTAAGTAAGGCCGTTCACCGTTTCGGGCAGTTTGCATCAGCGCATTATCGACTCCTGCCTAGGTTGCTGAAGTCCACAACAATCCGGGACGACTTTCTGGTCTGCAATTGGCGCAAGAAAAAGATGAGCAATATTAGGACAGTAACCTATTTAAAGTAGGCATGTACGTGTTCTGCGTTCCCGAAATGTAGCCAGAGACCGTCCATAGCCTGGTAGTCTAAAACAGGAACCATTGCAGACGTTTCATGAATCTAATCTTCAAGGTCAGACCAAGCCTGCCACTAGGACCCAACACTCATTCTGGGATACCTTCTATCTCCTTTCCCTCAAATACCGCTCCTGCCATCCGCTGTCAGGCATATCAACCACAAAATAAATCATAGCTCATGTCCACATCAACCTCTCATCATTGGGAGTCATCTATTCCACCTCATGATATCCCACATGTACACATACCCAGCTCATGTCTCACCAAAGACAAAAACACCCTTACCCTTCCTGAACCCACCAAGTCCCCCCTGAACAGCCTCCTTCAGGCTCTCCGCCTCCGTCTCCCAACTCCACGGCACCTCCTCCACCGGCACGTCCTTGAACCTGCCCTCGCGAATCATGCCCAGCACATCTTCAATCGCAAACTTGCGCCCTTGGGGGTCCCGCTCGTTCCACTTGCTGAGCCAGAATCCCACAAACCTGAGGTCCTTGAAGATGAGGAGCCCGGTGGGGAGCATGACGGGCTGCTTCGCCATGCCGCCGTAGCTCACCATCGTGCCGCTCTCTCCGAGACTCCTCGCGATGGCCGTCGCAGACTTGCCGCCGACGCAGTTCAGCCCCAACCCGACAGGCTCGCGACCGCCCCTCGTCAGCTCCTTAAGCTGATCCCTCCACTCCCTCGCCAGGAACTCCTTCTCCGTAACCACGGCCGTGGCGCCGAGGTCGCTGAGCTCCTTCTTCAGTGTCTCCGTCTCCGCCTCCGTCTCTCGCTCCCTGACGATGTTAATGCTCCTCAGCCCCCAGAGCTTTCCAAGCTGGATCGCAGCCCGGCCGACGCCGCTGTTGGCCCCGTTCTGGATGAACCAGCCGCCGCGGCCCGGTTCGAGCGCATTCATGCCCCCGTTGGTGCCCGCCTTGATCTCGCCAGGGCCGTAGGTGCGGAGGATGCGGTACGCCGTGCAAGGGTTCACGCTGACGGTCGCGACTTGCGTGGGCGTCAGGCCCTCCTTCGAGACCTTCATCACATCCTTGGCGTCCGCGACGGCGTGGGTGCGCCATGTGCCGAAGGAGGACGCCGCGGGGATGACCCAATCGCCGCGCTGCAGGCCGAGGTCCTTGGACCCCACGGAGACGACCTCGAAGACGCCCTCGTTGCCGGGGATCGCGGCGGGCTCGGGGGTGCCGATCAGGGACGTGAAGGGGGGCTTGGAGCCGTATGTGCCCTGGACGGTGTTGATGTCGGCGGGGTTGATCGGGGCGGCGAGGGCGCGGAGGAGGACGGCGGAGGAGGGGATCGACGGGGAGATGGAGTGGGTGTGCAATCTGTGCAGCTCGTCAGCTCGAGTACCGAGGCTTCGCATCAATTGGTGCGTCCGTACTGCAGGACATCGCGGGGCTCGCCCTCCTTCGAGAAGACCAGCGCCTTGGCCTGGGTGTAGCCATACGGGCCAGACTTGTATCGTCGTGCGACGCGGGGCAGGTACTGCGCAGGCCGCAGCGCAGACGCCAGCGGACGGAGCGTCGTCGTCGTTCGCAAGCCCGTCGCCATGGTTGTCAGTTGTGGAGGCGAAGAGGGAAAACAAGGCCTACAGTGACAGCTGTCAAAACGTTGACGACGTCAACTTTCGAGGTTTGGAAGGATTGCTTGCTCCAAAAAAAGCTCCCGGCGCACGGCACTAGCTCGGTAACTGGACCCGGCCGGCCGAACCTCTGGCGAACTCACAATGACGTTTGTTTGGGTTGGTACCTTACCCAGGTGCGACCGGTGCACGAATCAGCCACTGGCTAGCGCGGAGGAGGGAAAGGGACCCGTTGTTTCCGCCATTGGCTCAAGCTCCCACCTCACGGAACTAGGTAGGTAGGTGGGTGGTGGGCTGCAGCTCACTGAGGCGGGAAAATGACCGGCGCCGGCAGTGACAGTTCCTCGCCGCGGTGCACGCTCCGGACGTCCCAGGTCGGGTAAGGCCTGACATGGCGTCCGAAGTTGGCGCCATTCCGGACGGCGACTGGACCGGGCTGCTCAGCTGCAGAGTGACTTGTCCTGGCGCCGGCGGCAGCGACAGCAGCACCCGCAGCATCTCCAACGACTTGCCACGCAGAGAGCAGAGAATTTCTGCGCTAAATCGCCCTGCAGCTGCAAGCCTCTCGCCACATGATGCATTCAAGGGGTCAATACGTCCTTCGGATGACGCGGGGTTCATTGTGTCCTCTTCTTCGCGACTGCTGCTGTGAACATGAGCCGATGTAAGCTGTGACGATCGATATTGATGAGTCTTTCTTGTGCCATGATACCTGGCGTTGAACACAAGATCCTGTGACCGAGATCAGATCGCGTGTCTCCAAGGACAACCCTCGGGAATCAAGATGTAACCAGCAGCAAAGCTGATCGTGAAACTGCTTGTAGGCCGTAAAATGTAGATTTTATTGCAGCTGCAGTTGCCACAGACACCAGCAGCACCTGAACACTCGTTTCGAGCTCTCAAACCCGATGACGCTCCCAGCCGTAGTAGTTGAGACGCCCCTTCTTCGTCTGTGTCCTCCCCAGATTCAATCCGCCTCCTCAGTCCTTCGGTCTGACTGCTCCAATTTGATGCATTATTTTGATGCCTGGTTCATAGTCTGAAATCGGCCCCTTCTCAACCGCCAGTCCTCACACCAAACCACCGGCTCAACATGTACACCAGAAGATAAGTCGTACAGCAAGGAAAAACAGGATGGGGAGTTTGAAAAAATGGTGGTCGTGGTGCCAGTGTGTTCCAACAGCGCAATAAGATGAAGCGAAAAATCAAACATAACAAAGAAAGTGTAAACATCGTATGTCAGAATGAGCCCGCGGTGCGAGCTGGGTATCTTGCATAACTTCTTCCAGTCTTGCCTCCGTCTCACATACTATCTCGTCTCCTCCACCGCCATCTCCGTCCCCAGCTCTGACTCGAAAAGAATTCAACTTAGGTAAACGCTAGGAAAATCGTATTGGTGTGTCCGCTCGGATTCGGTCGTTCGCTCGTCGGCGCATATAGGTGTGTTCGTGTCCGACAAAGCACCGGTTGCCAGCTCCAGAAACCGGTAACTCTGTATATATCGTTCCTGACTGGTCTGGAGTCGCGTCCGCTCCGAGTCAGTAATTACTTAATGTTCTTGAACAGGTCAGAACCCAGGCTGCCTCCGTCCGAGACGTCGAGCTTGGTGTCGAGTGCGCTGAGCTCGGGAATCATGGGTGGCGGGGGGCCCTGAACTTGGGGCCTGCTCTGGGGCCGACTTTGGCTCTGCGTCTGGCTGTTGTTGGGGTGCTCGTAAACGACGCTGGAGCGTTTTTGGGGCGGTGAAGAATCGTGGGACCTGAGCCTCTTGAACCACCCGCTACTGCGCTTCGCCTTCTTCTCGTCGACAATGCTGCCCTGACTACGGCTCATGGGGCGGGGGGCGCCACCGTTCGCTTGCGATTCGCCCTCTGCATATGCTTGGTTCAGTAATGTTCGGCTGAAGAGACGACGAATGCTGCCCTGTCTGCTTGAAACTGCTGGAGAAAGTGGCGTGTCATCTGAGAATCCTCTCGTACCATTGGTGGTGGCCGGCGAGTTGGGCACTGCCGGGCCGTGGCCATTCGTCTTGTCATTGACCTTTTCCTTGACGGCGGGTTCGGAGTCCTTGGTTTCGCTCGCACGCGGGGTCTGGGGAGGCGTGGGGACCTCCTGGACGGGGCTGGGAAGCGGCGGGGGAATGTCGGTTCCGTCGGTCAGGGAGCCGAACTTGAAGTCGAGCTTGGGAAGCTCGAATCGCTTGGAAGTAGGCATGGTGAAGGGCGCGGGATGAACAACTTGTGTCATCAATCGACGGGATGTACGTGTAGAAGGTAAAGTTGAGGGTCAATGGGTCTGTTTGAAAGACGAGGTTTGCAGGATTCGCCAGCGGGCAGCCAGACGAACGCGTGACAAGGCAGTGCGGTTCGCCCCGTGGCGTGTGTCGTTGGACGGAACAAGGGGAGTCGTACAGGGCCCAGTTGCAGTGGATGCGGATGGGCGTGGGCGACGTCGACAGCGGAGAGCGAGAGGCTGGAGCGACCCAGAGATGGAGCTGGGTAGGGTAGGCGGTGGACCTTGGGAAAGAATGGATACGGCGCAGCGGCAGTTGAGGTCGTTGACTCTTGAGAGATTGAGACGGCAGGGCACGTCTGGAGCGAGATTGACTTCTTGTCCAAGGGTTTTCTGAGCTGTGGTGGCGTAGTAAAATGACCAGCAGCGATGCGCAGTGAATTCGTAGTGTACGGATGGATGCCGCGTGGTCTGTACCCGGCACTCGTATTATGTATGTATATAGTTGGATGCAGGTCGCAGGGTACTGCAGCAGGTTCGGTCGAAGTGATTCCGGTGGGCTCGATATTTGTGCTAGACCTCTTGGAGCGGTCGTATCAGCCCGCTAAGGTGTCGAATGCGAGTCGAGTACGAGGCCATAGAATACGGCAATGTGTGCGTCTTGGAGCTCGATGTTCGGTCTTTCTGCCACGTCTCAAGGGCCGCAGAACCGTGTAATTGTAGCGAAGGCTACCAGAAGGAAGACGGCGAGAGGAGAAAAAAGCCAAGCAGGAAAAAGAGGCCCGGGGGTGGTGGGAAGATGAATGGAAGTGAGAGGTGACGGGGGTCCTGACTGGCAATGAGTATGCCTGCCAGCGTAGGAGTCTGGACGTAGGGGAATGAAAAATGAGCTTCGTAGTGCGGTTTCTCTGGCTGGTGCGAGCGAGCGAGCGAGGACTGGTGCTGGTGCTGGTGCTGGTCTTGCTTGGTGGCAGTCTTGGTGCTGGTGCGCGTTGCTTGACGTGGATTGAATGGCTGATTGGGATTGGGATGGGACGTGGATGGGATGGGAAGGGATCCAATTGGATTGGGGGACCTGGCCTGTTGGAGTCGGGGCCAGTGGATTTGAGATGTACTGCAGGGGTCCAGCACCCTGTGTTTGTCAGTGCCAGGTGGTTCCCCGACAGTGGATGCAGTGACTGTCAGGGGTGTGCCTTGTAATTGTTTTTCTAGAGGTCTGCCGCGCACGGGAAGAAGAAAGTGAGGTGAGCACAAGAGCGCACGCGGTGGCAGCTGCTGTGCGAGGTGGTGGAATAATCCGAGACCTCCAGTTAGTTGGGCAGTTCTTAGCTGGGCTGCCGGTCGTTGGGAGGACACTGCAAAATGCCACGCATCAAGACGAGGCGCAGGTCTGGACTCGCGATACTTCTCTACGTGAGGAGCAGCAGCCCAACAATGGAAAATTCAGTGGAGGGGCTTCCGGGAAATGGGCCTTCCAAGGGCACATTGACCATGGAAGGGCACGCACGGGCAGCAAGGAAAAAAGCACAGGTGCGCCTGTCAAGCCACTCAATCTGGGGACCAAGGACGGAAAGTGACACTGACACGACACCGACACCGAGTCACCGAAACGGACGTGAATGGCAGGCAGGAAGGATTCAAGGACGGGAGGCACTTGCTTGTGCTGTTGCCTCCAGCAGAAGCAGCAGCAGCAGCAGCAGCAGCAGCAGATGGACATCGCCAGCAACACTTGCCAGTGAATGTGTTCGTTGCATTAATGGCTTACATAAACCTGCATACTCTTACACCAGGCAGAAGGTACGCAACAAGGTTCGCATTATCGACTTCCTAAACACTGCTATTTTCCACCACCGCCCATCCCAACACTCCCCAATGTCAAACATCGAGCATGATCTGCGCTGCTACTCGAGTCACAGAGCCTGTCCTTACAGCGCCCTCACCCTCGTCTAACCATCAACATGGTGGATGCCCAGATGCCCTGCATCCATCATCCATATTTATGCCGCGGCAGTCAGCACCAAAATCCCACGAAAGCTTGCCCGTCGCAGCCACTGACAAGCAGAGAAACCAGCTTCCAAGATGCACCGAAACACGGCCTGCAGGAAATTGTCCGTGAACCTGCACTAGCACAATCTACAAGACACCCTCTCGCCTCTCAATCTCAACGCACCCGACCTCACCCAGGAATAGGTACAGTATTACTGCGTACCTTATGGATACTGCGCTACAAGTTCCTTCCATTAACACCTGGGCTGGACGCTGGCGCGGCACAGCGTCACGCCCGCCATGCCTGGAATTCTGCTCTGGGGCCTCGATATCTTTGATTGCTTCTGATAGGGCACGCACCTCGACAATATCACCTTATCTTATTCACCTCCATTCCTCCGAACCCGTTCGCAGAGCAATTTCGTCATCTCCCAGACACGAGCATTTCTCCTCCTCCTCTCTCGACCAAACGACCCAAGCCCCCAAAGCCCGGCAAACAGCTTGCCTGACCTGACATGTCTTGCAAGTTCTCTCCCTCAGAGACGTCGTTCCCGTGGCACAACAGCACCGCCCACCTCCTATGCAAGTCCCACCACCATCTTTTGGAACCGTTCCTGAGCTAGCAGATCGCGCCCACGCACCTCGACCAAGCAGACCTCACCACCCTGCCCGATCAACCCTGCCCCGGCAATCCGGTTGTCAGCCCGCGTCCAACGACCTGGCAAACCTTCCTGACAGAGACGTGCGACCGTCCCTCTCAATTGGCATGCCATTCTCGAGAGGACGCCAGCCCGACCAGCGCCGTCAGGAACCGTTGCGCCCAGCCGTGGCACCAGAAATTCCCGTTTCAGCGATGGAAGCCGGCCAGGGCTTCTGCCGCAGACGGGGGGTTACGCACGAGGGAGGCAAGGAGGCCGCATTGCGAACGCGCCGCCTTTCCAACAAACGTCAAACGTTCCCCCTCCGTTGCCGATCCAGCTTTTCCAGATTCCCGTCCACCCGCGGCGAGGCCGCCTGCCGTTGACCGCGTGTGGCTGCGTGGCTGCCTCGGACACATCGAACCTCTCTCTCTGTCTTGTCGCCATCGTCACTGCTCTCACTCTTATTGCCTCGTTGCTCGTTACACGACCATATTCGGTGCGAGTCAACCTCACCGAGCCCATGCCATCTTCATCTTGGCTAAATGCTCGCGTTTCCAGCCCACAACCCAAGCGAGAAACATTGGATTCCCAACTGGGAAAGCAGCCCCATCTCGAATCTCCTCGCGTGCAGCCCGCTAGCAGTGATCCCCACGACCACGACCCACGACCCTTGATCCTTGGGCGCGGTCCCTTGGCCTCCCTCTCTCTCTTCAACCTTCCGCGACCACCCCTCGCCAAACGCTGCCAGGTCACCCCTATTCGCAACTTGCTTTTTCATTCCGCCGTCTGCTTCCATCCGAAAAGTAGAGTCCGCAATGCTGCATTAGCTGCAGATGCGTCTCTCTGCTCTAATCCGAGACAGCGATCGCAAGCTCCCAATACGGTATTCAAAGATAGAATTCAGGCCATCCCACTTCCTATGTCATGCCTTATCGCGTCTGCCCAGATGTACACCGTTTCATGCAGCCCACCACGCGGCGGACGAGTTCGTCCCCGCTCCTCGGATCCCAAGGCCAGGGAGTTGAAACATTTAATGGAAACGGAAAAAAAAAAAAGATGGACGGTCTTTTGCCGACCTGCCCGCATGCTTACAGAGAAACATTTTCGCGTGTTTGTTTCCTCATCTTTCTTCCGCGGCTATCTCCGGATGCAATGACCAGCCATGGGTTAATCGCGAACTGCCCGCCTCTGGGGCCTTTTGCCCAATCTGGCCGTTCTAGCCAGTCCAATATCCGCGTTTTTTGCACAGGGCGATGGCAACAACGTCGCACCGCGATCCACCCTGCCCGACCTGTCAGAGCGTTTGCGCCGAACGTGGCTCCGTTGAGCTGATTGAGTGCTTGGTCAGGCATCATCCATTTTCCGGATCCTGGCCTACTGCGGTACTTGCCAGCTTGCGTACCATGGTGTGCACATCACCCGGCGCTCAATCTTGCGCTTGGGAATGCCGGCCACGAGGAGGCACAATGACTCGAATAACAGCGACTGCCGCGACGTTGCCGATTGCACAGCAGCACATGTCGGCGAACGGCGGCCACTCGGAACGGTGGGCGGCCCAGCGCTTGTCTTCAGCCGACCGAAAAGAGAGGGTATCCCTTCCGGAGCTTGGGATGTTTCTGCCGAGTTGACAAATCCGTTCGGGGAGCGGCGCGCCTTTCATCGTTCTCGCACTGGCCCTGGTCGGCCCGGCACGGAACCATGATCCATCAGACGACTGTTGCGCTATGATGCCCGACAGCGGAACTTCTCCGAATTATTTCGAGAACGGGCCCGTGCAGCCCGCAGACGCCTCCACAGGTTGCCGGTTCGTGGGTTGAAGGCATTCACGACTTGTTCTAGGGCAGCGGAGACGGCACGTCTTAGACGAGGTCGTGGAAGGGTCATCGTGGACAGTCGCGGCCGTGCGCGTGCTGCTGCCTCCACTCAGGCTCCTTTGTGTAATTGGACCTGGCGGGGTCCTATCAGTAAGCATATCTTTGACAGGTTCGAGATATCCATTCCAGAAGCATGGGTGAGTTGAAGACTCTGCCTTTTGTGAGCTCTACGAAGTGCTGCGGATGCTCCAGGTGAAAGTTTGCCCACTACGTGACCATGTCCAGGATCGCCTCTTGGGTATCTGCTCTCATGCCACCGGCACTTCAAAACGGGCTAATAGATATCAACCATAAACACTTTGTGATGATAACCAAAGGCTCCCTTGTAGATGTGTTCCCTCGCCGGCACATTTGATTTCATTCAAGCCGAACACTCGGAAGATCCTACAATTGAAGGGACTCGTAGCACGGATGGAGGTCATATCGCATATCCAAGATTATTCTCAATATTCAGACAAGATATAACAGTGTACTAGTTTGCTACAAAAATATACAAATCGCTCATTTAATGCACACACACTCCCCTCCTTTACCTCGCGCCCCTCCAGCTCCCCCCAGCAGGAGCAGCCCCGTTCCCAGGCCCGCCCCCTCCCCTCCTCCTCAAATTCAAGTTCGTCGACGCCCGCGACCAGTCGCCCGCAGACTTCTTCAGCCGGTTCCCGAGACTGATCCGCGCGGCGCTCATGACCGCGGCGCCGCCGCCCTGCATCCGGCTCGGGATCCCCGCCGAGCTCGCCACGCTCTCCCAGTCGCCCCGCTCCACCTCCTCGTCGGGCTCCTCGATCGCCGGCGGCGGGAGCATCAGCCCCTTACCCATGATCCCCTGCGTAGCCGTCGACGCGCCGGCCGAGGTGGCCGTGCCCGGTGTGGTTGCGGCGGTGGGAGGCGGCGCCTTGCGCAGCGCGCCCATCATCGCGACCCAGCTCTCGACCTGGCCGTTGGAGGCCTCCTCGACGCAGTTGCACTCGTCGCCCGCGGGGCAGAGAACCTCGCCGGCGGCGTGCCACTCGGCGAGGCAGGCCTCGTGGGAGGCGCAGCCGCAGCCCAGGCAGGGCGGGTAGAGCGCGTCGACGGGTTCGCGGCAGTAGACGCAGAGGAGCTGGGTCTGGGTGCGCCGGCAGCGGTCGCAGGAGCCGATGGCGCCGCCGAAGCGGGTCGCCGTGGCGGAGGTGTACTTGAGCGGCTCGAGCTGAGTTTCGTGGATGCGGCAGACGCCTGTTACGTCGAGGCCGCGGCCGGACGCGACGAGGGCTTGGAGCTGTTCCTTCTTGCCGAGGAGGATTGGGGACGTGGTGTGTGGCTGTGAGGTGTGTTGGGGCTGGTGGTTGTGATTGCCTGGGTGGGTCGGGAGGGATTGTGATACTTGGTGCTGCTGCTGGGTTTGGTGGTGTTGTTGGATCGTGGTTGATGTTTCTGCGATGCTGTGGATCTCGTGGAAGGAGTCGTCGAGGCCGTGTATTTCGCGCTGCTGGAGGACGTTGAACTTCATAATCTCCAGCCGGGCTAGGGGTTGGTTCCACATCTGGAGGATCTCCGCGTAGACGTAGCGGTAGGTGGCGTACATGTCGCTGCGGCTGGGCTCGAGCAGTGGTGTGTTCATCCAGCCGTCGTCGTCGAAGATGGTTTGGTCTTCCATGTGTATGGAGACGCGCGTGGGTACGAGCGAGAAGAATTCTTCACGGTAGACTTCGTCGTCCGAGAGAGAGGTGCGCGTTGTGCCCGAGTCGCCCACGATGGTCGAATGTCCCCATGTTACGTTGTTGATGGCGCTGGGTGCGAGCGTGCTGAGGATCGTATCGGCTGGGCTGGGGCGTTTTCGTCCATGATTAGGGGGCGATGAAGCTGCCGTTGCTGTGCCCGTGTTGACGCCGCTGAAGGGGCGGGGGAAGTTGATCGCGAAGCTTGATGTAAGGCCAGAGTTGGCTCTCGACAGGGCCCGGCCGCTCGGCGAGGTGGAGAGGCTGGGTGTTTGGTCGCCTTCATGGCCGAGATAATCCCTCACACCCTTAGCCGGGGGAGTCTCGCCGCATGAATAAGAGTTGGACGCTGGGTCCCCGGTCCAGAGCGCTTCTTCGGCGGATCCCTGGGAGCCAGAGTATCTAATAGGGGTGTGCAGCGTCCGCGGGGTGGTGATGGCGGAGTTGGTCTGGCTTCGTGCGTTGAGATTCCACAGCGACGCGTCGGTAGGAAAGTAGTCGAGAGAAAACGACGGTGCCTTCATCGGCAGTGGCGTCTCCGGCTGCGTGAGATGCGACTCGGCGTACGCGACGCTGTCTTCCGTGAAAGACTCGCTGAAAAGGCATGAGAGCATGGCTAACATCTGTATGTCCGCCGTCTTCTCAAAGTACTCAAACAAGTCGTTGATGAAATCCTTTGCCAACGGATGATTTCCCCACTTGACTCTGCCGTTGAAGTCGGCGATGTCCTTGGTAGACCGCTCCATATCGGACAGACCCTCGGCACGGAATCGTGAAATGGCGTCTCGAGCAATCACCAGGATCGAGTCCTGGCGCTGGTCCAAGTTCAACAGTTCCAACGGGATGTCTCGCCGTAGGAGCAGCGAAAGGTAGCGCCAGACATCCACCAGATCCTGGCAACCGTGCTTCTCGGCTACCTGGGCATTGTGCTCGCAAACCTGGGCGCCTTCTCCAAAGATGGCATACTCCTTTGCGAACTCCTTTTTCGCTGGGAGGATATCCGATATGTCATGAAGAGAGACAACGTTCTTTGACTTGGCGGGTCGCCTCCTGAGCGACCCAGTGCCAGTTCCAGTACCGACTCCTGTGCCTCCGCCACTCGATCTAACAGAGCGGTTGTCGCTCCAAGTTCTTCGGAATCGATGGCGGGGTTGATACCACAGACTCATCTTGTTGATAGACGTGGACTCTGAATCACTGGATGAGGACGACCCATCAGACTCATCAGAATCAGACTGATCGTCCGTAGCTGACATCTCGTCATTACCATATCTCTTCCCTGGAGGTGAGTCGTGGGCGAGGCGACCGAAACCAGCAAACACGGGTTCCCCCTTAGGTCTTTCGCGGAGCGGTTCGATCGGCGCAAATAGCAAAGCCTTTGCCTTCTCTTCCTTGGTGGGAAAGAAGCATACCAATCGCCCATCGTTGGAAAATCGGGCGCCACAGAATCGCGGCAACGGGGGAATTGTTGGCCTGTTGTTTGGAGCCAGTGTGCTATCGGCCTCTGCGTTCGGGGGCAACTCCTGTGACATTGACGCTGAGCCACCTGCGGGTATGTCGTTCTCGTCCTCGCTTGAACTCTCAGAAGCAAGATCCAACGGATCGTCTAGGTCTTTGACGTTCTTGAAGAAGTTGGTACTGGCTGCGAGGTCAATCTCGCCCAAAAGGTAGGAGAATGCCACATCTAAGCAGTTTTGCTTCTGCTCCAAGAATTGATGACAGAGCTCGTGGAGCTCATGCTCAACCTTTCTGTGTGTCCTCTCCGGCATGAAGCTCGTCTTCTCGACATAGAAGCGAGGGGCTTTGTACTTTGGGTAGTTGGAAGGGATATCAACCCTAACCTTGATAAAGATGGTGTCTCCGTTTTTCCCCCATGGGCCGTTCAGCGAGGCGTGCAGAGTCAGCGAGTCCATATCGATTTTGTCCCACTTCACCTTTGGCAGCTGCGTGCTGATGCGCAGAAACTCATCTTGGATGGTCTCTGGATCGGCCCATTTATCGTCGTCCATATATCCCGGGCTGAACATTGTCGAGTCTTTCGAGTCTGCTCTCCGCGGGCTGTCGGTTGACGCCTTTCTCTTGTTCATCATAATACCCTTCATCCATCCTATGTGCGCCTGGCTGCGGTCCATCTCTTTAGAGTTGCTCTTAGCTTTCATGGATGAACCTTTCCAAGCAGCTCCCAGTCTGGTGTAGGTGGTCGGCCCTGAGCGCATACCCATAGTCAACGCGCTCTGACGCGACCCGGTGCGGGGATCGCTCATCGTCGCACTCCTCCTGTCTCGGCTCACGCTGTCCTCCACCGTTCGGAACGTTTTGTATGAGGCGCCCTTACGTGTCAGCACGAGATTCTTACTAGCCGGCTGCCCCTTGAGGTAGCCCACCGACTCGAGGATCGACGGCTCGACATGCTGAAGACGCAGCTCATTGTCTTCTCCCCACGAGACCAACTGGAATTCTCTATTATCCAAACCCTCCTCATCGATGCTGCCTCTGCTCCTCCACAAGAACTCCTTCACCTTGTGGTTGCCGTGTCCCTGGAAGATGGCGAGAGGGCCTGTTGGACCCTCTTTTGGTTCGTTAGGGGAAGCTTGGCTGTCGTACAGATGCAGATCGCCTGGTTCATTCTGAGGCATAGCTAGGAGGCCCCGGCCAAACGGGGTATGACGAGCGCGCCACACCGGGAACTCGGTACGAATGACGCGTTCCGGAACATCCTGATCGCTTCCATAGTCCCAAAACTTGATGTGCTTATCCAAGGAGCATGTCACGATTCCCGTAGACCGGGTTCGGTTCCAGTCGATGCCGTAAATCTTTGATGTGTGCGCGCTGATAGATTTCAGGGGTTCGCAGGCGCGTCGCTCATCCCAGATGTGCAACCACCTATCGTGAGACGATGCCAGGATGTGCGGGTCCTGGCGGTTGTACTTAACTTGGGTGGCGCCGGCGAACCAGTCGCAAAATGTGAGTACAGGTTGTCTTGGCCGTCTTAGATCCCAACAGTGTACGTAACCGTCGACAGCGCACGACGCAAGCTGGTCTGGATGGTGCGCCGACCAGTTGATGTCGGTGATGGCTCTGCTGTGGCCTTGGAGGGAGTGCTCGATGGCGCCGGATGCCGAGTCATCCCTCAAGTTGAGGTTCCATACGAGAGCGCGATGGTTAGCTGTCGAGACGACCCAGTAATCGCGAGCGGCGAACGGTGACCATTGAACGTCGGTAACGAGCCATGGTGAGCCGTGGCTGCTGAGGCGGCGAGGGGGATTGTACGGTGAGTCAAGATCGATGATGGACAAGCCTTCAGGTCTGGAGATAAGTCAGCAGAGGAAGGTCGGCTCAGGCGCATCTCAACTCAGATCACTCACGATGCTAAGGCGACATCCCTGCCCGAAGGTGCAATCGTCGCTGATCCCACGAGTCCGGCGACATGGATGGTTCCATCAGCATCGAAGCTTTCGCTCTCAAAAGCTGATCTGATAGGCTTCCCCTTCTTCGGAGGGTCAAGCTGGTCGAAGTGCGGCATGGTCGTAGTGGTAGCTTAGATGAGAGATGCCTCATGAGGGCATCTGGAGGTGAGATATGCTGGCCATGATACGTCGACCGTTCGCGAAAAGGAGCGTTAATGAGCGACTTGAGTATTTCCGAGCGAAGAACTGTTGGTTTTCCGATGTCCTAGTCGATATGCAGGATGGTATCGCAGGTATTTGATGAGGCTCGCAATTCGATGCACGCGACAGGATCAGATGCAGCTGCAGCTGAGCGTCCTGACCTGAACCGTCACTCGTGGCTGGACGGACGACAGCTGTGACCCACTTTAATGGTCTTGTATCTTTCCAGGGAAACTTCGCAGTGATATACATTCCTCGAAGGAGGTCATCGAGCCAATCAAAGCACGCCCAAACCGGCGCATATCTCCACTCTGTTATCGGGCGTCAAGTTCCCAGGCCGCCCATGTCATGCTTGTCCCTCCCGCGGGGCAGTTCTGCTGAGCAGGCTTTCCCAAGCACATGCCCGCCTTACACATCTTGCCTGCCTTGTGTTCGAAACACTAGAGCCGATTTCTCGCCGCCTGTCACTCCATTAAGGCTTCCCGAGCATCCGACTTCCATTGCCTTTTGCGGTTTCCCTCTTCCGGTACACGCGACTTCGATTTGACGTCTCCGACCCGGAAGGCGCCTCCCTTTGTGAATCACCAACCCACTTGGCCCCGCCAAACACCGCCATTCACATCCACCACCGGGGACCGGCACAGAGCATCTTCGAATCGCCTCTTTCGTTACCTACTTCAAACAACCCGAAAATACCAGTTTCCTCGTCGCCCAACATGGCTTTGCCCAAGCGTATTGTCAAAGAGACCGAGCGTCTCATGGCCGAGCCGTAAGGGTCCTCCAAGCAACCCAAGTCTTGCGACGAAATACTGACGAAGGCCATCTGCACAGCGTCCCGGGCATCAGTGCCGTTCCCCACGAGGACAACCTCCGCTACTTCGACGTCGAGATCCACGGTCCTTCACAATCGCCATATGAGGGTTCGAACACACCTGCCATATTGCGCTAGTAATGGTGGACTGACGAGACTGCAGGTGGTGTCTTCAAGTTGGAACTCTTCTTGCCTGACGACTACCCCATGACTCCCCCCAAGATCCGGTTCCTCACCAAGATCTTCCACCCCAATGTCGACAAGCTCGGCCGTATCTGCCTTGACGTCCTGAAGAGTGAGTGGTCTGCAGATTGAACTTTGTCTGGTGCGCTAGAGCTAACAAAGAGCTTCCCTTGCAGACAACTGGTCCCCCGCCCTCCAGATCCGTACCATCCTCCTCTCCATCCAGGCCCTTCTTGGTGCCCCGAACCCCGACGACCCGCTTGCTGCCGATGTTGCCAAGAGCTGGAAGGAGGATGAGCAGGCTGCCATCGCGACGGCTAAGGAGTGGACCACCAAGTACGCTGTTCCCAAATAGACGGCGCGATCGAAACAGGGACGCTGCAATGATATGGACGACACGGTGCGCGGAGGGCAACACGGCATGAGCCATTGCGACACTTTCCTTAGACCGATTCAGAGAAGATAGCGAAGACATCGGCTCTATTTCACAAACAGTCTCACGGACTACGTAGAAAGGGGGGCTCTTTCAGGTATTTTGGGCCGGAGTTGCAAGTTGGAGATGCATTGCGGTTGCTTTTCTAGTTCAAAGGGAGGCACATGTGCATACCGCCACAATGACTATTGACACTGAAGAAGGATCCTTCTGTCGCCATTCTACTTACTTATTTGTGATCTCAAACCATTTAAGTTGCTTTACGACTTTCGATGTTATTCAGCTGTCTCCCTCAGTAAGATTATGGGGAGGGCAGGCGCCTATCTCTAAGTAACAGTATGTAAACCACAACTTAGGTTCGATGGACTGGTTGGAAAAACGTCATCTCGACCCCAATGGAGATGGACGATGTATTTCAAGAACCCTCCCATTCTGACTGGGCCATGAAATTCGAAGCGACGGGCTTTCTTTCGTAAACCAGACCAATGGAGTTCGGAGCCAAGCTTACCGGCAAATCGGCTCTACGCTCAGAAGCATTGAGTGCTCGTGTCGCTTGGCTGCTGCGCCGCTGCCCAGATGGATACACGAACAAGACGACCATACTTATCATCTGCTACCGCGACCACATTCAAGTACAGCTTAACTGGCCATCGCTCAATAACACGTCTCACTCAAATTCAGTGCGCTCGCACGACAACGGCAACGTCAACCAACATCTGCCATGGATATCCTTTCTGAACACCTATCCCCAAATGCCATGAACCACAACCCATCGACAGAGTATCCTTGCGGGACACTGTCAGCATGCCCCATAGCGAGCCCACCTCTTCCACAGTTCGCCGTTATTCTGTGGCTTCTCGCGCCACCACCGGGGTTAGTCTGGTTATTCATCGCGCTGTACTTCCCTTTGTGTTTTACGAGAGTGTTGATCGATCTCTTGAACTTACTGGAGAAAATCATAATCTCATATCGTGTCTGGAGGAGGGACCACACTTTGGCGGAGGCGTTTTAGCTTTTGGACAAAAAGCCCAAGAGGTTCTCGGCTGGAAGCTCAACGCAAAGGAACAGTTACCATGGTACAGGCTGCTGATTCTGGAGAAAGGAGGCGACCTATGGGATTACCTTGCTGATGGTCGCCCTGCGACTTTGCAGTCCTCGGCGTGGATTTGGGTCAACCATCGGTCAGGTTCAGGACACTACCGGAGTCGAACCCCGCAGGTCTGGGCTCTTCGCGGCCAAGAATATCTGCACAGGTAGTGTTCGCGGAAAATCATCTTGATCGAGAGCCCCAAGCAAGCAACAGTTGAAGTATTCTCAAATCCGCAATTTGAACAAGAAATGCGCCGATGGTTTAGTGGTAAAATTCTCCGTTGCCATCCAGCAGCGTCGGGGAGCCGGGGGTTCGATTCCCCCTCGGCGCATTCTTTTGCAATTCAGAGTATTTTTATTTTTCCGCATCGACGCTTAAGCTTAGTTGCTTTTTGCTCCGATGTATAGAAAGTCACTGCTCCCGAAAATAGCTTAGGTAGTCTGTCATCCTTACTAACTCTATTACACGAGACTGATCATATAGTAAAAGCCCCTATTCGCTTCAGAGGTGAGATCTGTGGACCCGATATTGAAGCCGCGTAGGTCCGTCTCCCCGACAAACTCATATGCTCCGACTTCGTCTTCTTTTCCTGGCTTGTGTTCAGATTTAGAGTCGACTCTGCGTAAAATGCATGGAGTGCGAGCACCTTCCAACAGCCAAACCTCATCGGCCTCTACTACAGTAGTGGGGCCTATCCCAAGCTCATCCCCTTCCGTAGAGTAAATGTATCTATCTACCAGCTCCGCTCGCACGCTATCGATTAAATACTGCTTATCCTGTCGCTGTTGCAATTTGGATGATGACTCCTTGAACTGCTGCAACATTGGCCGTGTTACAATGCTTGAGCCATCGGCATATAGTTCCCTTAACACGTTGCTGCTGCCAGGGTAGTATCTGTGCCTGATGCATTCCAGCGTTTTCCAGAAACCTCTGAAACTTGCTGGGTTTTGATCCTCCCAACCATTCTCCGGTCCGGATCTCGCCATCAAGTGGTGAATAACTGGCGATTGCCACCCAGAAGGTTCACCGGCACCCACATCTAGCACTGTGCCCAAATGGAAACCGTAGACGTAGAGGACTTTTCCCACCAACTTTGGACGCCTCAAATTGCATCCCCATAATCTGACTTCGGTGTCTTGAAGGTCTGAAATGCTCATGTCCAAGTATCGGTTGATGTGGAAATTCCAGTTTGCCACCGGGCGATGTTCTTTTCCGACGGAATAATCGGGCACCCAGGAGGGCAGCTTGAAGTGAAACCGCGAAGAGCGCTTCTCAAATCGTGACAGTTCTGTGAGCAACGGGATCTTTGCCAAGAAGAGACCAGCCGTAGATGTGAAAACTTCTTCCATCGTAATGTCATAGTTGGGGATTATGGGGCTATCGTAGCCTTGCGGCAATAGCATGGACAGCATACCCAAGCATCCGTATATGTGATCGCGATAGTCGCCAAATCTAGAGGAGCGGAGTTTATCAATTAAGACATTGGCACATGTGAGCCAATGCTGTTCGAGCTTGCCGTCCCAGGTAGCCCCAGCATCCATGAGACGTCCTGTTTGATGAGCAACTTCGACAAGCGACCTATGAGCCTGACTTATCTTGAGTGTCCTCGTGCTAAATTGCTCAGGAAACGCGATGCTTCTGCTGTCGATATTTTGAAGATTCCCAGCAATTTTCTCCGTCTGCTCCATAAGAGTGGCACTCCACCCAGTCTGTTGGAGAAATTCAGCAAAGGCAGCAAGGCGTTTCCAACCTAGCACAGATCTTCCGCAACAGATGTAGACATTCGCAGGATCCGAAAGCGCAACCTCTTGTACGATCCAGCCGCGGTCAAACCAGCATTGGCAGTCAAAATAGAGGAGAAACTTGAGCCAAGCCGAGCGCCAGCGAGAGCATAGCTCAGACCCCAACTCTTCCATCGTCTCTGCTGAGATGCACATTGGGTCCTTATTCAGACGTTTTCCCACGAAATCCGGCTTTGCTCGTGCGACTTTGGAGATGGCGGGTATGAATTTGTCATGAACCCAGAGAACATCTGGGTGTGGTTGCGTAGGCCCTAGCCAGACAATCACATTCCTTGCCGCGCTGTATATCCTGTGCATCAGAAGAACTTGTTGCTGCTTTTCCTCGGTATCGTTCTGATTGATGCAGAAAGCATCTACCCAGATCGGCAGATCTTTCAGAATCCCATTCACCTTAGACACCAAATTCGTCTTTATATCCAGGGACGTGGCCTCTTCGTTGTTGACGTCAGAAGCGTCAAGAGCAGCGCAAAGGAAGTTGAACAAGTTCTCGGAGATGGCCATGACCTTGCCATCGCAAGCGACTTCCATAATCGCACCGCAATCTTGATCCCAGTCAATGCGGTTGACATACTCAGGAAGCTTCCAGGTGTATGACAATGCAGCGAAGTCTGGTTGATCATTCAGCCGTGCCTCCTTCAGTGAAAGAAGCATACCGTGAGGCTGGTCGTCTGCTCGCGAGATGGTGAGCAGGCGGACTGAGTCCGTTGCCGATAGTGCTTCGTATTGATAGCCAAGGTTTGACGGAGCCTCCATTTTCGGTGACAGAGAGACGGCGGATTAGAAAGTGTGAGGAAAACCAAGTTCAATGATGGCAGGAGAAATCGTGAGGGCATCGCTTTTGAGCGATTGTCAGCTGGCTGGCACAGCCTGCCGCAAAGTGCAAATATCGCAGCCTATCATGTCATGCGTCGGTCCCAGTTACCTCGCAGATCTTTAGGCACCAAAGTCAAGACGAGCTATGCCAGCAGCATTTTCTGGGATAATATCTCACTTGACAAATGAGTTTCAATTCAGTTATACTTTTCAGAGCTCGCTAAAATTAACAGACATTACAATCTATACCCAGACGCCAACCCATTTTGTCACTCATGCTTAGAAGCCCCACTGTCTGCACCAGTTCTGCATCAGCTCAGGCGTGACGGCCTGCATCTCTTTCATGGCCTTGCTGTGCTTCACAGTACGCTCCATCGAGAAGTCGACACCCTTTCCTCCGCTGTAAGCCAGGCCCTGGTAGAAGTCAAGAAGCTTGACACCGGGGTTCTTGTCGACATCGTCGGTGGAAGAAGCACTCTCTTCCAGAGCCTTGACCCACTCCTTGAAGGAGACGACCTTCTTGATGCGGTCGCCGTAGAACGACTTGACCGCCTCGGCAAGCTTCTCCCACTCGACGGTGCGCGGGTTCACACCGTGGAAGTAACCCCTGATGTTCTGCAGGGGAACAGGCTCAGCGATACCGGAGACCTCGAGAATGAGGCTGGCAATGCCCTCGATAGGAGTCCAGTTCACCAGACCCATGGCGCCAAGGTCCTTGGGTAGGAGACCAAGGTAGGCAGAGCTGGCGACGATGGTCGGAAGCCACTCTTGACGGTTCCAGACACCAGACTTGGACTGAGGACCAGCGACCTGGCCGACACGGACGATGGCGGTGGGAACACCAGAGCGTTGAGTAGCCTCGTCAAGGATGAGGGAGCTGACCATCTTGGAGCGTCCGTAGCCGGTGCTGGGAAGAGATAGGTCCATGAGTCTATTCTCAGGGACAGGGCCAGGACCAGGCCAGGAGTCGACAGTGCCGATACTGCTGATGAAGATGATGGGGACGTTCTTCGCAGCGCGGAGAGAGAAGTCGACCCAGTGGCGGACACCGCGGATATGAGGCTCAAAGGTCTCGACGGAGATGTTGAAGTTGACGGGCCAGGCGTTGTGGATGACGCGGTCGGCCTCCTTGAGCAGTCTGTCGTAAACCTCAGGCTCGAGGCCAAGGTTGCTCTTGGACATGTCGGCGCAAAGGAACTCAGCCTTCTTGAAATCGGTCTTGAGGCCGCGCTCGGCGCTCATCTTAACCTGGCGCTTATCGCTGTCCTCGCTACGGTTGAGGCAGACGACCTTCTTGACGGCGGGGTTGGACTCCATAAAGTCGAGCATGTAAGAGCCAAGAGCACCCGTCGTACCGGTGATGAGGATGGTCTGGCCCTGGTCGTTGGGGCCGGGCTTGTTGCCCTGCTTCTGGGGCAGGTCGCGGGTGTACTTCTGAAGCTGGGCCTCCATGGCGGCGATGTCGTGGTTGGGACCTTCAGAGTCATCTTCGCCGTTGGCACCGGTGTTCTTTCTGACACGGTCCAAGAGGTAAGAAGCCAACTGTCTGGGTGTCGGGTGGGCGTAGATAACACGGGTAGCGATGGCGTCGGCGGTAATGTTGGCGCCGGCAGCCTCAAGACCCTTGCGGAGGAGACGAGAAGCGTTGATGACCTGCATAGAGTCGATACCGGCACTGAAGAAATCGGAATCGGCGGAGAGAGCCCTGCTGCCGAGAGTCTGCTGGAAGAGCTTCTCGATGGAGTCGATGAGGGTTTGCTGGGAGCTGACATCGATGTGGACGGAAACGGAATCAGAGCCGTCCTCGGCCTTCTGGTACCACTCGTCGAGCTCCTCCTTGTACAGCTTCAGTGCCATAGGACGTTGGATGGTGCCCTTTCCAGCGCGAGGGAATGGCTTGTCAGGGGTGGTGACGGCGATGAACTGGCGACCAATCTGACCGTGGGCAACAGTCTCCTTGTTCGCCTTCACAACCAGGGGCCAGACATCGTCGATGAACTTCTCCTTCTCCTCCTCCGTCTTGAGGTCCTCCATGGGCTCGATAATGAGCAGCGGCTGGAAGCGCATAGCTCCGGCAACAATGGCACCCTTAACTCTCGGGTGACCAGTAACGATCTCCTCAATGGTGACCGGGTTCAGCTTCTCACCGTTGGAGAAGACGATAATGTTGTCGGCACGGCCGTAGTACATCCAGTGGTTGGGAAGTGTAGGGTGCTTGCGGTAAAGATCCTTGGTGGAGTACTCCTTGGCGTCAGGGAAGGTGTAGAAAATACCCTGGAGAGGATCCTCCTTCTCCTTACGAACGATGACCTGCTCGTAAATGTCCTCATCCTCACCGCTGGCCTGGCGCCACTCAACACCCAAGCGCTCTGAGTCGACGATGAACCATTGCCAGAGGTCCAAGTTCTTCTGGAAAAAGTATGGGAGGGGAGCGGCCTCAGTGAAGGCGATGACACTGCAGACCTTAACGCCAGCCTTGGTGAGAATGTTGCCGGCCTCGCGTGCGAGGTTACCACCGCCAAAGTTTACACGCTTAAGCTTCTTGAGAGCCTCGATACCCTCAGGCATGTGAGCCATCTCCTCAAGAATGGCAGGAGGCAAGATGATGTTGTCGATCTTGGCGTACTCGACAGCGTCCAAGACGGTCTGAGGTGTAAGAGGGCGGTCGATGAAGCCCAGCGCGACAGGATGCTTCCAGTAGATGGCGGCAAAGGTGGACATGTAGCATCCGGCGGCGTGGAATAGGGGCATCGGCAGGAAGATGCGCTCGCCGAGCATAATGGACTTGATGCAGTTCTCGGAACCCATGAAATCCGGGAGGTCGTGGAATGCATCGGCGACCGCACACATGCCCACGCGGGCGACAATGGGCTTCGGGAGGCCGGTGCTACCACTCGTGTGCAAAACGACGACGGGGTCCATCTTGGCCTCCTCGAAGGTCTTATCGTAAGGGAAGTGGGGGACTTCCGTCTCGTCGAGCCAGGCGTCGGCGGAGCTCACCATGATGGCGTCCATCTGGCGTTCTTCCAAAAGGGGCTGGATAACATCCTTGAATGATGAGTCGAAGCAGATGATGTTGCAGTCCGTCTTCTCGAAGAGGTTCATCTGGCCTTCATACGAATTCCTGGGGGAGATCAGGAGCGCCTTGTATCCAGCCTTGATACAGGCAATCATGACAATCATGTAGCGGGCATCGCTAGGGCCAATGTAGGTGAGAGTAGGGAAGCTTCCGGGTTCAGGCTTGCCCCTCTTGTCGATAATTCTGTGAGCTATGCGGTTCACCGCGTTGGCGAGCTGCTTATAGGTGATCTTCCTCCATCCGTCTTTGGGGTTGGATGAGCGGGGAACTGAGAGGACTTCGGCGTGAGGGTCTGACTTGGCGATCTCGTCGAGCACCTGAGGGATCAAGCGCTTTCCGTACTGAGTCGTGGCCATGCTGTTGTTGGTATACTGGTATTGGGTTGTTGATGTAGTGATGAAATCAATGATACTAGTAGTTCAAATAGGGGTATATATGTAAACTTGATGATAACTCAATGATGAAAACTGTGCGTGAGTAAGATGAGCTGTTTCTGATATTGATGACAGGAGCGGCCGAGCAAGAGGCTTTATACGTTCAGAGAAAACTCTCTCCTCACGACTACGAGTCGCCATGGCCGTGAGGTCCAGAACCACAGCGGCATTTTTCCTTGGCCTACAAGTCCGCCCATTAGGAAGTAACTCGGCGAAGACATGAGACGACGACGTCATGCCCACATGGCCAGCAGTTCCCACCGCCCTGCAACGACAAAACATCGAATGCCCCTCCCGGACCGCTATCGGCCGGTCGGCGCTGAACGGTGCGCCGGGGCCGATGTGGGGAGCGAGCGAAGGAGGGAGGCTTGTTTGGAGTTCATTGTAAGTGAAGCCTACCGACCGGTCTTCAGTCTAGAAGAAAGAAGGATCGGTCGTGGCGTAGGGGCGAGCCGCGAAGTGCTTATCCACCAAGGGGGATATCTGAAGGGAGGGCGGGCGGTCTCTGACGGACAGAGTGGAGGCGAAATATGGAGGTAGGACGGAATTCGGCCGTCAAAACAGGGCCTGCCCGGGCTCCATTTGTTCTACGAACAAGCGCGATTGCGAAACCGCAAGAGGGCCACTTTCGGTACTCGTCTACGGCTCCTCACAGATGGAGCTCGACATCTGTGGGGGGGAACGAGGAACGCCAGAGAACAGAGAGACAGCTTGGACACGAGGGAAACCCCTGGCAAGACGGACTCTCCGTGCGACGAGATGTGCGTGCTCACACAGACGTGGGCGGCGCTGCAGGCGTGAACGCTGTGTGGGGTCGATCGAGAGGTCAAGCTTTGATGCTAGGACGGGCCGTGATATCCGCTCTTCTCTCGGACGCCTCGGAGAGAAACAGGGCCAAAATGTGGGAACAGCTGAACGGCTTTTTGCCTAGGCATCTCCACTGTTTCCCGAGTGACGGTCTCTGATTGAGTGGCAAGGGGAACTGTAGTAGACTGGAGAATAGAAGCATCTGCAGATGAGATGGTCAGGGGGGGAGCGGAAAGAGATACGGCTGGACGGCAACGAAGATTGAGTGACAGAGTGACAAAGTGACAGAAAGACAGATACGACAGAGAAGGAAACAGTACGCCGTAAGTTTTGGGTGGCATCCATCCCACTGCAGCAGTGTGCAGACAGCCACACACATAGCCAAGCAAAGCTAAGCATCAAGATAGGGCGGTAAGCGGGAGGCGGCCGGCATTTTTGCGGCGCGCACGGGAACAGATTAGATTGCAGATCTCCCTGTACCTGGCCAAGCCTGGGGTTACAGCGGCCGACGGTGCCTTTAGCCACTCATCACGGAGCTTCGCGCTTTTCTCGTCGCTGTGCAGGATCATCAGAGTTGGCCGAGCTGGGGCTGCATACGTCAGCAAACATGACCTCATCCGCCACATCTTTTTGCTTCATTTGAAGACTTGATCAAAGCTTTTTCTTCCAACCACCGGCTCTTTTCTGAATTACTTCCAATTCGTCTTTAGATCTGATCTTTTGTGAACTTGAAGAAGAGTCTGCTGCCCACGGACACGGACTTTGGATTTCGGTTGCTTAGGGCCGTCTGTAGCGCTGAGGATCCCTGTTCCACAGCCTGGAAGATGATCCGTCGCTGGGATGATTCAGTCACTGCATGATCGGTAACCTTCGGTCGGAACCCTGTTCTCATCTGCAAACCATTGTTAACTCCGTCCGTTCATGGCAGCCTGCATCCATCTGGAAATTGAAGCTCGGTATAGTTCTCGAGGATAGATAATCACACATCTAGAGTTGTTTCTACCTCGGCAAGTTGAGATGATTTGAAGGTTTCACTCACTGTACAATCCTGAAGGATCACTCAGGAACTGTACGTGATCTGTGCAAGCACTACCATTCCCGCTCTCGCTTCCATCCTGCAGGGCCGCCGGGAATTGCACGCAAGGTCAGCACTAAATCCGCACGACACGTCAACTTTAACCAGACGCTCCGGGTTACAGCTTGGGCCTCAGCGCGCTGATTTTCCGAGGCAACAGAGACCTGTCGCGGATTTATGCCGCTGCGTGGATTGCTTCATGTTGCGCATCAGATCTGCAAGACCCGGAGAACCTTCAAATCCTTTGCAAATCACGTCCGGCGTCTTAGTGATGACAGACTATTGCATCGCTGACCGACGACTGCTGTGTAAGTCACACGTCGAAGCGTGGAATAGTCTCACCAACCACGGGCATGTGGTATGGCAGATGAATCTGGTCTCATGTGATGATGGCTGGGAAGTGAAGCTCAGAAACGCACTCAGCTCCGCCGGGATAATGAACCCTTTGTCATAGAAGATAACAGGCATTACACTAGACAGATCTAAATACTGCCTTGGCTACTAACAGTATCGTACTCATCCCTGCCCAGTAAAGACCACGACGTCCAGGCAGCAAACCCCATGTCTGCCACAACGGGAGCGAAGATAATGATACCAACAATCTGCCCGAATCCCCAGTCATTGCCGGAATAATCGATCCCCAACCTAAAGGCGGCCGCTTCTTGAATATTCCGCAGCCGAAAGATACACCAAAGTAGGACTCCTCCCAACACAACTGGCAAGAACAGAAGCATAATGCGGTGGCCATGCCAACCCCTTTGAAGCACATTACGTGTTCTCGACAACATGACTGTGCCTTTCCCCTCTTTCCCTTGGAACTTTTCTTCGTCCTTCCAACGTTGTAAACCGACTCCCATCGCGTGCCACAGCGTGAAGAGGAGGATTAAGAGCGAGGCGATGATTTCGCAAACGGCAAGCAGCCAGTACTCCGCATCTGTCAATCTTCCGACGTGTCCAAAACACATTTGCTGGATCCGAGCCCAGTCATCGTGCTTAATCAACGTTGAACCGTTTTTGCCAGCTCCTTCGCCAACCCGCAAAGGACCCCAGTTGTGGATACATTGTGAAAGAAACGGATAGAAAAACAGGACAACAACTAGACAGAAAAGCAACAGCCGAAACTTGTGCTTCTTATCTTCTTGCTCTGACTTCCTTTCAATAGCTTTCTGTCTCGCACTCTCTGGGTGAAACATCCTTGTGGGCAGAAGTGCAATTGGATACACGAGCGGAATGACGCATACGATGGCGATCGCCAACGCGTTCTGTGCTTCGTTGGCCCCAAAGCCGGCAGTGTTGATGCCAAAGTCTTTGTTGACAAGCATAACAGTTGTTGCAAGCTCCACAGCAATGGCGAAGTAGACCGCGAACTCGAAGAAGGCTTCTAGACCTTTCTTGGTAACGATCTGGAAAAACTCCCACCTTCGACCCTGCCTCTGCCGGATCAGCAAGACAATGATAGCCAAGGAGAATCCCAGGGCAAGTTCAACTGCGTAGCCTATAGAAACCTGTCGAGATGAAAATTAGAAATTATCGTTGTCTGTGAAGGAGCTCAAAGTCAACAAACCCCTATTCCTGATATATCTGGATTGGTGTCCCCCCATATCGCACCACAAATATCCTTCTTGCAAGAGGAAAGGAATTCATCTGTGAAATTGGTTTCCTTTTCCACAGCAATGATGTATTTGTCAAACTCCTTCAGAATTTGAAGTTCGCTGCAAGATATGTTGTCGGCCATCGGCGATAAACGATCACGAAAACCGGTAAAAACGAAAGTTCATAGAATATGGGAGTTACGTGGGCGGAAGGGGACTTTTGAGCCTCAAAAAAAACAATTGTCTTTGCAATCCCTTTTTTCAGGACCTCAGGCGTAAGACATACTACCGATGTGGATGTCTGACCGTCACAAAAGCCACTGGCTTTCTGTTAGGTATTCAAGACTCCTTATCCAATAAAATGGTCCGGAGTCAGACTCATCGACGAAAACATACTCGTCAGGCAGACTCACCAAAATGCCTTTCGCAGCCACCGTTCCTAACGACGTTTCGGCGCTGATGAGGCTACCGAATAGGGCAAGAAGAAGTCAATTTGGCAATTAATTAGCATAACTACCAGGCTTGGCTTTTGGCCGTTTCGCTCGTGGCTTGTTAGAGAGACTCGGGATTCTTCAAGTCTTCATTTATTAAAATAGCTCCGTCGCCCTCACTCACCACTGAGTTCGCGTGACGTTCCTTACCCAGTAATTTGAAAGATAGCACAATGGCTCCTGGCCATCTGATAATCGCCGGTGTGTTTCTTATTGCGATTTTCGCAGACACTGCAAAATGTGCTGCCCGAATCCCCGCTACTGTCACTTTTGAGGGAGAGTACCCAAAATCTGCTGTCACCCCGCCCCCAGTCGTGGCCCAATCTGTGCTTGAACGACAAAATCAGGGACAAAGTGTCTGCGGGCCAAGCTTTACTTGTCCTGTCAATCACGTTTGTACCACCGACCGGGGATTCGTGGGGTGCTGTGAGGCATCGACGAAATCAAAATGTGTCGTCAACAAAATGTGCTTGGAAGAGGACCAGGGGCCATTTTCAGCCACATCTACCTCAATACCATTAGGGACTTTGATATGGTACGTTTCAAGTTTAAATAGTAACAAAATTGAGTTCAAAATTGACATTCAGCAGCCCAGGAGACACACTTTCGTGCAGTACGACCACATGGACAGCCTCCGCGGCCATTTATGTGACTGCGCTTTTGTGCTCTGAAGTGTTTGAGTTTCCCACTCCGACAGATGAAGACTCTCCTTCCTCTACAGATTATGCACCTTGGACCCCTACTCAGACAGATTCCTCTGCTTTTACCTATACGGAGTCAGCAACGGGGACGTCTCCCCCAACCACGACAGACACGATGAGGACAGAAACTTCAACTACAACCTCGGAGCCAGGGCCACCATCGAGCAAACCAGCCCCAGGAAGCGGCATGATGCAAGGTGAGTAAACTCCCTCTTGTGCATCTGTCGACCTTGTAGCTGATAGCTGAGAGACCTCTCGGATGAACAACGTATTGGAGTCAGTGCTGGCTGTGCAAGTATTGCTTTCATGTTTCTTTCAAGCATTGTGTAAGTCTCAATATTTCTTTCCATAACTGTCGCGCTAGTCAACATGGTTTTCTGAGATGACGTAATTTCGGAACTTGTGACTAACCTCGATTAGATACTGCGCTTGCTGGCCATTCAGAAGGAGGAGAAGAGGCTCTCCAGGCTCGGCCGTTGAGGGTCTACCCCAGCCGAAGCCTTATGAAGGATACAGATCAGCTCAGATGACAGAAACAACAAATGGGCCACATCCAATCTGGGAATTATTACCTCTGGGTCCAACCCTGCAGGAAAATTTCGATTCCAGCATGCAAACTTCATCGACACAACATGGCCCGGCAAATCGCGTCAGTACAATTTGACTTGTCACGTGTGAATAAAATGGGAATGTAGTCTTCAATCGACTTTTCAAGTAAAATAACTTGACATTCGAGCACTCTTCAGAGAAACGAGTTTGTATCAAAACTGTTTGTCGGTCTACTTTCTGAATGTCACTATACCTCTGTGGGAAATGCTCGATGTCTATGTTAGGATTGGAATTGTACTCATCGTGCCTGCGTTCACGAAAAAATATCAAGACAGATTTGATTAATCTTACTCTATTAAGTATGACTTGCGAGGTATTTGGCTTTCTCCTAAGAAAGAGCCCTCTTCAGAAGGGTCTCTAGTCTGCTCACATCTGCCTGTTTTGTTGTCTGACTGGTCATGACGTAGAGAACATTTCCAAGCACGCGACTGTGAACGTTCCATCGCTCACCCTCAGAGCCGATACCGCCCTTCAGAAGGGCGCTTTGAAGGTCCACGGCTACATTGCTGGAGTAACCAGCTCCCTCGCTGTCTTCCAGATGAATAGCAAGAACAGATCCCAAAGCCCACACGCCCGCAACACGACCATTCTGCTTGGAGACCCAGTCAACAAACGGCTGAGACCACACAGACCAAACGGCAGCCGATTCTTCACCGTCGGATCTGGAGACGGCAGTCGACTCAGCTGCCCATTCGCTCTTCTTCGCCCAGTCCCACTCTCCCTGCTTGTCCATCCTTTGCAACTCATGAAGAGACTCGATGGCGACCTGGCATCCAACTGCATGAGCAGTGTAGCTATGTCCATGCAAAAGAGCGTCACTCTTCTCATCGCTCTCAAAGGCCCGGAAGATGCTGTCAGATGCCGAGGTGGTGCAAAGCGGGACCAAACCACCCGTGAGTAGCTTCGCGTTACAGATGACATCTGGGTCGATGCCGAGGAACGATGCAGCGGAGAAGCGACCGAGACGGGTGAGACCAGTGAAGACTTCATCAAAGACAACCGGCAGGCCAGTCCAGGTGGTTCCAGCTTGATGGATGGCAGTGGTTGATGTGCCGAAAAGCTCAGGGTGTTGTCTGGTAACCTTGACGAGAGTGCGCTGGAACAGAGGGTCGCTTCAAACGGGGACGAGTTAGCAAGAGCTGTGATGCAGATGAATGGATACTTACGCCATGATCATGCCCCCAGCTCCAAGAATGACTGGTTCCATGACAAGAGCACCAAACTTGCGACCCTGATCACGAAGACGAGTGAGAACCTTGACGATGTACTTCTCGTATGCCTTTTGCTGCTGAGCCTGCTCCCTGCCAGTCACGTTGAAGACCTCGGACAAGGAGCTGAACGTCTGTCCGGTGCCCAAATCGGCTTGCAATGCTTCGGGTACTTGGACTTGCCACTGGCCATCCTTGCACAAGACGTAGGGGTAGTCAAACCAGAAGCCCTTGCCCTCATACCATTCGACCTTTTCATTGAAGACAGAGGGTTCTGTAGAGTCCATCGCGCCCATGGTATCGCCGTGGTAGCTGCCCTTCAAGCCGAGAATCTCAAGCTTGTCGCTAGCTTCCCAGCCGTATCGGACCCTGGCTGCGCGCAAACCCATCTTGACGGCGACTTCCATACCGGTGCTGCCATTGTCAGAGTAGAAGACGCGAGAGAGGCGCGGGTTCTCCAAGCCCTTGAGGAGAGTCTCGGCAAGAGCCAACGCAGGCTCGTGAACTGCTGAGGCAAACATGACATGCCCGTAGCGGCCAGCGGCGTAGGATGCAGCCAAAGTCAACTTGGGGTTCGCGTGGCCAAGACCTTGTGTCCACCACGATGAAGATCCGTCGAACGAAGGCTGCAAGAGGGCCTGGTCTGTCGATGAGCCCTTGCTCTCGGGAACCAGAGTTTGGAAGCAGTCACCATGGGCAGAGTCAATGGCTGTGATCTTCTCAGGGGTGAGGTTCTTGTGCTGTGTGAAGGGGTACCAGATGATGTTGTGTGCGTCGCGAGACATGGTCTCAAGGCGAGAAATCCGAGCGAGATGGCGGTCGTGCAGATGATCCATGGTGTGCTTCATGACTTTGGAAGAACTCATCTCATCGTAGTATTGAGATAACGCTTTGGCATCAGCTCGCGCATCCTCAACACGAGCCGGTGGCTGCTCGACAGAGTTGACGGGGATGCCATGTCCTTTGGCAAAGTAGTCGGTCAGGTAGGAATAGTTCTGGTACTGCTCTTCCCGGAAGAGCAAGATCGATTCGACGTCGTAGCCACGAAGCTTGAGGGACTCGAAGGCGGAGATGGTCTGGGAGATACCGCCGAGCTTGGAATCGCCGATGAAAACGACCGGGACCCGGAGCGGGGCGTAAAGGTCGGCTTGCGGGGTCCCGGACGGGCCCGGCGAGTGCACGCCGCCGGCCGTCTCAACGAAAAGCCAGCCGGGGCCACCGGCCGCTCGGCGCGATGCGTAGCTGTAAATACCTTTCAGGACTTCATTATCGGTCGGGGTGGGCTAAGGTGAATGTCTCAGTGGCAGCTCCAAAACCTGACGTTGCATTTTCTAAAAGTAGCAGCAAACTCACCTGTTCCGAAACCTCGGCGGCCAGATGCGGGCTTGCTGGAATCTCAAACTGAAACAGCGTCTTGTTCGCGACTCCGGGGGCGAACTTGTCGATGTGACTAAGAATATGTCAATCAGTGAATCACGAATACCGATTGAGAACCGAGGATATTGCCCTTCTATTTCCGAGGTTAGTTGAGATGGTCAGTGTGTAAATGGTGAGAAGCCGCGATAAAAATGGAGTTCGTTCGTTGAGGAAATGAGGGTCCGGACATACACCCATCGTCGGCTTCAGAAGCCGGGCCCGTAGAGACGGGTTTGAGAAACGCCGTCTGCTCATGCGGCCAGTGCTTGCGAGCTGCATTGCACAGAACGGAGGAGAAGACAGTCTTGCCGACATCGGTATTGGCGCCGTAAATCTGGTATGCTCTCAAGGAGCGCCAGAGTAGGGCGCCGACAGGTGCCATTGAGGGCTTGAACCAGTATCAAACGCCCATCAAAGACAGCAGGATTGCAATTGAAAGCAGAGACAAGTGATGAGGCCAATGAAGAGTGTCCGAATTCCGTTTGCTGTCAGCGCAGCAAGCAAGGCGCCTGAAATGAAAAAGAGCTGTCTCCAACCGGAAGCTCCGAGGCCTGGGGAAAAGGAGGAGACGGGGCGGGGTACGGACCGTAGGCTGCGGCATTTGTTGCGCCGAGAACTGGGGCAACGCAGCGGCTATCATAGGGAAAAAGGAAAACTTGTTGAGTTTAGTGACTTATGTGTCACTTACTCACGAGTCACCAATGGATTTCCCAACGGTGCGGCCCGGTAGGTGTGCCTGGTGGGGTTGAACTTGAACCTGCATGGATCTCGCATTCGCGTTTATGAGAGATCGCCGGGTGCAAGGGGAAATTCCCTCGTCTCTCGACTTTCCATGCCGAGGTTGGGTGTGTGTGGTCCCTCATTTGACACATTGACACATCCCGCAACGATCCCAACAACCAATTCATCTCAACTATGCCGGCAAGCGACCGTTTGGACAGCGTGTTTGCGGCGCTCCTGGCTCGCCGGGAGGCCAAGAGCCAGCTCCGGCGCCTGACCCTCGTCCCGGCCGGCAGCGCCGACTTCTCGTCCAACGCGTACCTTTCCCTCTCGACCCACCCGGAGGTCCAGCGCGGGTATCTTACCCGGATCCAGGCCCACCTCAATCCGAATGACGGTGCTGACGACGGAAACACCCCGGCTCTCCTCGGCTCTGGTGGATCGCGCCTCTTGGATGGCAACGTATCGCTCGCAGAGTCTCTCGAAAGAGACATTGCGGCTTTTCATGGTGGACAAGCTGGCCTACTCTTCAATTCGGGGTTTGATGCGAATGTCGGGCTCTTCAGTTGCGTCCCTCAGCCCGGAGACATCATCGTGTACGATGAGCTGATCCACGCCAGCGTGCACGATGGGATGAAGATGAGTCGGGCTGAGAAGAAGATTGCGTTTGCCCACAATACGGTTCATCCGATCGAGAACGCCAATGGAGATCGGTTGTGGGACGAGACAGCAAGAGGCCAAAGCCCGAGTCGAAGCTTGAACGAGGTTCTATCTGCATTGACTCGCGGTGAAGACGGCAAGGCTGTGAGAGAGGGCACAAGGAACGTCTTCATTGCCGTGGAGGGAATCTACAGCATGGACGGAGACGTCGCGCCTTTGAAAGAAATAGTGGAGTGTGTTGAAAGACAACTCCCGCACGGGAACGGCCTCATCATCGTCGACGAGGCCCACTCAACGGGCATATTGGGCGATAGAGGTCGGGGACTTGTCTGTGAGTTAGGCTTGGAAGATCGGGTATGGGGACGAGTTCACACATTCGGCAAAGCGATGAGTTGCGCCGGAGGTAAGTTACATCCGTTTCGCTCTCTTCTTTAGATCTAATGACTGACTGACTGGTTCAGCCATCATTCTCTGCTCTCAGATTACAAGATCGTACTTGATCAACTACGCCCGCAGTCTCATCTACACCACAGCCATGCCTTTCACAGCACTTGCCAGCATACAAACGGCGTACAGCTTTATCATGGACGGCCGCTCTGAACCCTTACTCCGCCATTTGTGGTCACTCATCGACCGCACACATCAGCTTCTCCAAGAGCTTTGCAGTCAATACCAGCCAGAAGCAGGCCTTCTCTATCTCTCTTCAGAGAAGCCAAAGTCACCGATAATACCGCTATTCACGTCCAACCCCAGAGGTCTGGCACTGCACTGCCAGCAGCGGGGCTTCATGGTCCGGCCCATCGTCGCACCCACAGTTCCAGCAGGAAGCGAGAGAGTGAGGATCTGCATCCATGGAGGGAATACCATCCAGCAGGTTGAGGGACTGGTATCGGCTATAGAACGCTGGCTCGTTACCCAGATCAAACAGACCGAGAACAAAACCAAGAGTGGCATCGAGACCACAGCAATGGAGTTGAAGTCAAGATTATGAGAGTCGGATGAGCACATGGGGTATAGAGAGGCTTGAAAATATACACAAAGCTTTGATGTACGGTAGAAAACAGTCGGCATATAAAAAGGTAGCATGAGGCACTGAAGGTCGGTCAAAGATATTGAATACAAGTTGATCATCAATACGGGCAAGCCTGTGGTCTCATGCTTCGCAGGTCTCATATACTACAAATAACGGCCGAAAGTATCTATCTTCAAGCCAGAAGGAACTGGCCCAGGCACACCAGGGCAATGGATGACCACATCCAAGAGAGCCCATGGAAGTTCTCCGTAGCAGAGCTCTTTCCAGGAGGGACGACTGTTGGGGGCGCGGTCGAGTTTCCTCCCCTGCCGCCACCACCAGCAGTACCATTTCCTTTTCCTTTTCCTCCACGGGGCTCGGTGCTGTTTCCTTTGCCTTTGCCACCTTTTCCTCCTTTGCCCTTTCCACCGCCGGGCTCGGTGCTGTTGCCCCTGGCCGCACCGCCTTCACCCTTCCCCTTTCCTCCTTTACCACCCTTCCCTCCTCCACTAGGCTCGGTACCATTGCCCTTCGCAGCACCGCCTTCACCCTTTCCTTTGCCCTTGCCTTCCTTACCGCCTTTTCCTCCGCTGGGTTCGGTTCCGTTGCCCTTGGCTGCGCCTCCTTCACCTTTGCCCTTACCCTCGCCCTTGCCCTTCTTGCCGCCCTTAGCTGTACCGTTGTTCTTCTTGTGCTCTTCATTATCGGCTTCAGCCATCATACGAGCAACATCGGTTATGAAAGCAGCCTTCGGGGGTGCGGGAGGTGCGGCTGGAGGTGCGGCTTGTGAGTTGACCTTCTTCAGCTCCACAGTCGCCTTCTGGGCATCCGTCGCCGGGGTCTCGATGAAGGGGATCATGGGTGCGAGCATGGCGCAGTTGTCTTGTTGGGCAGGAGGCATGCCCTCCATAGTACCAGTGTTGTTCTGGAACAGAAGTCTCTGCTTTCCGTCAGCCGTCCACGCCTGCCACTCAGGCATGCCTGCCTGGATCTTGGCGGCGTTGGGATCGAGCGTTTTGACGAAGCTGGCCCAGTAAGCCTGAGTCAACGGCACAATAGGCGCGTTGGTGGTCGAGTAGCTCTTCGGAGGGGCACCGTCGGTGTTGTTAGGACCGAAGACGCCGTTCAACTCCACGGTGTGGTATGCACCGAATCCCAGAGCCTCCTGTTCATCATCGATCGGGCCATAGCGGTAGTTGAAAGTCTTCACACCGTCGCGGGCCTGGGCATCTTGGAAGATCTTGGTGATGCAGTGAGCTCTGAAGTCTCCGTGTGCCGTGGCAAGCTGACGCCACAGCTTCCCGGACTTGGGGAAGACGGGCTGCTGCACATCGAGGTACGTCTGCTGAAGCACTGTCAGAGATGCGTTGCTCAGTGACTGCGTCGCCTGGTTGTTGATTGTCTTGAGAGCATCCTCGATGGTGTCGGTGCTCTGCGGGACGTTCTTGGTTCCCTCATCGGTACACGTTCCGGCGATGGTTGGAACTTTGAGGTACTTGCCCTCGGCGAAGCGCTGCAAAGTTGGTGCTTTGACGAGATCGCCGTCGAGGTTAGGGTTGAATTGGCAGTTCTCTGTCTGCAGCGCCTTTGCATCAAGACCACGGAGACAAGCAAGAGAGTCGGGTTGCTTGTTGCAGCCGGTAGCATTAGTCAGGCAGTTGTACTGCTCTTGGCCCTGCTCGAGGGTGCGAACAGTGGCCACGCTGACGGATTCCATGATGGCGCCCTTGATCAAGCCGGGGTCGTTGTCACCGAACGCAGCGAGAAGCATGGCGACAGAGGTTGCGCCGGCCGAGTCTCCAACAGCTACCATCTGGTCGGGGTTTCCTCCGAACTGGTTTCATGTCAGTTATAAGGCCACCAATCGACTATAGCGATACTCACCGCAGCAGCGTGCTGTTTGAGCCATTTCAACCCCTGGATCTGGTCCTTCAACCCGTTGTTCATGCTCGCGCCAGCCTGAACCTCCTTGCTCTGCAAGAAACCATAGGGCCCAACACGGTAGTTGACCTGGACCACCAGCATGTTTCCAAACCTGGCCAGATCACTGCCGTTGAAGTTGGCGTTCGAGAGCGATTGGAAACCTCCACCTTGGATGAAGTACATGACCGGCAGCTTCGAATCGGGAGTCGCATTGGATGGCGCGAAGATGTTGACATACAAGCAATCCTCATCGGTGGTGAACCGCTTGTTGGGCTTCATGGTGAAATCTGACGCGCTTCGAGCGAGACATATCGGGCGGAACTAGAAAGAAATGAGTGAGTGGGCAGATGCCGAGAGAACAAGCGAATGGTACCTGAGAAGCATCTTGAACGTCGGTTGTAGCGGGAGGGTCGACGGGCGCGGCGAATCGAAGTTGACCAGTCGGCGGTGCCGCAAAACGAACGCCCAACCACCGGGTCGCACCGCTTGGCTCAGCGACGCCCTGAAGTTTAGTATAGCCAAGGTCGACGAGCGGATCAACCGCTTGGACCTGGCCGATGATTCCGGCCGAGAGAATAGAAAGGAAGGCTTGGGTTAAGGAAAACATTATTGCGGAAGTGACCGACTAAAAAGTGATAATAAGAAAAGACCCGGAAATCATGCCAACATAACGAGAGGCTCGCTCGACATCGTCTGAAAGTTGAAGTTGCAGCGCCATGCCATCTGTTATACTGACATGCCTCGAACACGGACTCTCAACGGCGTAAAAAGACCGGATTATTCTTGACTCGATCTCTTACTCACCGCGCCCCGACCGGCGCGCTCACCGGAGAGTCTGGGCTTCATTTTTGGGGGCTGCGGGGGTTTCAGACGGGTTTGATGCCATCTGTCGTGAGGTTCTGTTCCAGGCCACAAACCTAATTAGGAACCAAGGCCAGGACCCCTGGCATATGATTCTCGTTAAGCCGGGTTTGGGATCAACTGCCGCATTTTCCCTCCGAAAACATGGATTCCCGCCGAATAGAGTTTCGTCCTAACTCTTGCCCCCAGGTCCCCAGCGACCGCTCTCGTCACGAGTTGTCTCTTTTGTGCTGCGGCCCTCTTATTAGACGAACCACCCCTGGCCAAGAGTTTCAAATTGACAAGTAGAGCCTGGCTAAGCTCATCATGCAGCCACCTTCGGATGGCATCAGATCATGCCATGCGGGCAGATCGGAGTCAAAGGTGACACATGCATGTGCGCCTCACCGTCTAGGGCGCGACTTGCCTGCACGCCGCCCGTCGGATCTATCCATCGGACAGATCTGAACTTAGCATTGCACCACTAACGAGCCAGAGTTATCGCCAAGTTGAGAGGGTATCTTGATTAAATGCGAAGGACTAGCCTTGGCCAGCTTTAACGTCTATGTACAGCCTCTATCTTAGTAAGTACGGGTTGAAACGAAAATTGGGAATCATCGATTAAGCCATTGGGCTAGAACGAAAATCATTCGTAGACGTAGCAGAAGGGGGATCCTCCGACAGTGCTCATCAGATCCTTCATGACGAGCGGCCCACCAAGGGGTGAAATATCGACAGTGTCCTCCACCGTGACGTTTCGGCTTGGCGGGTTGTTCTGCAACGTTTCGGTGCCAAAAACCTCCTTCAAACGAAAACATGGTCAGTCTAAATTTGTCCACAGACGCATCCCGCGGAAGGCTGGGCGAAACAAAGAAGTCTCCAAGAACATACCTGTCGGTTTGCAAAATCAAGCATCTGCCAGATCCAGTAGACGCGGTCAACCTGGGCGTGGTGCAGGAAGAAGACCGGCTCGCCGGGCGAGATGAAGGGGTCCGAGCCAGGATCACCTGAAAGTCACGAGTGTCAGTGTAAGTCCCACAGATCGTGTCAAGAGGCTGAAATTGGCAACAAGTGCGTAAATCCGAGGGATCGTAGGCCGAGCCGCCGTGTTGATGAAGGCAGATGGGCAGAGCGGCCGACACCTGGACCCCGGCTAACCCCCGCCCACCGGCTCCGATCACCCACAAGACCCGGCGCAAATCGCGAATCCAACACTTGCATCTTCAATCAGGTCAGAGGATGAGAACTTACCACCGATGGTGTAATGGCCACCTCCGTGAGCACCAAGCTCGAGTCCGGAAACGTAGCGATCATCACCCTGGAAAACGGCCTGGAACCACTCGACGTTGTCGTTTTCCAAGATCAGACTGGTGACGTTGCGGAAAGAGGTGTACCGCTGGGCGATGTGCTTGTTGAGGTCGCGTTTGAGGCAGCGGGGGTTGTCGTCCGTGGGTTTCGCGGCTGCGGTTCTGTTCGTCGCAGAGCCGTACACCGGCATCGAGACGGGACCTACGTGGACCGTCATGTCCGCGAACGGGCCGGACTCGACACAGCCACCACCGGAGCCGGGCTCGAGCTTGATGGTGGTGTTGGAGACGGACTGCACAAGCTGCAGCCCCTCGTGAGGGATGAAGGCGCCGTTGCCTCCCATGGAGGTCTCAGATCCGTCGAATACGGGGGACTTGGCCGGGTCTTCGACGTCGAGACTCCAATCCCAGTACGGGAAGGTTCCTGCCGTGGTTGGTGAGACCTCTTGATATTTGAGACGAAAGTTGGCCGCGTCACTTACCTTGGTAGCCACAAACAGAGCGCAGCTTCTGCTCGTAGATCCAAGTGAAATAACGATGCCAAGTCAGAAAGTTTGCCTAACGTTTCACGTACTTAGTCTCGATGCTGCCCATCTTGGGCCCTTGGCAAGGCATCTAATGGAGTACATACCGTTGCGTGTATCCTCCCAGTCTGGTTCATGTGAATCAAAACGAAGTCATCGAAGAGGGACTTGGCCGCGGGCATCTGAACAGCATCGAGCAAGGTCGGAGAAGATTGAAGGCACTGGACTGCGGCGACGAAAGACTTGCGCTCTTCCGCAGGAAGAGTTCTCCTGTAACTCAAGTGTTAGACGTGAAGGGGCAATGACGAATAATGCTGGATGTGCCTCACCATTCTTTCCTAACCTGAACCTTATCGGGGGTGCAGGTTGAGTTGACACCCGAAGCTGCATTCAAGGCCTTTGCCGCCCGAAGCGCATCGGCGCTGAGTTGGGTCATGGCCTCGCCCTTGTCGATGGCAGCTTGCGTAAAGTTGTGAGAGCTCGTGGCAGCAGCCGTGGCAGTGGCTTGAGCCGCCACAAGAAGCCACAGGCATTGGCGGAGGACTGCCATGATGTCAGGGTCGCTTTTTCGGATGAACTGACAAAAGCCAAGACTGACTTCCTCTGATCAATAATCTTCGGGAGTGCAGCCGGCCACAAGAGCTTTATGTCGAATTGACTTGCCGGGAAGACAACTCACAGCCGGCAGGCTGCCGCTGATCTCGTCGGGTCCCCCAGCGGAACCATTTCAAGGATAGTTGTGCTCGCTTAGGGCCTCTTTACCCAGCCCTGCGATACTATCGTCACTTTTACATTGGTCAGTGTGCTGTCACGATCCATTTTGGCCAAGTTTCCCGTTCCATGTAGATGGGTTGGGGACTTGGTTCAAATGTTGTTTACTGGGTCCCTGAGGCGCAGAAGTTGGTCCGAACGACGTTGCAACTTGCATGAGACCTAGTCTAATTGTGGCAACTCGGAAGCCAAGACGTAGCTGTGCCAATCATGAAGGGCTGGATGGGGGAGTCTTAATCTGTTTTGGCTATCCATATCAAAGTTAAATTTGGTATCGCCACATGGGCCCCATACGCGGGTTTTTAAAAGCGACCACATTCTCCGTCTTGGGCCATCACTGTAAGCAATGACAAAATCAAGCTAGGACACTTCTCTCCACAATTGCCATGCTAAGCTAGGTAGTAAGCATACCGCACGTGGACCATAACCCATATTTGATTCTTGAGCCTTGATTAAGGCCATTGATTCACGTTGTCCGAGTTTGTTCCTGACTAAGAGGCTGTCGCTGCAGGTTTGGTGGTGGACCCGTAGCGAGTCAGAATTGTCTGCCCGCTTCCGAGGGCCATCAGGGGGTTGAGCTTCGGCAGTTGCAAGTCGTACGTTGCCAATCGATAACTCAAGAACTGTTTTTTGAAAGATCTCGAAGAGAAGAGATTTTGCCTATGTTGTTCATCGCCTTTGAAAGAAATCTTTGGAGGTCCCAAAATGTGTCGTGTGAGCTGAATTGAACACCGGCATGGAATGACGCAGAGCTGAAGCTGCTAGTACGCAAACGCCGATCGATAGTGACGATATATTATGTCATATTGCGCTCCCGCTTCAATGCGACAAGACGCGGATTTCGAATATATGCGAGTCATTGGTATCCGACATATATACACGATTTATAGTTACAAAATTACCGAGCCCCCCTGGCTATGTATTTTTCCGCAACGTTTCCGCAACGTTAACACTTCGCTAAATCTTTGCGAACCACCCTTCACCTTTCTTTTTGGTCTTGACTACCCGTGCCAACGCTAAGAAGAAGGTTCCGATCATGAGACAGCTGCCTGCAAAGGCCTGAGCGCCGTAGTATCTTCCGCCGCACGCGGTGATGATTGCGCCCGCGATGGGAGGTCCGCTCAGCACGGCGAAGCTGACAATTGTAAATATCATTCCGATGCGCGTCCCCTGCTTGCTTGGGTCGGTTGTAAGAGCACTGACGCCGGCCGGGAAGAGAGCCTGGACGGCGTTGCCCACGAAACCGAATACGACGGTCCAAATGTAGAGGCCGGTTGGCGTCTTGACGGCAATCCAGCAATATGTCAAAACGCCAGAGAGAAAGGCCATGGGTGTGAACACGGTGATAGTTCCCACCTTGTCGGCGAACCAATTGGGAACGAGACGTCCGATGAAACCAATGCCGTTCAATATTAGAAGTAGGTTGAGCGAGTTCGGGTATGAGAAGCCGAGTTCGTCTCGACTATACGAGGCGGCGTAGTAAAAGGCGAAGTATACCCCCATGAACGACTATTAATAATGCCCAGTCAGTAGAGTTAAAACAACGTCTCTTTGGGTCCGACTTACGAAGAAGCCACCGGCAGCGTAGAAAGAATATTCCAACTCTTGGAAGGCCCTAAGGTCCACCAACTGGGCCTTTTTTCGTGGCGGCAGCCGGGGCTTCAAAAAGATGAACCCAATCGTCAGGGTTGCCAACTGAATGAAGCCGAGCGTGCGCATCGCCCAGGGAAACCCAGCCGAAGGAAGCAATTGTCTAACGGTGCTTGGAAAGACAAGTCCTCCCGAGGCGCTGCCTACAGCCGCGATACCAATAGCCACGGCTCTTCTCTTGTCAAAGTACGTAGACAGTACTGCCAACGTTGGGCAGAATGAGAGACCGTTCCCTATGCCAACGCAAACGCCGTGAGAAAGAAGAATTTGCCAGTACTGGGTGCACCATGAGGTTGCAAAGGTGCCGAGAAGAATCAAGAAAGATCCGCAGAGAAACAGAGGGCGAAAGTAGCCTGCATCTGTGAATCGGCCCGAAAAGGCGCCAATGAAGAATAGCAGGAAGACTTGAATAGAGCCAATCCAAGAGACGTCGGCAGGTGGTCGCTTTAACAATTCAACATAGTATGTCTGGAAGACTCCGAAAGAGTTGATAAAACCCCTGCAAGTATGACAACATCAGTTTTTTGTGGAAATCACAAGCAGCGGCGGACAAACGCCCTTACCATGTATCCATAAAGATGAAGTGAGCGGCCAGAGCTGTAGTAAAAAAATAAGTAAATCAGTTACGAGGCCTTGATCATTCAATTCAACAGTCTTCATTCGCGCTTACCAGCCATCCACGCAGAGTAGCCTCCATCGGGCGGAGGGCCAGGGTCTGTTGTCGGGACCGACGCGATTCGACTCAGTACGCGCCCGACGCGACTCTCTGTTGCGACCGCCTCAACATCCACGAGGCCGTCATTCCGCGACGAGTCTGATCTCGTTTCCTTATCTGTGCCGTCCATCTTGCCGGACTGGGCTTCCTGCGCTGTCATCGGCGGAATGTGGTTGGTGGCGTCATAGGATGGGCTCCGACCGGTGACTTTCGAAGCAGCTGTACGGAACTCTGAAGCAAGTTGCTCGGTCTACTCAGGTGTTGCAGTCGAGCTTCCGATTGCTCTTGGCGACGTTGTCGGTTTTGTTGTATTTTCTTTCTTTTCTGCTTACCGAGGTTGCAGGAAAACAAGGGTTCAAGAGAAATAGTCATACACTATGATGCACCCCGCGGAGTTACTAATTTCAAAAGATCCCCCGGCTTTTGAATCTCTTACGCGAACTTTGCAGTTTCGGGCCGGTACCGCACGGTGGACCAACCAGATGCCGACGCGCTTCCGGCCTATTTAGTAGTTTGGCGGGAATAGCCCGGATTCTACCCACTTGCTCGGGCCAACGCTTCTACCTTCAAGAATTGAACGTGCCAATTGAATGAATGTGTTTATTGCCTGCGTCCTTGATTTGGTTGAATTTTCTCTAGGTCCAGTTTACAAGTGTCATTCGCGAGAAATTGGTGAGCTCAATGCCGGCCGTCTCACGGTTATCAGAATGTCATTTAAATTAGGGGATTGAGCAGTGACTTTATCGCTACATGTATCCGGTCAGTACAGTGACGGTGCTGACGGGATGACACCGCAAGTTGATGATAGTCTAGAGATCGTAGTCTTCGCCTAACGCGACGCTATAAATGAATGAATGGCAAGTGCGTCACATGCCTCCGAAGCGGCGGATCGGGCTTTGAAAAGTGACTCAGATATATTTGGTAAGCGGCACGGGGTACCGGAAGGATGTCATCCATTTCATACTGCTTATTTCGCCCCAGAAAACATGTCAAACATAGGGCGCGAAATGCATCGTTCACTTCAAATTCTGATAAAACAGAGCAATTGGAATTGAACGCTTCCAAGCTGCGATTTAGGGGCAACCTGGTTATTTTTGCCCAAGGGGTTTACACTTATTGACGATGTGTTGAAACAGACGCAAGACACCGTTCAGCCAACAATGAAGTCAATTCAAAGTGCTGATGATTTTAGTGGTGTAACCTCAATTGCAACTTGGCGTGTCCCCATTTCAAGAATGAAATACACGGCAACAGCAATTGCCGCAACGTTAAGTAGAACAGTCTCTAATTGTAGCTAACCGTGAAAACGTAATGACGCAATGATGAGGAGCAGGTTGCCATAGCTGAAAAAGCGAATTGAAATTGTGAAGTCAGCGGCTTGAATATCATACGCCTCCGTAACTGTAAACCGTTAATCTGATTTTGAGCCATTTGGACTAAAATAAGCATATATCATCCAAGGTTTGACTGTCAGCCACAACCTTAAGCTTTCAACACTACGAAAACTATATCCCGGCGATATCTGCGATCTTTCTCCATACTTGCTTACCGTTAGTGAGAGAGAAAGCACGTGCAGAACACCTCTGACATCATACTGTGATTGAGTTGCACTGGGTGAGATCGCGGACGGGTCAAGCGGGTCACACATACCGGTGATGAGGCCGGACGCGGAAGTGCAGACCCATTTATGCGGGCCGGTTCCCCCGGCGTCTATCGTGGAATCTCAAGGAAGAGCATCGGCAGATTGATTCGCCAAAATAACGGTTGCATGCCAACGCTCTTTTGATATCAATTATCGGGATGCATGGGCTCGATTACATAGGTCGCATGCCGGGACCACATTTAGTGATAAATTACGTGACGGGCATGGGTTCCCAAAAAGGAAGTGCGTTTGTGCGACCTTCTTATTGGTTGCTCAGATCTGTAGATTGAAGAGATTTAGAGCTGTGATTGGTCGGAACTTGGAAGGATCACAACCCTTGATCGCCGAGCTCCCTAGTCCTCGGGATCCTCCGTCTCTAATTCTCTGTTGCCTGTTGGCGAGAGGGTCATTTCAGGGGCATTTGACGAAGCTTGATTCCTTCTTGATATGCCAATTCCAGCTCTCAGACCACCACACTCGTTGGAGCTCTTCGGCTGCATTCCTTCTTCCTCTCGTATTCGCATGCTACTCGTTTACGTTTGTCTTTGGGGCATCTCGCGTCGTACTAGCGCCCAATCCAGTGTATTGTATCTTGACAGAATGGAAGCGAGTTCCGCATCTACGAAGGGTAGCGACAGCGGAAGCTCGTCTAGAACCCAATCGCGGAGCCCTACTGGCCCAGATGAACGGTACGTACGGGTTGGTGCAGGTAGAGTCGAGCGCTGTGATGTGTCAATGCTAAGGGACGGTCCGAACTGGGAAGGATCGGTCCCGGCGTCTTGGTTCACATGCAGACTGGTCCGATGGTGGCACAAGTCTGTCTCAGTCGGGATAAATGAGCTGCATGGTGCTTGCAGTTCAACGCTGACTTGAGAGGAAACCAATAGGCCCCCGAAAAATGGTCAAATCATGGCGTTCTCGGTTGCCAATCGCCCGAAGCTGAGTCGAGCCAGCGCCCCAAAAAGCCGTACCGGATGTCGAGAATGCAGGTATGTATGGATATGTCACTTGCAAGACCCCATTCTCCCCGTTCCCCTGGGGTCTCCATCCTACGAAATCCCTTGTACTCATACACCGGCCCAGGCGGCGCCACGTCAAGTGCGATCAAGCCAGGCCATTCTGCATGAAATGTGTCAAGTCCGGACGCGAGTGTCCTGGCTACCTAGACTCAACGTCCCGCACTCTGCTGCCGTCGAAACAGGCACGGATTGTCTCCCGTAGCCACAATTTCTCCACCACCGATACCCGTTTATTCAAGATCCCTGGCTATGAAACAATGCTATTTGGTCAGCAGAAGGACTGGGAGGCTTTCCAGTCATTTGCCTTCAGTGTCGAGTCGGGAGACACGCTCCTCATTGATGATGCTTCAATCATGACTCCCAAGTTCGCCCAAAGCGCAGCGGAGACTAGTGGTGTCCGTCAAATCTGTTGCGCTGTGGGTGCGCTTGGGAGGTCTTTCCAGTCGATGACCCTGGAAGATTACATCAGTGAGGAGTACCAGGCGGCCTTGGAGCATTATGGTCGCGGGGTCCGCGCAATATACCGACTGAAGTCCTCGAAGACCACCTTGCCCAGCGCCATTCTGGCGTCGATGCTTTTCACGACTTTCGAGTTCATGGCTGGCAGCACAGTCAATGCCGCCAAACACCACAACCACGCCGTTGCCATGATGTACCAATACGTTGATCTGTTGATTGAGGAGCAGGGTCTTCCTCTTGAGGAGCTTAGACTCTCGGATATGGACAAGGCCATGTTCGATTCTCTAGAGCGACACGATACATCCCCCTGGATCGAATCGTTAAGCAAGGCAGGTCATGTCAAAATACTGTGCCCAGCACGACGGTTTCCTCATGGGTGTCGACACCGACTCAGCATGAGCAAAATTCCCGACCGCTTCAACAGCACTCAGCAGGCTTTTACCTGGTGGAACTTCGTGCAACATATGATGGCCCATTCGCTCCACCCTCTCAAGGTTTCCGGGGACGGGGTCCGACGAGTCAGCGAGGCTACGAAGGCTGCTGCATACAACGAATGCGACGACTTCCTCCACTCATGGCGCACCGCTTTCACGCCGCTTTTGCAACACGCCAAAGAACACAGAATCACCCATGGCTCTCGATGGTCGCGGGCGATGATTCTTGAGACCATGTATCTCGAGACCATCTCAGAGCTGCACGCCCGCCACAAGACACACGCGAACATGCTGCCGGCGGTGAAGCCGCTTTACCTGGATCTCATCCGCAGCATGATGCAGCTCGCCCGGGAGAAGCCCCTCAACGGCCCCGCCACGATTGGGCTTGAGAACTCCATCATCCGCCCCATAGGCTTTGCACTGGTTAGATGTCAAGACCAGGAAGTCGTGCAAGAGGCAACGGCTGCTTTGGAAGCTATCGTAGGTGGTGTGAACATGTCCTGGACGCTGGTTTACTTGCTGAAAAGCCGCAACAAGACGAAGCCGATGGTAACGCTTGAGCGTTCGTGGGGATGGTATTTCACTGCCACTGGATGCAGTTCTGGTGCACATGTTTTCGACGGCATACCCTAGTTTCTGGCGGTTGCTTTTGAACAGGGTCGCCCCAGAATGGTTAGTGTTAGGAGCAGGGGCTGTACGTGTATATAGAAAGGGCCTTGCCCATCCTCATCAGACCTCTGCTGGTGGAGCACTTTTTCACTTAGAACCTATATCTCACTATTCAACTATTACGCGTAGGTAGATTCTGGAGAGGAATTAACCGATCATTCTTGAAGACCTCCTACGGCTGAATAGATATTATTAGGAGAGCCCTACATCGTCAGACGTTTTTAACATATCGACTATTGATGTGATTTTTTTATTCCTTTTTTGCCTCTCTATGTGATCAAGTTTCTCGACCGGAACGACTGGGGGCAACGAGGGATGGCGGAGGGCAGGGTCGCGATGTATCCCAGCCGACCACTGGATCAACGTCATTAACCCCCACAGATACCAGCCACCCGGAGACCCAGCTACCCCGCGCATCCTCGCACCATCCGGACAGCACCCGATATCAACACAAGTTAACCATTCTGCAGCCGGCTGATGGTTTGCAAGGATACGGATACTGATAGCGGAGTTTACATGATAAGACTTTATTTCCTGCTGTGGCTTCGAAGCAAAGTGAACTATGGTCCAGAAGCATCGGGGACAAAATCAACGCATTTGTAATGCCAAGCTTAGATCCGCGGGCAATGGTACACCGCCAACCTGGCCGTCGGCGGTGCTGGCCGAGATAACGAGGTGGGGTCCTTATCCAGTCTCGCTGTGAAGGAATTCAGGCCTACGAGCTTCACTGCAGGCTCGATGGCCGATGTATGCTTCGTTACATGCGGAGAGGATCCTCTATCAAGCTTGTAGTCACAGCTATGATTATTCATGAAGAATGCCACAGGATTGTCCGACTTGTGATATATAAATAAAGACGAATTGTGGTCTGTGACACGGTACCGAAGACGCTTTCGCAGTCGTGACAACACCGCACAAACACCACTTCCTATGCCAAGATATCATCATATACCATCATGATGTTTCTTCGACACTACTGGGCTTTCCTATCATTGGCCGTTATTTCGGGCGCCTCTCCTATCTCTCGTGCAGATGTGACTCAAAATGATTGGGACCTGGAATGGATCTCGACCAACTCGTCGTTACCCAAGGTCGTGTGAGTACAGCAAAGGCTTGAATACGGCCTACTCTTCACTGACAATGACATACAGAATTTACAGCGCTGGTGGAACCATCCTGTCAGCCTCAAACTACAGTCGTCTTGATAACATCGCCTACGGCTCGGGCAATCCTCCCACTCCCGAGGATCTAATTGGCAATATCACCGAGGTCCTCGACGTCGCCCAGCTTGCGATTGTGAGGTTCCCAGCATCCGGCGGCAGCGCGGGCCTCAATTCTTCGCTGTACTTGAACATCAGCCAATATGCCAACAAACAGCTCTGTTCTGAGGGAAGCGATATCGCTGGTGCCATCATGTTCCACGGGACGAACACATTAGAGGAGACAGTGGGTTGATGATTTGGAATGGGCAAAGAATCAGAAGACTGACGCGAAAGAAGGCTTTTGGGGTCGACTTGACTTTCAACTGCTCCAAGCCGTTCGTGGCTACCGGCGCTATGCGTCCCGATACATACATCTCTCCTGATGGACGGTCAAACTTTTACCAAGCTGTCGCTGCCGCCGCCTCACCTGCTTCACGAAACCGCGGTGGACTTATTGCTTTCAATGACAGGTGAGACGTCTGGAGGCGTTCTCGGAGATATCCACATCTGACCTTGCTAGAATTACGTCAATCTACTACTCAACCAAGGTCAACGCCAACACTCCCGACACCTTCCACGCTCTCGAGCAAGGAAACCTCGGCGCCTTCCTCGCCGGACAGCCGTACTACTTCTTCGACGCGGCATACCCCACCGGCCGTCCCTATTTTGACGTCAGCAACACGACCGAGCTGCCCGCTGTCATTATCGTCTACGGCCACCGTATGCATTCCCCCATAAAAACAAGCAGAATGATCGTTCCGCACTGACAACGTCCCAGAGGGCTTCGATGCCTCCTTGATGTACGCCGCTGTCCAAAACGGGGCAAAGTAAGCCGATCACTTGTTGCAGAACCCCCTCCACCGCCGATGCTAATCTTTGGACAGGGGTTTGGTGATCCTGGGGCCCGGAGCGGCTTCCGTCAGTCCTAGCGCCAGAGCTGCGGCTGCCGATCTCTTTGAGCAAGGGATCCCCACCGTAGCCGTCGCCCGCCCGGTTACCGGCTCCGGCGTGCCCAGTCCTATTCCCGGGGCTCTGTAAGTCGACCTTCCATTTCTTCTCCACGTACCGCGAAGAGCCTCATCACACTCACTTCCTTGACCGCTGGCTAATTGTTGTCGTAGCATTTACTCAAGTTATGTCGGGGCCGACCAGGCTCGCATTATGCTTCAGCTTGCCATCAACGCTGGCTACAGCCTCGATCAGATTCGCGACCTTTTTGAGAGTCCGCTCAGGAACGCGGTCTATGGATCATCAGCCAGTCAGAAATACTACTACTCATCCTAACATCATTCTGTATAAGTAGGCACTAGGCAGGTTTGCTCTAAATCATCGAGAACAACTTCACGAAAACACAGAACCAGCACATGATGGGAGACTCATTAGGTTTTGATATACTATCTCCAATCGTATAATAACAAGCTCGCTATCATACACACATTGAAACGTGGCCCAGATCTCCAGTGAAAATTAAGGTGAAGCAAGCTAATGCTTCTTGGTGTGGTTTTCCAAAATTCATCGCGTATGTACAAATCATCGTCATGACGGCGTTCCCGCTTAGAGAGCAGCAAGGACCAGGCCGACGACACCGACGGCGCCGAGGACGCCGGTGTTCTTGGAAGCGCCGGCGAAGACGGGGCTGCTGGGGGTGGCAGTTCCGGAGGGCTAAAAGGCAGAGAGAGACCACGTTAACACAGATTCCCATCACAGCAGAGACCAGGCCCAGGCGGCACATACAATGACGACGGAAGTACCGATGGAGGTGACGCGGGTAGCGGTGGCGGTGGAGGTACCGGCGGCACCAGTGCCAGAGGCGGAGGGGGTGGCAGCGCCGGAGGAGGCGGCAGAGCTGGCGGCGGTGGTCAGGGTGGTGGCGGGGGCGGCGGCTGAGGTGGCAGCGGGGGCGGAAGAGGACTCCTCAGCGGGAGGGGCGGCCGCGGAGGAAGAGGCGGCCGCGGTGGTGGGAGCGGGCTCGGCGGCGGTGGACGGAGCCGGGGCGGCGCTGGTGGCAGCGGCAGTGGTGGCGGCAGCGCCGGAGGGGCTGGGAGTGGGAGACAGGCCGCACTTCTCGGCGGCGGTGGTCACGCCGTTGCGGTAGTAGATCCAGATGCCGAAGTTGTTGGCGCAGGCCATGCAGGCATCGTAGCGGGTGTTCCACTCGGCGTTGTCGCAGAAGCCGTCGGTACGGCCGAGGGTGATGAGAAGACCTATGTCAGGTGGTGTTAGACGCCAAATCTCGTGATACAGCTGCCATTGTGCCTCAGTTGAGACCCCAATGGTGACATGTTCTTACCGCAGTTCTCGTGGCAGGCGTAGGCGGGAGTGCCAGGGTCCTGACGGCGCATGATAGCGGGAACAGCCTCAGGGTACTCCCAGCGAGCCTGGATGGAGGCGGAAGCCAGGGAGGCGACGGAGGCCAGAACGGTGCAGGTAACGAATGAACGCATCTTGAAGGCTATTAGGAAGCTTGTAAGGCTAAGGGTTGAGGATGCCGAGGAAGATGCTTTGAGGACTGGAAGGAGAAATTGTCTTGGAAATGCCAATCAGCTAATTAAGAACGAGCGTGAGGAGGAAGAGGAGACAAGCCGGACCAAGAGACGGTTGGGAAGAGCCTATTATATGCATACTGCCCTTGGCTTTTCGTATTCCCAGGAACCACGCGTCAGTCTAGACTGCGAGCCGGGTTCGTGTGTGTGTATCCGTCATGGGAACTCCCAGCTTCGCAGTCTTGGCTCAGCTCCATCATCCAGCTCGCGGAGACAGGGGCACGCACTAACTCGCGCGCATGTGGATTTGCCAAAAGACGAAGGGCAATCCGGCGTGAGCAAGGTGAGCAAGTTGGGATCTGGCGTGCTCGGATTTGCCCCGGATCGCCGACCCGACATGACTGGGCCCGGCGCGCTTGGGAGTGCAATCTCGTGCGGGATGCCGAAAAGCTCGTACCAACGATGGAAAATCAAGAACGAGATCCATGTCGGAGAGGAGGGGAGGGGGCGTGGCACAGGTACCCGCCGAACCAACGCAACTCTAAGTGTACTTACATGGTACGGCTGCTACCTTAACCAGCTGGCGATGCCGAGGACATGACTAAAGTCTTGAGGAGGAAGAAGGCTGGTTGCCAGTGGTTTGCTGCCAGACTGATGATCCATGATCCGCTCCGCTCTCTCGCGCGCGCAGTTGCAGCTTGCAGTAGGCAAGGCAAGGTAGCAGCAACAAACTCACATCATGTTCCTGTGCCGCCGCCGCCCCTCTCATCCTCCACCCCGCCCTCCTTGTCGACCTGTCGGGAAACGGTGACCTGATGCCAAGTGCTGAAAACATTCGGTTGGCCGGTAAGGATGCTTCTCGCCTTCCCGAAAAGGGCTCTTCTTTCCGGTGCGTGCGTCTGGATTCACCGATATCGTCGGGCCCAGCTCTCGGCCCAGAACCAGGGGTCGCCCATGGCCGCAGCGATTATCTGATGGACGATGACTGTCCGTGGCGTGAGGGGGGCACTTTTCCTCGCTTCGTTCGGCGGGATGGGTTAAACTACCCTCCCCCCTGGTTCTTTTGTGGGCGACGTCGGACTGAGTCCTGGCTGAATGGCTGGCTGGGAGGAGGAGGAGGAGACACCAGCCCCCCCCTTGTCGGTGGAGAAAGGGTTTAAGGTACGATTAAATGGAGCGGAGCACCGGCCACTGGACACACACAGGATCTCGACCTTGTGATGCATCTAATCTTATCAATCACATCAGTGGGAAAGCCATCGGCGAAGAGGACGGACGTTCCCTGTTTGGGCGATATTGGCGCTGCCGCCAAGAGGCACGGCGGGCCGCATGGCAGCACTTGATTGGACGGAGCGATCTGATAAACTGCACTCTGAAAATTGTTTTTATTTATTGTATTTTTTATCCCTCGTTCCCCTCTTCGAATGTTGCGCATCTCACCACTCAAGAGTCAAGACTCACAACCCGGAACCCTGTCGCTTCTCCATGACTCCCACGCTACTCTGCAACCCGTTGCCTTTTTGCCAAGTGACGCTTATCCGATGCTGGCCCTTTGCCCACCAGTCTATTGCAGAAAGGACTGGACAAATAAACAGAGAGGAGTAGTACAGACGTTAGATTGAACCAGCCGGCCCCTTCGGCGGCCGAGAACTTCGTATTTGCCGCCGATGCCTGTCCCCAGTTCTCCTCTGCAATGCTGCCGAACCGCGAACCTAACGGTACATTTCCAAGACTTTCCAAGAACCTGTCGCCACCTGCACCACCACCCAGACCACGCATCACCCAACGAGATTCGGCGCACTTGGCCAGAGGAACCCACGTTCTGGGCCGCACTTCTGTAGTTCTGTGTGTGTGTGTGTGGACGGACGGTTCGAGTTTTTCCCTCATTGCTTTTTGAACATTGTCTATTCTGCACATGTGCAAAGCGGAGGTGGTTGGATCGAGGTTGGCGTGCGCGGGGCGGGAACATGTACACACACACATGCAGCCCTCGAAGAGGCAGTCTCCGTACATCAGAAAGGTAAACTGGGTAGACCGGGTAGGCACTTGCAGCAGTAGTATAACTTGAACGCATTGCCGCCATCCGGTTCGTGTTCCCAAGGATGCACACCCCTTAATTCTTAATTTCCATCGCTCATCTCCCCGATCCCAGTCCAGTCCCTTGGTCTGAAGTTGTGGCTTTGCATCCCTTGGGGTTCTGCCGGGTATCCGACTTGCAATCGCTTTCATCGACTTTTTCGAAATGCACTCCTCGCTGAAGACCTTCTTGGCCCTCGGGCTGGCGTCTGTCGCCTACGCCCAGGACAATGTCATGGATGATGACATGGGGTGAGTCGGACGCCGAGGAACAGCGGTGTTAGTGACGTTGACTGACTTTGTATCGTAGCCCTGCTGCGTTCATGTGGCCCGCCGACAGAGTATGGAGCGGCGATATGGACAACCAGGCCCCTTGCGGCTCCAAGTCTGGCGTTGAGAACAGAACCGAGTTTCCTCTTGGTGAGTTGCGATGACTTCAATCTCAACTGCTCATGTCTAACATAAACTCTGCCAGTGGACGGACAGGTTGCCCTTGTTGCCCAGGATGATTACTACAACACCAAGATCTCCATTTCCTACAAGAACGGTATGTTAACCCTAACCCAGATTTTGACACTTCTTAGACAATCAACCTGTGTAACTGCATCCTGCAACAACATCATACTTACTCGTCCCCCCAGACCCTACCTCCAACAGCGACTTTGAAACTCTCATCGAGAACCAGAGCGTCGCCGACTTGAACCCCGGCCACACCTGCGTCAACATCGCCAACCCGCCCAGCTCCGTCACCGCCGGCAGCAACGCCACCCTCCAGATCATCTACAAGGCCGACTGGGACGCCCCGCACAACCAGACCTTCTACGCCTGCGCCGACATTACCTACGTCGAGCTCGCCAACTTCAACACCCGCATCCCCTGCTTCAACGCCACCGAGCCCGGCGAGGACGACCTCAAGGCCACCGCCTCCCCGTCCGCCTCGTCCACCAACTCCGCCTCCAACAGCGGCTCCGGCTCTTCGTCCTCCGGCAGCAAGAAGCTTTCCGGCGGCGCCATCGCCGGTATCGTCATCGGTGCCGTCGCGGGCGTCGGCCTGCTCCTCGGTGCCGCTCTGTTCTTCTACCGCCGCAGCCAGCAGAAGAAGCGCAACTCCCGCCTTGCGCGCATGGAGGACAACGCGAGGAACTCTGAGCACTGGAACGCCGCCAAAGACTCGACGTCGCAGAACAGCGTCCAGCTTAACAACATCCGATGAGCAAGACTCTGAGTTTAGGGGTGTGGCATAGCTTCAGGTACATAGGACTGTTGTTGATGGGGGAGGGAAGGGGTGGATGGCTGGGTTGGATGTCATGATTTATGGGCTTTTGGTTGGACGATGTGTTTATGTGCGACGAGATGATATCCAGTTATTAGTTTAGCAATGAGTTTATGGTTGATGTTTATTTGTGCTCGCCCAAGTCCAAATGTGCTCGTTGCTTCCAACGACGTATCACTGATCAGTGTGCCACTTTGATGTATTCCAATAACCGGACTGCCACCTTACTCAAGCCTTCCTAAATAAGCGCTGTGTCCTCAGTGGTTGACAGACAGTCGACAGATGGAAGTGCTCCCTGACGGGGGTTGACACTGTGCTCCGAGATACCGAGGGCCACGCCTCGGAGACCGAGACGACTCGCCTGGCCCACAGTCTTGGTCGCAGCATCAGACAGCGAATGGCAGGCGAATCTCTTTGTTCAAATTTGACCGATTGCTGATAAATGCTATGGTAACTTAAATCACATTGCTTGGGTATGATGTTTGTAAAGATCCTCTATGTGCGTCTCACTCATCTCTGCCTCTGGCCAGGGGAGTTGTCTCATCTTCTTCGACAGCACTCTCCTTCTGGTCAGACTCCATGGAACCGTACCTGAAAAAGGGTTAGCAAAAAGCTTCAACATGGATGATGGCAAAAAGTGTTGGCTTGTAAAACTCACCATGAAATGACTGCCAGACCCAGGAAGGCAGCGATAACGCTGAAAAACATGGCAACATAGCCCTTGGCCGTGAATCCTTCAGGCAGGGGCCCGGAGGGCTTGTTCTCACCCTTCAGGTCGAAGACGTTCTTGGTATTGCCTGCGGCGTTGCCCTTGGTGGGAACTCCACCCGCACGACACGCCTCCAGGTGTCCCTCAGGGATCTTCTGCCCCTGGAGCGCCTCGGGCGCCTCGATGATGGTGGCGACAAGACCCTGGTCCATGTGCCACTCAATATGGCAGTGAAAGAGCCACACGCCCGGGTTGTTAGCCTTGAAGCGGATCACAAAGTTGCCGTTGCCCTCGACGACGAGGGTGTCTCGGCGCATCGGGTACTTTGGGAAGCTGATGCTGCTGTCGTTGGCGTACGCGCCGGCGTCCTCGTCGGAGCGGTGGACGACTTGGAACTGGTGGCCGTGGAGGTGGAAGGGGTGCTTGCCGTCGTCCTCGTTGTTGAGGACGATCTCGATCACCTCGTTGTGCTTGAGGACCTGCGTGTTGGTGTAGGTACCGTAGACGCGGGGGTCCAGGGCGTTCTTCTCCCCGACAGTGAGGGCGGTGTACAAGGACGGGACCTTGGGGGCGACGTAGGTCTTGTCGTTGAAGAAGGCGCTGGTGCAAATTAGTCATTGGCCTGTCACAGCATTCGACGGGAGACATACTAGTTAGCGCCATCAACCAGATTGTCCATCTTGACGGTGAAGCTGAAGGAGTAATCGACCTTGTCGTAGAGCTCTCGATGGTCGACGGGTACCAGATCGAAATCATCAAAAGCGGCCTCAAAATCATCTACGGTCGCGGGCTCAGGCAGGGGCTTCTTCTCATCGTAGACGAGCCAGCCGGTAACGTTGGAGTTCTGGTCGTCGGGAATGACATCGAACAACTCCTCGTCCATTGAGCCGACGATGGCGAAGTTTTGCGATGCATCCTTCTTGGTGGTGAGAAGGACGCTGTAGCGCTGCGCCGGGGTGATGTAGAGCATATCGGCATCGGCCTCCTCGGTCCAGACGCCGTCAACCTCAACAACACGTATCTGATGGCCCTCGAACCAGATGTACTGGGATGCAAAGGCACCGACGTTGACCAGGCGAATGAGGTAGGTCTTGCCGGGCTGGACCTTGACCTGTAGGTTCTGGGTGTCGTTCATGAGAGCCGAGTTGGGAACGGGCTCGGCGCCGGTGGGGTTCTCGACGCTGATGAGCTCCTTGATGAGATATCTCGTTGACTGGTGATACCAATCTGACAGGGTGATGACGAGCTCCTCGTCATACTTTCCCTCGTAGGGACCCTCGGGATCGTGGATGACAACGGGGCCACGCAGACCCTCGGGGTACTGGCCATCGTTGTGGGAGTGGTACCAGTATGTGCCTGATTGATCAAACTGAGAAGATGTGTGAGCCTCATGTGATGGCTGTGTGAGTGTATGAGATGGGGTCTCTCACCTTGAAATCATATGTAAGAGACTTTCCTGGAGGAATGGCGCACTGGGTCACGCCGACAGCGCCGTCCATGTAGTTTGTGCCATTTTGGAACAGGCCGTGGAAATGAAGACTGGTGCTCTCAACACCGAGCTGGTTGTTGACGTTGAGAACGAGCCTGTCGCCTTTTGTGGCCTCGATGAGTGGCAGCGGCCATTGCCCGTTAACGCCGATGGTGGGCTTGTCGAACTGGCCGTCGGGGTTGGAGGTCACCCATGTGATGTTCCAGTCGAGGTTGATGGTCTTTGCCAGGGCCGGCGTCGCGAATAGCATCAAGGCTGTGAGACGAGACATGAGGGGCGAACTTGGCGATGAAAAGGCCATGGCGGCCGTGAGCGTCGAGGTTGGGATGCGATGTGCTGCTGCGCTATGCTAGCTCTATGGTGGGCGAAGTTACCAAGTCTATGACTCAAGACTCAACACAAGCTTTCAGTTGCCAGACTCTCTCTGTATGTGTCTCCCTTGTGTCGGTCGCTGTCTCACCGGGCCAGAGGTCGTCGCCGTCGTCGACCAGAGTGTTGGTATCGCTATTTCAAAACGTCGTCGTTAGGTCCGCAAAGGCTTCATCGAACCGGGCCGAGCACGGAGAACATGGCCTTCTCTCAAAGTGGCTGCTTTAGAGGGACCTGAAGGGGGGAAGTCGGAAGCGAGACACACGTGAAAAAGGGTCGCCTGATGGAAAATTGCATGCGTCTTGGCGGCCTGGATCTGATAAGGGAAAGCCCCCCTCAGGAAAAGCGAAAAAGGCCCACCCCGGTGGGGTTTATCTGATCCGCCGCCGCCTGAAAATCAAACACGCAGCAGCCAGCCCACCCCTCCCGCCGGGACGAACCTGTCATCGACCTGCCAGCAGCATAACACACCTCAGCACATCTCTCACAGTCACCCACCTTGTGCTGGACAGTACTGCCGATTCGCTCCGTCTTTGACGCTAGCCGACATCGCTGGACACCCCGGTCCTCGAAAAAGCGAGGAAAAACCTTTCGGTCTCCGCGCCCCGTCGCCCGTCACGCGACAGACATTGGCCGACATCCCCATCCTTCACGCTGGTTGGGACGGGATTGTTCCAGCGTGAAATTTCACAGTGAGAGCCCTGTATCCATCGTGCGGCATCCATCCACCCTGGCCACCACACGCATTTCGAAAAGAGCCGCCCCGGCCGCTGTCGCAGCATCTCATCCATCTGCATCTCCGCTCTGCCCTGTGCTGTGCTGTGCTCTGCTGTGGTGACTGTCGCATCCATCATCCCTCGTCGAGCCTCTCTCTTCTTTCGATATACCGCAGCCGAGAAGCCTGTCGTCTGCGATGCTTCCGTAGTCTCTTGCGCCGTAGTAGACACTCCCCTCCCTCGTCGAGTCAAGCCTGCCCAGGACCAACAGCGCAGCCAGAGCCCCTTAAGTTCCAGCCGCCCGAACTCTCTCAGCTGACGCTCAGCGGCCACGCGCCTAGCACCACCACCATTCGCCCCCAGTCGCCACCACTCATCCACCATCTGCAATCTTCAGCCTCACCCATAGAGCATCTCAAAACAACACAAGATGGAGGACCTATTTTCACTGCCCAGTAAGCTTGATGAGACGGTTCTCATTCAGACATGCCCGCTAACTGCCTCAGTCTTCTTCATCACCTTCCGCGAGTCCCTTGAGACCGCCATCATCGTCTCGGTTCTGCTCGCCTTCATCAAGCGCACCTTGGCAACTCAAGATGACCCCGTGCTCTATCAAAAGATGGTGCAGCAGGTGAGTTCGTCCCATCTTGTTCACCAGAACCTCCAACGCTGACCTGCACAGGTCTGGTTCGGCACCGTCGCCGGCCTGCTGACATGCGTTCTCATCGCCGTTGCCATCATCAGCGGAATCCACAGCCTCGGCGCGGAGCAGTTCGCCGCCGCCGAGAGCATCTGGGAGGGCGTCTTCTCCCTCGGCGCCTCCCTCATCATCACCGCCATGGGCGCCGTGCTCCTTCGTGTCACAAAGCTTCAGGACAAGTGGCGTGCGAAGCTGTCCAAGGCTCTCAATGCTACCGAGAGCCACTCCGGCCCCTGGGGCGAGCGACTCAAGTATCTCGGCGAGAAGTACGCCCTCTTCCTGCTGCCTTTCATCACGGTCCTGCGAGAGGGCTTCGAGGGCGTCTTGTTCATCGTCGGTGTTGGCGTGAGCATTCCTGCTGGCGCCATTGCTCTCTCTTCAGTCCTCGGACTCGCTCTCGGTGCCTTTGTTGGCTACTTCATCTACAAGTGAGTTTGCCTCGCCACAACCCTAGCCACTTTGACATCCGTGCTGACTCCCCATTCAGGGGCTCCAAAACCGCACCCATCCAGCTCTTCCTCATCGTCTCTACCTGCTTCTTGTACCTCATTGCTGCTGGCCTCTTCTCCAAGGGTGTCTGGCACTTTGAGCAGAACGAGTGGAACAAGATTGTTGGCGGTGACGCCGCAGAGCTGGGCTCCGGGCCTGGCTCCTACGACATTCGCAGGAGTGTTTGGCACGTAAACGTGAGATGGTCCCTCTAGCCTCCCCCCAAATCATTGTTCTAACGCATGACAGTGCTGCAACCCCGACCTCAACGGCGGCGGCTTCTGGGGAATCTTCAACGCCGTCCTCGGCTGGCAAAACTCCGCCACGGTCGGCTCCGTCGTCTCCTATAACCTGTACTGGGTTGCCGTCGCCACGGGCTTTTTCGCCATGATCTGCAATGAGAAGGGCTACTGGCCCTTTGCGAAGAAGGACAAGCACGTGGAGCACGAGAGCGACGACCAAGAGCCTCTCCTCAGCAGGCCCGCGAGGTAAGATCAAGCAGTGCCGTCCTCCCGAATTCCCCGAGAAAGGCGCCTACCTGGAAACAACCTGGATCAGTGCGCCTTGTGATCTTCATTGGAAGAGGAGTGCATTCTCCCAGAGGCGAGCAATTTTTGGGTCATGTCGCGGGGTGAAGACCGAAGACGCCTTAATGAAGAAAGAATGAAAATAGCATATCTTGTACATACAAATCATGTACATCAGCATACTCAATTTGATTGCATATACCTGACCTGCTTCATAGAATGTTGTCATTTGGGTTTGGTGATGCTCCTTCCGGTTCATCGTCCAAAAGGCAGAAAATGGCATGACCTTGGTCGCATCTTCAACCAAGCCCAGCGTGAGGCCTCACTTCTTCGTGGGCCGCCCGTAATATTGCATTTCTTTCCATTCTATCATTGGACGAGACCACAGGAAGGCCTCCGTTTCCAGTGTACTTTATCAAAACAATTCATTCCGGAGGTATGAGTTCGGTTTCCGAGCACAACCCCTACTACTCGCCGATCACTGCATCAAACCACCTCGCCACATGATCTCTTACAGCGCCAATAATCCCCGAGCCTCATGCCTCATGGCTGCTTGCTGCTAGCCAGATGATGCAGATCCGCCTCCTCGCCAACCCGGAATCCCTGCTCGGTCGCCGACGTGGCTTTGCGCTCCGCGCCAGCGGTCCCGCCGCCCGCAGCAGACGACGACGACGACGAAGACTTGTTCAGGATTTCATCCACCCGCGACGACAACCCCGATTTCGCGTTTACGGCGTCGATGCTCTCGCCGATGTTGCGGTCAACCGCCGAACCATGGGTATCCTTGGTCTCATCGATGATGTTTCTGTGACGTGTCAGCCCTCGATGCGATAACGGCCGAAACTTTCACACAAAATTCCATTTCTATACTGCAATGAAAATTTCGGGCTGGTTAGAAATGCCGCTTACTGCGCTTGGCCGTGCTGGTTTGCGTCCAGAGATGTTTGCTCGACTCCGCGGTCGCTGGCGTGGCTACCAGGCGCAGGGTTATTCGGTGCTGTACCAGACATGTTTATTACTGGCGAAGTGATGATAATATCAGGTGAGATATTTGTATGATTGTGGAGAACTGTTACAATTAAATGCAATTAAGGATAAAGATCCAATAGCAAAGTAAAATAGCTTCGCCCAGTCTCCCTTATGTGCCCTTTGGTGGAAGCCTCATCATTGCTACGTCATGAACATTCGGTGGAGGTCGGTCCGCTGCTGAAACACACGCGACCCTACCGCGTTCGAGTGATTTTGATCGCTTAAGCTGGCTGAGGTAAGATGTGAGTGCTCATCCCTTTGACGCCGAGATGTGTAAAATAGCGCGGTTTCTGGTGTCCAATCAAGTTTCCCCAGTATGCAGGTTTAAGCAAATCAGATACTGCGAAGAGTCGTTTGCTTACCTACGCAGGAAACTGAAGAAAACTGGAGCAGAAAACCGCGCTAATTTACACATCTCGGCGTCAAAGGGATGAGGCAAGAGGCTTTGTTGATCAGCCGATTTTGCCACTTCCATTTCGACAGTGTCCAACACACTGTAGACCAAACGTTCAATAGGTAAATGCCGTCAATTTACTACCAATATGTGAATAATAAAACGGGAATATTTCATGGATTTCTCTAACTGCGGGTTGTTCGTTTTGAGTACCGGAAGTTGAAGTAGACTCACTTTGGCTGCTCTGTGTAAGTTGCAACTCACCAAATAAAATAAGTAACTTGCTCGATATCTCGTCCACTTAAATCGTTCATAAAATGGTAACGTCGAATCAAGATTTCCGAAATTAAATTAATCATTCACAGGCCGGTCAATAGTCGTGGTGGCAGGAAGAGAGTAGGTCACGATGCAATGAGCACAACAGAAACAATTATTGTCATTGACACAATCTTTTTCAAAGACAATTGAACACCGCTGTATTTTTGTGTCCTACACATTCTGTATCGTATATACTCCGTAAATTCATACACATGAATGGCCAAAATCAAGTGGCCTCACCCACTCAGTGCAACGGGGCGTGCTGCAACCCGTGCAGAGAGATGCTAGCCCTCACCGTCGCACCCGATCCAACGTCAAAGGCATCCGCCTTGATCATGCCAGGGGCCTCAAGAATGTCGGAGAAGGGGATCTCGATGGCTCCCGTCTCGTCGGTCTTGTTCATCAGCGCAAGCTTGAAGCTCGACGCGTTGTTGACCATGTCCAGCGTCACCGGGATCCTGAATGCGGTGTCGAAGTTGGGGTTGAAGATGTCCATGCCGGGGCTGTACGACTTGATCGGCGTCTGGAACTCGCTCGCGCCCCACGTCACCTTCACGCTGGGGTTCAAGTCGCTGCGGTTGCCCTCGAGCCCGAGAGCGCTGGCGATGAGCACCGTCGCGAGTCCGCAGATCTGGCCCTCGCCCTGGCTCTCGGCGGCCTTGAGTGCATCGACCTCGGGTACGAAGTTGAAGAACTTGGCGTGGAGGATGATCTTGGCGCCGGTCGGCTCACCGTTGTGAATCAGCTCTAACTCGTGGGTGCCGCCTTGCAACAGGATGTCCTTGACTGTGGTTGATGCGAGGCCAACATCATCGTCGCCCACGAGGTCGTCGTCATCAACGTCGATAGCGATGACCTGTTCGAAATCCGTGATGAGGAAGTCGTGCGTCTCGTTCCAGACTGGGTTGTGGTCGTTCTTCACAGTCTTGGTGCGCCACATCTCCTCGGCGCCGACGCTGACCTGGCAGAAACAGTCGGGGATGTCCTTGATGATCTTGTCCAGCAGCCTCTTGGCGCCGCTCTTCTTGGGTCCGTTGATTTCGGTCGCCTTGTCGACGGTCAGGCGCAGGACGCCGAGGTGGTGCTGGTATGCCTTGAACCAGTCCAGGTTGCCGTCGAGCTTCACCAGGTAGCGGTTGGGGAGGACGGCCATGGATGCGATGATGTTGAGGATGACCTTGCGGACGGCCTTCTCAATCAGGAAGCAGTCGGCGATGTTCGCGGCGTGAGCAAAGTCGAGCTTCAGGGTTGGGGGGTTGATGAAGGCGACTTGAGCCGCACCAATCTGAAATCATGTTAGTGTATGCCCCTGACGGCAGATGGACGAGAATGCATTACCAGAGGAATAATGTCGGTCAACGGCGAGAGCAGCACGGAAAGTCTGCCGTGAATGTGAACCTTCTCAATGCCCTGTCGAAATTTAGTTGCAAATCTTCATTGTGAGTTTGTCGAGCATCTTACCAACTTGGGCACCATCTTGCCCTCCAGATCAATGTCACACTGCCCATCCCAGTCGAGGTCCATATCAAGCTTGATGCCCTCATTGTCGGTCTTGTGCACATCCACTTGGGAGAATCTCATGGGCACATTTCCCAGATCAATCTTGACGAAACGCAGGGTTGACAGAGGACCAGGCAACATGGAAGCGAGCATTGGCTCAACAATCTCCTTTGTCATTCGGCCGGCGGCGATGTTGATATGCGGCCACATTTGGTCCACAATATCATTTAGGAATCCTGGATGAAATTAGCCAGAGTTCATCGTTCAAACATTAGCCAATTGAGCAGATGAGTATCTTACCGGCCGATTCGGCGCCCCCCGACGCCTTCAATCTCTCAACAAGTGGTGTCGCCATTGTCGCCATGATGAAATAGTGTATGAAAGTGTATCTACTGAAAGATGAGGTCGAGAATGTAGTACTGGAGCCTCAATGAAGAGGAGTGAAATACGACGTTGGAAATAAGAATGTGGGGCACCCCGACTTTTGAAGAAGAGGCAAGAAGAACCGGTCATGGAGTCAAGCCTTGGAAAACACGAAGACATCAGCATGTTTTTGATGCCAAGTAGCCCGCGGGGACGGTCGTCATTCCTTGGCAGAGGGAGCGAATTGACGTCACTTGGCAAAACATGACCCCCCTTGTGCCTCTTCTGCGCGGCGAAACCCCTCTCCCATTGGGGCCCTGAATGTTTGGGAGGCGGTATAAACATTTGGAGTTCAAACTTCCAATAGGCGTGTGTACGCCAAGCAGGGGCGCGACGCGGTGCGGATTCGCTGCTAAACAAGTTTTTTGGGCGGTGATACACGAACCTACGTAGCCTAAATTGCAGCACCAGTTTTGACCAGTTTCGGTTAACTGCGGCCCGCAGGTGGCCACTTAGCCCCTACCACGTAGATTGTTGTAGTTTCAGCTGGGCTGACACACCGCTTGTTGACCCTCTCCTATTCCAACGACAACATGGGAACGGGACCTGTTTGCATGCCAAGAACGATGACAAGTCGTCTTACCGTTCTGCAACAAATTGCATCGCTTTTGCGCCGCTGTCGTATGAGGGAATGCTGTAGAAACACAAAAGAAAAGAGGCAAAGCCCCGAAAGCATGTCTCACTTACCTTCGGTGCAACATTTGTTTGGAAAAGTCTCAACGTCAGACAAGTACAAGTGTGATCACTCGAGCATGTTGGGGGGAAACAACGCGTTTCGATAACAACCCCGCGTCAGATAGCAGATGCGGGCACTTCGACCCAACCCCGCCTGCGTGAAGACTTTCTCCACAGATACCTGCACATGTAGGGCCACTTTCAACCTATCAACCTCCATTTTCTCATCTTCAATCTATAAAAGTGGGAGAGTGTTTCTATTTTCCCCCTCTTGCTGATCAGTCCGATATGCGTGATTGGGCATGAGCCAGATATCGTGGAGGGTCGGGGAAAGAAAACCAATTAAGATCCAGTGATAGCTTCACGTGGCGAAGACCGCGTTACAATATGACAACGGAATAATGGCGCGCGGTTGAGCAAAACTCTGTATGTCTTCTACTTGGTCCGAAGTACAATGGGAAGATGAGAAACTTTAGCAGGCTTCGAAGTAAAGGATCATATCCAAGTGTTCATTAACCGGCACCTTTCGTCTTCAAAAAGTCTGTAATAAGTTGGGCAGATTAGTAGAAGTTCTTCGGAAGATAGAGGGATGTGTTGGAGTGCAATTCTATTTGGGAGTCTCCGAGTCGCTCGCCCACGCATAAATCAGTCAAGCAATAAAGTAAGAGAGTTTTCTCTAGTCATCACGTCAAATATTCCAGCAGTTGCTAGGTGAATGACAAAGAACAGCCCAATATTTTTCAGAAACGGTGCTCGCTGATAAACTAACAGGATTATCAATTGAACCTGGTCAGTGATTTTTCAAAGAGTCAAGGCCACCAGACTCTACTTTACAATGGCTGATATCATGAGATATAATCCATGGAATCAAGAAGAGTGTCGGCTGGTGGATGACTGACAGCTCCAGGAAATGAAATTCAAGTTGTATCCAAACATGGTTCCTCATTCGACCATGCTCATTGTTGGATGAATGCTAGCATGCAGAGTTCTGGCTCGTTGGGGGTTCTTGCGGAACTAATTGTTAACTTGCCCACCAACAACAGCAACAGACCAAGTTAAAAATATCTTGCAAATATCTCAAATCTTCAATTGTGCTTCATTTCGTTTCCCCCGTATGTTGCGGAGGAGAGAACACCATTCTTGAACGTTCGAAAAATGAGAAGCCAACAAACTCACCAAAATCATGTTTTCGTCCAAATTTTGCGTCCCAGGAAGCAGCCTAATTGTCCAAAATCCATGAGGGTATGATCACAAGCTTGAATTTGCAGCGCGAATTTGGTATGACGTTGAGCTGATTGGACGGGATAACTGAACGGGCCGGTTGATGCAGCCTGTGCATGAGCAACTGGAATCGATGGTCAAACGACGGCATGGGTCAACTTGGTTTCGGAGAGGGACAAGCAACGATAGGGTAATCAAAAAAGGGGTCTAGAATGTAGATCATGAGTATCGACGGAGTCTTCGCCTTTGCCTGATAGGTGCAGAGTTGCGCCTCGTCAATTGCCCCATAGGTTGCCGAGAGACTACCCCGGCGATATTCTAGTTTATGTTCGGGACTTGCATTCAGTCACTCTAGTCTGCATCAAGTCCTGCAGTGATGTTGGAAGTGAATCCAGGTACTCCTTGCAGAGAGAAGGTTTGCTGCAACCGCGAGCGCTTCGGTAAAACGGTCTTTGCGAGCAGGTAAAGATACATTAAATCATTCCGTATCAATGCTTAAAGTCGGCAAGAACGGCACCATAGATGGGATACTTGAGACACTCAGTTTCGCTCGCATTCAGCAATTTTATCCGTCGGCATTCAAGGTTGGCCCAGGAAATTTCCCCAAGGTCACTTGAGGAACTTATGTCGAAAGTTTCTCCTTTCACTGCCGATCCGCAAGAAATTTGCCCCTTCGAGAAGAATAACAAGTTCCTAATCATGGGAGCCAAGAGTCATGTATGGGGATCCCAAGATCACCGCCCCCTTACCGGAAAATACACAGCGAAGGAGCCGTCCGATCTTCGAGTCAGTTCAGACGAACATGAGACATCAGATAAACGCTCCCGCCGAGCCAACACATATGGCGGCAATCAATAGCAGACGGATAGGAGGACTTGCCCGCAGCCCGAACGGGTCGCCCCAGACTGTTCATCCCTCATGCGCCGGTTTCCACTATTTTTATTCTCGACTCAAAACCTTGTCATGGATGGTGGGAGTTGGCAAAAGTGATGAGCCCCGTTCACATATTAAAACCTCCAAAGTCTAAATCGTCAACTCCGGAACACTCGGGCCACAAAGTCTCCCCCTTTCTCTCGGCACCAATCACTTGGGATAGCATGGAGTCGTATAACTCCACAATCAATATCACGATTATGAGGGTGATCGGTCTTCGCGAGGCCGGGATGGGGTTGCTTGCAGATATTGGATCGAAAGTCAGTCTTGTCTGCGGAACTTTCGGTCCAGAACTCGCGAAGATAAATAAGGCTGCCAGTCCGCCATAGTGCTCGTGCTTGTATGAGTCTCAGTAGTTGTTTGTCACCGCTCTCACAGTCACTCTTTTGAATCAATCCGAACACAGACATTCGTTTCAATAAATCATCTCGAGATGAAGAGCTTCAGCACCATCGTCCTTGCGGCTGCTGCCGCCACCGGCGTCATGTCCGCCGCTGTCAAGCAGCCCCAGCCTCTTGAGCAGCGCAACACCGGCTCCGACCTCAAGTATGCCGGTTCCGTTATGAACTCCGCCGCTTTCGACGTCTTCAAGAACACCGAGGTCAAGGTCGCCCCCAACGTCTTGAACTCCCGTCAGGAGGCTGAGCCTGACCCAAACCGTAACGAGACCAACCCCGACGTTGTCTTCTTGCTTCAGTGCACTGACGCTGTGAGTTCATTAGAATCGTAACTCGTGTCTTGGGATGATTGCTTATAAAAGTTCAGGGTTTCCGTGGTGACTGCCTCGTCTTTGGTGCTCCCCCTGGTTCTTGTGGTAAGTGATGGCTCAATCTGTGTCAAGGTGACGTATGCTGATGATTGATTGACAGTCTCTTTCTTCGACTTCAACGGCCCCAACTCCACTGAGGCTAGCGACCGCTTCAACGACAAGGTTACCTCCTTGTCCACCAACACTGGTGGAAAGTGCCAGTTCTACAAGTACGTCGGCTGCTCTTATCTACCCCACCATTGGATGCTAACAAGAATGTCAACAGGTTCAAGGGCTGCGACAACAAGGGCGACGACCGCGGTCTCACCTCCTCCTACAACTACAACCTGGCCGTTGCTCTGCCTGATGACCCTCGCACTGTTGAGTACGACAACGAGATCACCTCCTGGAGGTGCTAAATCAGTAGCCTCGTACATGATTGGACGAGAGCACCGGCCTCACAGCAAGCCGAAGGGGCACGTCGGAGATGTTTAGGGATAGTTGAGCGCTCAGATAGCAAACAATATACTGGGGCATTGTCATTGGGCGAATCATCATTACCATGTCTAAACTGTGTTTATTCGACCAAACCTAGACCCCGCATGCTTGTTGTCAAGTGGATTTGGATTGCAAGTAAACTTCAGAACTAGCGCATCAGCATGAACACAGATGGACCTAAATATGAGCATGGTCTTGGCGAATCCACCGTCGTTTATGGCTCGTTTTCATGTTCATGTGTCCCAGATACCTCACAAAGAGGTGATTATTATTTGATGTCTGGACCTACAGCAACTGCGTGCCATACATGGTATATTTCGTCAGGATATGTGCGATGTGAAGGTCTAGATGTATCATGTAGTCGTACATGTACCGGAAAACTCACGATAGCTCATCGATCATTTGATGAACCCTAAGTGAAAAAGCATCGAGAAGACGAAAGTAATGCCGACAGATCAATTCGGCGTGCAACAGAGGCCTTTGAAGCATATAGCTAGGAGATGTTGGCTTCATGCTTCAAATTTGGGCCAAAACCTTGCTCACAGTCATACTAATGGCCTTCTCCAACTCGTTCTGATGTGCAATGATTTGACGAGGCACAGATAATCCACAACGAGGGAGAATCCAGGCTTACAGAACAAACTTTGAGCAACATTCTACTTCCGCAAGAATGCAATACTGCTTCTTTTCACCGTATCGGAGCGTACCGATTGGGAAGACGAATCAAGCGGACTTGGCTTCTTTCGAGCCATTATCATAGGCACATGTCAGACCAGCATTCGCCATTCAGAATTCAGCCGATATGCGACGATAGATTGATTCCCAGCCCAGACACAATTGGATTGAATGTGAGCTCTCATACTCCGCATATCATGTTGCAGCATTCGCTTCACAGCCCAAATTAGGGTCTTTCAGCTCAATTTCAAGCTGCGTGTCATTTGTGACTTCTCTGTTTCCGGGTAAAGAGGTATATTGACGTGTAAACCCCGCACCAGATCGAATGCGTCTACGGAGAGACTGGGCCGCATGTGTCCTACAAATCCAGTTCTACAAAGCGTTGGCACAGGTAAGTATTGGACGATTCTTCCTTGATACGAGCGCAGGGAAGCTTGGCACAAGTATAAATTAGGTTCTCGACTTCGACCTCTAATACTTGGCAAACTGCACATCCACCGTAAGGTTTCCCACACAGGGTTCAATCACATATTTCAAAATGCAAGACATCTCAGTCGTGATCCTCTTCTTCAGCTTTTTAGCTTGGTCTGTCCCTGAATCCAACTATCGCGATACGTGTTACTGATGTGGGCTAGGGGCGCTCTTGGCCAGGTTACGCTGACTCCCTCCACGATCGACCGAACAAGAACGACCACAGTCACAAAGACAGCCACTCAAGTCTCTGTCAGTCTCACTACCTCAATAATTACAACCACCACTACTTCGACTGCAACCGTAACTGCTCCCATTACCTACCGCGAGACAACCACCGTAGTGGCTACGAAGACTGCGACAACAACTCAAACGACTACTCAGACGACCACAGTGCCGTGCTCCTTAGTCAACTGCCCCAAGATAACTTCGACGGGCACGATTTGCAAGAGCTGCTTCGTAGCGCAGTGCACGACGACTTCCACCGTCACCAGATCATGTGGTTGCTCGAGCGCTCTTTCTACGACGACTGTCGACTTTGGATGTGAACAGCCTGATGTGTGCAACAGAATTGGTTGCAGGACTGTGTACGCTGTGGCTACTCCGGCTTGCTAGACAAACTGACGAAAAAGAAATAATGAGTTCCATGATGGCTTGGTGTGGCTTGCGAGACTATGTGGTTCGGATCGGGCGAAGCGAAGAGGTGTAGACCAATGCGTTATCATGAGCCACTTGTGAAAATGATGCCTTTGGTACATTTTGTAGTCTTCAAATTCCAAGCACTTTCTCAAATAAAGTGCCACGTGAGCGACGGTAGTATTGGGCGGTGACGATCTATCCGATCTAGCTGCGACCATTTGACTTGGGAATGCAAGAAATGGAGGAAGGCAAAGTATCACAGGAGAGTAGCATGGCAAAAGTATTAAATAAATAACAGGGGGAAAAGGCTGAACTCGATCTCAGGGAATCGAGCCTTTGAAAGTCGTTTCGTGCTTTGCACAAGATCCCTAGTTCGCGACCTGCTGCTGAACTAAAGTCGGCCCCGAGTCTGAGCTCCCCGAACTCGACAGACTCACGAATCCATCCCAGCTCTTTGTCAAGGTACAAGTAAAGGTAGGTGTGGTGAGAAGGACACTTGTGTGGGCGGTGAGAGATCGATCCTACGTTGCCTTAGGGAAGGAGCTGCACCAAGCCGTGCCTGCCTCCCGGCGTACCTTGCCTCATCTGCCTTATCTGACCAAGGCAGGCACCCAGGCTTCTCCCACTTCCTTCTCGGAGAAAGTCGTCACCCCGCCTAACATATTTTTACCGCCCAGTTTCTGTCGTCCAACCTCCATCCGCCAGCATCACAGTCACCCTCTCTCTTCAACATCACCACCCAATGGGTTTCCAACCATTGTTGGCTTATCTGCTATCGATATTCGTCATGACAGGGTAAGTGGATTTGAAACATGTCGCTGCAGAGGGCCATCCTGGCCCTCGAATATTTCCCCGTGAGAGTCATACGGCAGTCAACAAGGTGCGCCTCCAGGCGGCAAACTGCGAAGAAGAAAACTTAGAAGGGAAGAAAGATGTCGCTGCAGAGAATTCCATCAATGTTTTGTGTCCCCGGTGGTACACTGCTGACCACACATCCAGCCTTTTTCGAGCACTTTGCGACACCGACCGGAGTCGTCAGGAACGCTCTGCGAAGTCGACCGAAGTCACTTCCAATCAACTCTGCGATACCGCCCGGAGTCACCCTGATGGAGCTCTGCAAAGTGGACCGGAGATGTTGCGAGCAAGATCTGCGAGACCCTTCGCCAATTGGCCTTGGGCAAGCGGACGACTTGTCTCGTTAGCATGGCTTGGAGGTGTGCTTGTAATCGGTGATGGCACTATCATGGAAAGGCCCTGCTCTTCAGGAGTGGCAATGTTGACGGATGATACACGCCTTGTGAACTTTCATGCTGCGGTCCGGCGAGCGAGAAGAGCTAAACACTCTGTCTCAATCGCGCCACATTTGTGGTAAGGGCGGGACAGATGAGAGCATCATCAGTGTTTTCATGTCTGCGGCAAGGCAAATATGATGGAATGAAGAATCGAGGTTGTCTTGGTCTTTCTGCCCTGCTCTTCACGAGTGGTAACGCTGACGGCTGGTACACGCCATGGGGCCTTCTTGCTGCGCTCCGAAATGGCTTCGCGAAGAGTGATCGACTGTTCCTGCCCATGAGGGTGGAAACGGGTGACAGAAGTCGGTACCCAGTGCTACCAGGTCCGCGGCGCGGCAAACATGATGGGGTGGAATTTGAACTTGTCCCGGTCTCCCTGCCCTGCTCTTCAAGAGTGGCAATACTGACGGCTGGCGCACGCCATGGGGCCTTCTTGCTGCGCTCCGAAATGGCTTCGCGAATAGCGATCGACTGTTCCTGCCCGGGAGGGTGGTAAAGGGTGACAGAAGTCGGTACTCCAGTGCTACCAGGCCCGCGGCGCGGCAGGGAACCGGGACCATTCCTTCGGGGATGGTAAGTCATTCACCAACTCTCTTGTTTCATGGACCTGATGCTAACTCACGAACAAACGAAACCACTCTAGAATATCGGCGAAAGATAGCCTAAGTGCAGGTTGGTTGGAGGTTGGACGGCTGGCTTCCGTGATGGAGCAGTTGACTTGGTAGATCGGACCGGGACTGAGTTGGAGAATACGGGTCGATTGGGAAATCGGCGGGAAGGTATCGAAAATTGCAATTTGCCCTCTCGCCTACCGCACTTTCCTCTGACGAAGTTATCATCACTCATGCGATGGCGCGATCGGCTGCCATTTCTTTTCGGAGATTGTGGGTTCTGGCGTGAACCGTTGGAGCGCACAACGGAGTGGAACAGAAATGCACATGCAGGGCAAGCAAACAAGGTCCCAATCCATTAATTCACCGACATACTGCCTCGGGCCGAACTTCCGCGGACTGCGTTCCATGACCTCACAGCGATGTTACTGAGCTCTTAGCACTGATTTGATTTTCGTCCAGCATCCTACCTTATTTTGCGCGATCAGTGCCTCGATTTGTCCCTAATTGACATAAAAAGTGGCGTCGGCCCATGATATTGCGACGGCCCAACACCAACCTAGAAGCCATCTTAGCTGCCAAGGCGGAGCTCGTGGCAACGGCCTACGCGCCCAAGTCTGTGGAGAAAACAGAGAGGGAAAATACCTCGATTTTTTGGGTCCGCAAAATCATGTCGTGCGGGACGAGCTTTGTCGGTGAAATCGTCGCTCAAGAGGGACCACTAAGCCCTTAGCTCGTGGGAAATGAGGTCAACGCTTCTGCGGTTTGATGACATCAAAATCAGTTGTCTCGATGATTGACGCGGTTAGCCGAAATCGCGGGGGCGGGGATGAATTGGGGATCGTCAGGTTCACCTTGACCACAACCCCGGCTCTCCCCTCATGATTCCCCGCATTTGTCGGTGCCATCAACACCGAGCGCGTTTGTCCGGATGCTACGCTGAATCCAGGGCTACACACCGGACGAACATGGGTTCTCGAGGGCGCGCAGGGGTTATTCTGCGATGTTTAAAAAGAAGAACGACGCAGTCAAATCTGGAATGAGCTTGAGACGGCTTTCGAGTGGTATTGCCAATTGGTCTGTTGCATTGCATCCGATTCGGTTATCACGATGAGATTCGGATTGAAAGCCGGCGGCCTTTTGTGGCTCGCTGCCTCACTTTGCGGGTCTGGCCGTGCTTTGGCCCAGGAAGACGTTGACTGGCCGATCCACGACAATGGCCTCAATGAAGTCGTCCAATGGTGAGACTTGCCGAAGATGTTTCATCGAGACAGGCACTGATGCAGGGGCATACAGGGATCACCACAGCTACATCGTCAATGGCGAGAGACTCTTTGTCTTCTCAGGTGAAGTACGATCTCCTCCATCGCAGATCCCCATGATGATGATGATACTGATGGCTTCCAGTTTCACTACTGGCGTATCCCGGTGCCAGAACTTTGGAGAGACCTTCTTGAGAAGATCAAGGCGGCAGGGTAAGAGCATACTGGATTGACACGTCCCAACCACCCACTAACAATGACGACAGCTTCAATGCCTTCTCCATCTACAATCACTGGGGCTACCATAACCCGTCCCCGGGGGTTTTGGACTTCGAGACTGGCGCTCACAACTTCACATCCATCATGACCGTCGCCAAGGAGGTCGGCATCTACCTAATCATTCGCCCTGGTCCCTACGTCAACGCCGAGACCAACGCCGGAGGATTCCCTCTCTGGGCCACGACCGGCGAGTACGGTTCTCTGAGAAACGACGACTCGAGGTACACCGAGGCATGGACTCCTTTCTGGGCCGAAATCTCCAAGATCATCAAGCCGCACTTGATCACCAACGGCGGAAACGTCATCATGTTCCAGATCGAGAACGAGCTGAACGGACAGTGGAAGGATATCCCCAACCGCGTCCTCAACCCGCCCATCGCGAACTACATGCAGCTCCTCCAGGACAGCGCACGGGAAAACGGCATTGACGTGCCTTTGTCGCACAATGCTCCCAACATGCGAGGATACTCTTGGTCCAAGGACTTCTCTAACGCGACTGGAAACGTCGACGTTGTAGGCGTGGACAGCTATCCGTCATGCTGGAGCTGCAACTTGAGCGAGTGCACCGGTACAAATGGACAGTACATCCCGTACTTGACTCAGAACTACTACGACTACTTCACGGTTCAGTCCCCGTCCCAGCCAAACTTCTTGCCAGAGTTCCAGGGAGGCTCTTACAACCCATGGGGTGGACCGGAGGGCGGCTGCCCAGGCGACATCGGTGTTGACTTTGCCAATATCTTCTACCGCGATCTCATCTACCAGAGAGTCACTGCAATCTCTCTATACATGATGTTCGGCGGTACCAACTGGGGTTGGCTTGCTTGTCCCGTCGTCGGTAGGCACACTCTGCTTCGCAACTGTTACTGATTTACTGACATCACTGCCAGCCTCCAGCTACGATTACTCCTCCCCGGTATCCGAGAACAGAATCATCGGAAGCAAGTTCTACGAAACCAAGCTTTTGACCCTTTTCACTAGAGCCGCCAAGGACCTGACGAAGACGGAGAGAGTCGGAAATAGCACATCATACTCGAGTAACGCAGCCATTACCGTCGCCGAGCTGCGAAACGTAGACAATGACGCCGCCTTCTACGTCGCGCGCCACGCATATTCCCCTTCCAACACCAATGAGGCATTCAAACTCTCGGTTAACACGTCAGAAGGTGCCCTCACTATTCCTCAACACGGTAGCTCCATCGCAATCAACGGACATTCGGCCAAGGTGATTGTCACCGATTTCACCTTTGGCGAGAAGAAGCTGCTGTACTCCACCGCCGAGGTTCTCAGCTACATCGTCGTCGACGGCAAGGAGGTCATTGCTCTTTGGCTTCCCGAGGGTGAGGCCGGCGAGTTCGTGGTCAGCGGTACCACCTCTGCCGAGCTTGTTGGAGATGGAAACGTCGGCGATTTCCAGACCTTCGCAGGAGAGAGCAACGTCACCGTTGCATACACCCAGAAGAAGGGTATCACCGTTGTCGACCTTGGAGATGGCTCGCGTGCTGTTTTGCTGGACCGCACTGCAGCTTACCTTTTCTGGGTCCCGACTCTTGACAATGACGTCTTGGCCCCGGCCAATAAGACCGTCTTTGTTCAAGGACCTTACCTTGTTCGTTCGGCTTCCTTCAACGAGACGGGCCGCAGCTTGGCTCTTTATGGAGACGCTGAAAAGGAGACCACTATCACTGTTTTTGCTTCTGAGTCCATCTGCGGTATTACTTGGAACGGCAAGAAGCTCGAGATTGCTTCGAGGGAGGGCAATGTCTTCACCGCGAAGATTGAGGGCCCCGCCGAATTCAGTCTTCCAGCTCTTGGCCCGTGGAAGGTTCACGATAGCTTGCCTGAGATCGCTACGGACTACAAGCCCACTTCCGACTCATGGATTGGTACGTAATACTTTACTTCTGACCACCCTCTCAAGTGCTAATACGTCACAGTTGCCGATAAGACCAACACTTCCAACACGGTCAAGCCTGCCTCGAACAACCCTGTGCTCTACGTCGACGAGTATGAGATTCACGTCGGAAACCACATCTACCGGGCTACCTTCCCAACCACCGAGAACCCTCCTACTGGCGTGTTCCTGAACCTCACCGGAGGACTCGCCTTCGGCTACTCCGTCTGGCTGAACTCGGAGTACATCGGCTCCTACCTGGGTCTTTCTTACCTCGGCGCTGATGCCAGCGAGTTCTCTTTCGAGAACGCCACTTTGGCGAAGGAGGGAGACAATATTCTCGTCGTCGTTATGGACAACTCCGGTCACGACCTTCGCGAAGCTGCCCTTGCCCCCCGTGGAATCACCAACGCAACTCTCCTCGGCCCTAACGCCTCTACGTACAAGTTCTCCGAATGGAAGATTGCTGGAACAGCAGGCCGCAACGACCTCATCGATACTGTCCGTGGCCCGATCAACGAGGGCGGTCTCTACGCCGAGCGCATTGGCGCAGCCCTTCCCGGCTTCCCGGACGAGGACTGGGAGACCCTCAGCTCATCCAACGAGACACTCTCCGTGTCCGATGCCGGTATCAAGGTCTTCCGAACCGTTGTTCCCTTGGACGTTCCTGCCGGCCTTGACGTTTCCATCTCCTTCCGCCTTACCGCTTCGTCTAACGACACATTTGCGCCGACACAAGAGGGATACAGCAACCAGCTTCGTGCACTGCTGTTTGTCAATGGATATCAGTACGGCCGGTTCAACCCGTACATCGGCAACCAGATTCACTACCCTGTGCCGACCGGCATCCTCAACTACAACGGCGACAACACCATCGCAGTCACGATCTGGAGTCAGTCAGCTCAGGGCGCCGAGTTGAAGATTGAATGGCAGGCGGATTACGTGCACACTTCAAGCTTCGATATGAGCTTCGATAGCGAGGCGCTGCGGCCTGGCTGGGATGAGAGCCGTCTCCAGTATGCTTAAAGACGCCTGGAGGTGCAAGATTTACGAGTGTGAAAATTTTTCGTCTTTGCGTATGTAGAAATGTTCAAATTGGATGAAAAGTCGCAGTTCTCCACGTGGTTGTATCGTCGGGGCCGTCAAGGTGAATGCCTAAAAAGTGGGAGTTCATATTTTGCTTGTTTTCGCATCTGAGATCACCACAATTCCTTTTTTTTGCTCCGACGTTCGTACAACGGTTGGGATCAATATTCAAGCATTTCGTCATCAAATGACCTATATCTTCCCGATTTGATGGCTCACTGCCTCGGCGCCAGTCGTCAACATGGCTTCCGAAATGCTGGCCACGACGGAACCCAAGTTCGAGCACTTCAACAGACTTCCAGCCGAGCTGCGCCAGATGATCTGGCTCTACGCCCTCGATGAGGCAGGTAATATGGTAACATGCCTTCCTGCCGCCGACCCCAACCTATACCAGCGCAAGAATCCCGCCGCATCAGCAGTCAACCGCGAGAGCAGAGCAGCCTTCCTCCGAGTGTACGAGCCCATTCACGATACTTCCAACTTCGCTCCCCAGCACGCTCCCGCCTGCGCCTACCTGAACCCGCGCATCGACAGCCTCTTGCTTGGCGACTACGGTGTTCCAGGTTTAACGGGTTACGCGCCGGTGTGCCCTCCAAAACTGAGTGAGGCGCACGCCAAGATGATACGCGAGGTCCGTCTACAGCAACGCGATCTGAAAGTGTTCTCGATCAACAGGGGCGTCGGGGCTTGGACGCAAATAGCCTGCACACTGCACACAGGACCGGCGGGTCTGGTTCACGAATGCCATCTTCGTGTTGCGGATCTGATTTACCCAAACCTGGACACCATCTGGATCACGAGCAGCTACAGCCGCATCTTCTTTCCTCGGAACTACCCTGGCTGGAATCGAGGGCTGACGTTTTGGTACTGCGTACGCTCTGGCAAAGTCTACGTGCAGCGGATCAAGCAAGAGGACTACGAAGAGGGCTTGCGCGTCTACAGAACACCACAGGATCCTGCGCTTTTGTCAGTTGTGCGCGTCGACATCGTCCGAGACGAAGACTTCAGTGGAGGTGGCGAGGGGTGGCATCGGATTAATGTGATTGGGCGCTATCACGACTTGAACGCGGTTTGGGAGTTCATCGTGCATTATATCGATTGTCGACTAAGTCACCTGGCGTGATCATATGAAAGCAATCGAGCAGCCCTCGACGTTTACCGACGCTTCACAAACTTGGCTGCCGGTTGCAACATCACTTGTCGGTCCTCGCGTGGTCGAAAGGGCAAAGTCTATTACCTTCGAGGTCGATATCAAGCAGGGAAAGCATTGAGATAGCACTTAGTGTATTGAGCTACCAAATCATAGGCCTCCTGTGGGCATCGGAAGAATCATCCTGTACCGTTCCTTCCAATCTTGAGTGTACCAAATCCGCCTGTCCAATCACCAGATCCCAAGACAAAACCCTGCCTTCCCAAGATGTACATCATGTCTGCGAGCAAGAGTGTGCCGAGTCAGTCTGTAGAATTTTTTAGAATGTTTAATCAGTGTGCTGTTGCCTTGGGTAGCATACCTTTCAGAAGACGAGATCTAGTTGCGGACGAGACGCTTCAGAAGGTACTCCGCAGAGAAAGTCCAGACGAACTGAAACGGCTCGGAGGCCTTGTCGAAGGCGGCAGCATGAGTGTCGCCGTTGTTGACTGTCTGCCACTCAGTGGTGTCGTGGACGAGATCGGGCTTGCGGTCGAAGAGGACCTCGACCTTGAAGACGTCATCGCCAGACAAGCGACGTTGGGTTCGCTCATCGATGATGGCATCCTCAGGGATGGTGCCCTGGGAGACGAGAACGGTGTTGGTCTCGACGTGGTAGATGAACTTGAAGTCGGTGTAGCCGTTAAGCTCCTCGACGATGGAGGGAGCGACGCTCTCACTAGTGATAGTGACGCGCTCGAGGTTCTTGTAGATGAGGCGGGTCGCGTCGATCTCGACGGCGGGCATGGTAGGGTCGAACTCGAAAGAGGTGTAGCCAACCACGGGGGGGACATCGAAGTAGTGAAGCCAGACGCGCTTGAGGCCAGTGATGAGAGAATGCGACTGGGGCGGCTCGATCAGGTTCCACTCGCCGGAGACGGTCTCATATCCAAGATAGAGGACGTCTAGGTGAGGGTTGATGTAGACCCAGTCGGGTTCCTCTTCAGATCCGATCAGTACGAAGGGAAAGATGGAGTCGTAAAGCCGAAAGGCATGGATGCTGAAGACCCGACGGCTCTCCTTGCAAATGCGGGTTAGGATGCTCTGCTTACGAGGGGCATTGCGGTCGCGGCGAGGCGCGACACCGACAAGACGACCGATATTCGCCTCGTTGAAAATCTGTCGGCGAATCGACTCGGGGAGGGCGTCGAAGAGGAAGACGCGGTGGCCAACGTTGTTCGCCGCCATGTTGTGTGAGATTGTTGGTGGTGATGTAGAAGAGGGGAGGTAATGTGAAAGTTGGGAGGTATGGGGGAAAGTAGGAAGAGAAAAATAATTTCTGCCCCTCCCCTCCCCAGGTTTTATTCTGTGTCTGTCTCGCTGAGTCGTCGAGGGCTGTCTGTCCGGAGGGGTTTATCTGCTCTCGTGTTGTTATGGTTGCTATGGTTGTCGATGTGGATGTGTTCTTCAAGTCAGGAGGCGTGGGTTCCTGTCGATATCACCATCAATACCAGCGGGCTCTCGCTGTTTTGGTTCTTTAGCATGAAAACTCTGCACACGAAATGTTTTGATCAAACACCAATGCACCTTCACAGATATGACACTACGTGGAGAATGACGCTTGGGGTCTTGAGTATTTCAAAGGCATCACCAGAAAGAGGAAACTTGGAGCATCAGAACAACACTAAAAAGCTGATTGAAAGGACTTCTGTGTAAGAGGATTGGTGATTTTGATTCCTTATAAGTCCAATAAAGAGTGTCTGCTACTCGAGGAGAAAGAGAGTTGAGAGAGCAAGGAAAGTGAGTAATAAGGGGAGAATGCAGTAAGGCTTTAACCTCTGGGGCAAAGATTGCTCTTTCTCTTTCAGACTCACAATTATCTCAAAGAAGAGTGAAGAAGCATGTGGCGATCTGTGAAGTTCAAGGGCTTTCGGCTCCGTGCTGGCTGTGAAGCCGGAAGGGAGCTCCGGTGCACTCCGGAGGAACACGGCCCCACTTCGGAGGCACCTGCCCAGCAGGGAAGGAGACACTCCGGTAGAGCCGCAGTCAGGCAACCTACCTAGCTAAGGTACCTTCCCAAAGCAAGCACCAGGCTGCCTCCTCCCTTCTTCTCCAGCAGCAGAAACAAACAAAGCCAGTCTGGCCAGATCAGATCTTTGACCTCAACCTCAAAAACCATTCGTCTGCCCCTGCTTGACTCGGACCATTGCTGTCACCCGAATTCGGTACGATGCTGGCCTCTCCGAGCAACATCGCCGGCTTCAAGGCATCTCTAAATCCGCTCCCCCGGCCTAAGTTTCGTCTCTAGGTCCATTTCCGTGGCCGCGGTCGCCATCAGAGCCTAGCCATCATGTTGTCATGATTCTCCACAAGCTGGACGAAACAGGCAGGTTTTCGGCGAGTTCGTCTTGTGGAGGAGGAACCAGACACCAACATCGTAAAACATGCATGCCAAAGATTGCGTTGGTCCAACTTAGGTACCATTCGAAACCAAATTCGGCCTCTTCTTGAAATAGCATTCGAGATTCCGAGTGCCCAGGTTCGAACTTGATCAGATAGGCTTCTTACAGAGCGTGCCAGAGAGGGCAGCGACAGTGCGAAACCACTTTGTCCGCCCACATTACGCTCGAATACAAGGTGCCCCAGCCAGACGAACGCATCAAGCAGCCCGCGGGCACCGACTTATGGGGATAAATGCGTCGATTCCAACGTGAAAATAAGCGATCAATGGGGTTGCTGTCAGCAAACTACATAAGAGCGGTCTTAGGTCCGCTAAAGCCGCTGGCGTGGGCCTACAGCGGCTCAGTGCACCCACTGAATCGTTGCGACGCACTTACAACTCCAGATTCAGATGTGAAGGAATATAAACCAGAGACCGTCGTTATGATGGTGCATTTCATGGAGACATCGCCATCTCATGCGCTATTTCCAGTTTGATCAAAAGCTGCGAGCAGAAGACTAACATCATGGTTAACGTCGCGATCGCAGGCGGCACCGGCGCCGTGGGCAAGACCCTCATCGAGGTGATGGCTTCACAGACGAAGCATCAAGCCGTCGTCCTCACCCGCAAGGTATTGACTCCCGCTCGAAGATTGTCGAAGTTGCCTCGATACTGATTGCGCATCATCAGGCGCCCAACCCGGAGGAGCAGACTCTCGCGCCGACTTACCAGGTCGACTACTCCAATGTCGGCTCTCTCAAGGCCTTCCTCGAAGAACACAACATCCACACTGTCATCAGCGCCTTTGGCATCAACGCCACCTCGCTCGCGACATCCCAGCTCAACCTCATCAAAGCCGCCGACGAGTCCTCGGTCACGAAGCGCTTCATCCCGAGCTCCTTCGCCATGCGCTACCCCGAAGAGTAGGCCCAACCTCATCGTCCTAGTTTCTGGATACCTCAGCTGACCAACGCCCCGACGACAGCGGCGTCAAGATCCTCCCTCCCCTCGAACACTACTTCACCTCCCTCACAGCGCTGTCCTCGACATCCCTCGAATGGGCCGTCGTCCTCAACGGCACCTTCCTCGAATACTTCGCCCCGGCCGCCCTCAAATCCCACCACCCGCACAGCGTCATCGTCCTCGACATGCATCACAACGCCGCCGCGATCCCGGGCGACGGCAACACCCCCGTGACCTTCACCTCCACCTTCGACGTGGCGCGCTTCGTCGTCGCGGCGCTGGACCTCGAGCGCTGGCCGGCGGACCACGAGCTCCGCATCGTCGGCGACGAGCTCACCTTCAACGACTTTGTCAAGATGGCCGAGGAGGTCAAGGGCGTCAAGTTCGACGTCGTGTACGACGACGTGGAGAAGGTGAGGGCGTCCCAGATCTCGGAGCTGCCTGGGCATAAGGCCTCGTACGACAAGTTCCCCAAGGAGCAGCTGCAGTGGTTCCTCGCTATTTTCGAGCTGTGGATGGCAACCGGATTGGGCAAGGTTGAGAGGGAGGGCAGTCTGAATGAAATGTTCCCCGAGATCAAGCCTCTGACGGCGCGGGAGATGCTGGAGAAGTACTGGAAGCCATGAGAATGCTTGTAATAGAGGATGAGAAGACATATCTGCGAAGACGGTTCCGGCCAATGGTGCCGTAAGTGACCACTGTCTCCGGGATTGTTAGGGGCAAATGACAGCGGGCTGCTGCACTGAACCGCGGCCCCCGTCCAACCTAATAACGCCGGGGGCTGAGGTGTAACGGACCAGAGGGCCAACACCCGGGCAATGTCTTCAAGGCCTAAAAGCCGAATCCTCCCAATGCTTTACTGACGCTGTTCACAGCAACGCATAGAGAAGTATGCCAAAAAGGCAAAAGGAAATGCCGACCTACCCAGGGATCGAACCTAGAATCTTCAGAGTATGACTAGAAAGCCGAAATCTGACGCGATGCCATTTCGCCAGCAGGCCATGCTGGATTGATGACTAACGACAAGACAAATGCAACTTAAGTAGGGAAGAAGGGGGGGGGGGGGGGGGGGAGAGACGA